>PVHT020000004.1:3479433-3492810 GCA_004024745.2 Catagonus wagneri
AACTTAAAAAAAAAAAAAAAAAAAGCAAAAGGTGAGCTGTGGTGAAGGTTGCAGATACGGCTCGGATCCCGCGTTGCTGTGGCTGTGGTGTAGGCCAGCGGCTACAGCTCCTGTTAGACCCCTAGCCTGGGAACCTCCATATGCCGCAGGTGCGGCTCTACATAAAGGCAAAAAGACAAAAAAATAAAAAGCAAAAAACAACCCCCAATACACTTTGCAGGCTTCAGAGAATATAGTAAAAATTCCCGAAAACCCAAGGTCAGAATTATCCTTTTTGTGAAGGAACGATAATGACTATGAGTATTATACTATCTTATCCCCCTGGATTTTCACAACAACCCTCTGAGCTAATCATCGCTAATATTTACTGAGTGCTTTGTGCCAGAGATTCTTCAGGCCCTGTGTTATCTAAGCTCTCATTACAACCTTAGTTGTAGTTAATTATCCTTATTTCAAAACTGAGAAAAGAACACATATTTAGCATTTTTTTTGTCTTTTTTTTTGCCTTTTCTAGGGCCACACTCGCAGCATATGGAGGTTCCCAAGCTAGGGGTCTAATCAGAGCTGTAGCTGCCGGCCTACGCCGTAGCCACAGCAACGCGGGATCCGAGCCGCGTCTGAAACCCACACCACAGCTCATGGCAACGCCGGATCCTTAATCCACTGAGCAAGGCCAGGGATTGAACCCCAACCTCATGGTTCCTAGTTGGATTCGTTAACCGCTACACCACGACGGGAACTCCAGTGCCACATTTTTTACTTTATGTTGGTGATTTCCCTATTTAATATGTCCCCCAGGAAGATTGCTGAAGGCTGCCACAGAGAAGAGATGGAGAAAATACACGGTTAGATAAGCTTCATTCAGGCATGAGGCAGTTGGCCATGAGTTCAATGTTAAAGAATCAACAGTATGTAATAAATATGGTATTTTTACAGAAACGCAAAAAACAAGGTTATGTATTAATCAGTTGATGAAAATATTATGACCAGAGGTTTTCAGGAACCTAACCCTGTATTTCCATTAGGAGCAAATGGTTTGATATTCATTAATTAGGTGTTTGGTAGCCACTTTATATAACTGCCATAAATAATGAAAACTGACTGTATCTCGTAGGGTGGTCAGAGCAGGGCATAACTGAAAACTATTGTACGCAAGTGTTCAACATTATAACTCAGCACGCGGGAGTTATAGTCAGTGCAGTGTTGGGGGCAGTGAGATTCTGGATGTATTATTGTCAGTTTGATTCTGACACTCATCTAAGTACCACGCAGTTCAAAGCAGGAATATATCTGAGTGAGATACATGAAAATCTAGAAGTTTCACAATGAAACTCTGAGGCTAAGTTACTGGATTCCCCTCGAGAAAGCTTCAAATAGACCATTTTCCTGCAAATAATAGTTTACTTTCACAAAAATAGATGACCCAGCTCACTCTCAAAATTAGCCTTCTGAAACTGAATGACAATTGCAAATGAGTGAATATAGTTCTCTCTTTTTACTTTCCTAAACCAGTGGGGAGTTCCTACTCCTTTTCCTTAGAATGTGGGTTTTTGTTTTGTTTTGTTTTTGGCTGTGCCTGTGGCATGCAGATGTTCCCAGGCCAGGGAGCAAACCTGTGCCACAGCTGTAACCAGAACCATGGCAGTGCCAATGCCAGATCCTTAACCTACTGACCTATCAGGGAACTCCAGAATGTTCATTTTAATAGTAAAAGTGCCACATTTTGTCGATTATTAGATTATGCATATGCTTATGTAACATCGTAACAAGGATACATATCTTACAGAAGATATATAATGAAATTTCAAAAGAGGTTCAAGAAGGAAATCCATAATTCTCATTTCAAAGATACTGAAACAAGGTCTCACCATAAAGTCAAACAGCTAAATGACAGACCTGAGTAAGACCTGTGCTGCTACCATCTGGGTATTATCTTACTGCATTACGCCCTGTTCTTACTGGGACTAGGAAATATGCAGCCTAGACATGCCTCTCCGCAAGAGAAGCCACTGGTCTTGCCATTACTCCTAAGGCTTCAAGCTTTTTTCTACCTTATAGGATTTGCATGTGCCACTTCCTTTCCTAGAATACTCTTCTCCATTCTTCCCTTAACTCTTACTCATCTTTTGGTTAAAATGTTACTTACTCTGAGAGATCATGTCTGACTGCTCCTTTCTCCTAAACCATCCCCTCCCCCAGTTCTCTTTCAAAATATTATGAACGCTCCTCCATAGCACCCATGACAATTTGCAGGTACATCTATTAGTCTATGTATTTGTCTGTCTTCTCCACTAGGCTCTCAGCCTTATCAAGCAGAAACCCCATCTGTTTTGTTCTCCATTGTAAATCCAGTGCCTAGCATAGTGCTGCATGCATAATAGGCTCCTAAGTAAATATTAACTGAAATAATAGATGAATGAATGAAGTGTGGTTTATCACATACTACTCTAGTAAAAGATCGCTGGGGTGGAGATAGATGTTACTAACAATATTTTAATGTTTGGTGTTTGGTTTCATCATTCTGTACTCCATCAACCCTCTCTGCCTTCACCCTTAAGTAGCATTTGTCTAGAACATCCAGTCTCCAAGGGCCAGACCTAGTCTCTAAATTTGGCGACTGGTTTTGGGAACAGATACATGTACCAAGACTGACTGAATTTGTAGGATTTTAGGCTTAAAAGTTCTTCCTGAAATAAAGTTTGATTTCATATTATTTTGGAGTAACTCCAGGTATTCACGATTCAATGTGAATAATTCAGTATTATTCTGGAGTAACTCCAAGGCATTTACCATTCAGAGGAAAAGACATTTGTTTTGTTTTGCTAAAACTGAAACCAAGCTATATGAAAGACACTGCTGTATTTATAGGTAATTTTGTTCATTTTAGGTATCTAAGAAATGAATATTACTTTTGGGTGGTTATATTTTTGTTTGTGTTATATCCTACAAACTTTTCACTATGTATTTTAATTTAATTTTATTTTTTTGCTTTTTAATGGCCGCACCCGCAGCATATGGAGGTTCCCAGGCTAGGGTCGAATCAGAACTACAGCTGCTGGCCTACGCCACAGCCACAGCAACATCATATCCAAGCCACGTATGTGACCTACACCACAGCTCACGGCAATGCCGGATCCTTAACCCACTGAACGAGGCCAGGGATCAAACCTGCAATCTCATGGTTCCTAGTTGGATTCATTTCCACTGTGCCACGATGGGAACTCCTATGTATTTTAATTTTACTTGACTTTTTTATCATTGTAAAAGCAAACGTATTCTTTGTGGAAATTTTGGAAAATGCAGAAAAGCATGAGGGAGAAAAAAAAGTATTGAAAAAAAAGTCACGCAAAATTTCATCACCTAGTAGTCCCTTGGTGGCCTAATGGTTAGGATTTCGTACTTTCACCACTGAGGCCCAGGTTCAATCCCAGGAACTGAGAACCCACATCAAGCCACTGCATGCTACAGCCAAAAAAAAAAAAAAACCACCACCTAAAGATAACCGTTGTTGTTTTTTAGAAATTGATGAACAGCTGACTTACAAGTTGTGTTAGTTTTAGAGATAACCATTGTTAACCCTTTGATATAGTTTCCCTGTTTCTATGTGTACGTGTGCATAGGCACACACTGTAGACATTATATACAACACATATATACACTTTATATAATATGTACATTTGTGTATATATAAAATATATGTACATATGCTTATGTCTATATATGTACATATATGATCTATGTGGGTATATACATATCTATATTATATATAGATAATACACACACATATATAATAGCATTTACTGAGAATGCCAGATGTCTTGATTTCCTTTTTGTACTTTTTATTTCTTGTAATCCTTTCAATAATTCTATGAGAAGATACTGTCATTCTTACTTTACAGATGAGCAAATTGATGCTGAGAGTATTAATTTGCTTGTCTAAGGTCATTAGTAGATCTGAGATACAGGAATTCCTGTCGTGGCTCAGTGGTTAACGAATCTGACTAGGAACCATGAAGTTGAGGGTTCGATCCCTGGCCTTGCTCAGTGGGTTAAGGATCTGGCGTTGCCGGCTCAGATCTCACGTTGCTGTTGCTGTGGTGTAAGCCATTGGCTACAGCTCCAATTAGACCCCTAGCCTGGGAACCTCCATATGCTGCGAGTGTGGCAAAAAGACAAAAAAAAAAAAAGAAGTAGATCTGAGATACAAATCTAGATCCAATTCTAAAGTCTATCATCTCAACAATTATGTTGCGTGACTGCCTATACGTTTCCGGTCTTAAATCAAATATGAATTGCCACAGAAATAATTTCAATTCTGCCTTTTGACTTTTCATTACATTTTCTATGTAACATTTCATATCTTCTACTAGCCTAATTATAATGGCTTTATGATATTCCATAAGACTTAAAGTAATAGATGGGTGAATGAAATATTGTTTGTCACACACAACTTTGGTAAAGGATGGATTATTGCATAGATGCTCTGTTATTTCAGACTCTTTCAGTCAACTTTTCTTATTTTTTTTCAGATTCTCACGATTTTCTCTTTTTCTCTCTCGTACTATATGAATTATATATTCTTTGCTTTTTATTTTTTATTTATTTTTAATTTTTTTTGCATTTTAGGGCCAAACCCGTGGCATACAGAGGTTCCCAGGCTAGGGGTCTAACAGGAGCTGTAGCTGCCGGCTTACACCACAGTCACAGCAACGCGGGATCTGAGCCGCATCTGCAACCTACACCACAGCTCACGGCAACGCTGGATCCTTAACCCACTGAGCGAGGCCAGGGATCAAACCCACATTCTCATGGATACTAACTGGATTCATTAACTGCTGCGCCATGATGGGAACTCCTGTTCTTTGCTTTTTAAATCTTGTGTCATGCTTTGGAAGCTATACATACTGTTTTATTCTAAAAGCGCTTACCTTCAAATTAAAGAAAAACACCTTATTTTCAGTATCACAGTGAAAAAGCTCTTGATTCTCCTGTGCAAGATGATGTGTTTAGCACACTTTTTTTTCCCTTAATTCTTTCCCTCCCACTCCCCAAATCTTCCTACCTTGGTTTTGTTCATGCAGTTTGGCCTTTTTGACCTTTTGTTCGTGCAGTTTGACCTTGATTATTCCTCTTGGAAAAAAAGAAATTTATTTTTCTACATTATGTATTTTCTTTTATGAGAGTTATTTTAGATATTTAAATAAAGTTCTTTTTTGCATAAGTTTTTTATATGCCCTGACTTTCTTCTTTCTTCCTGAGTTCTCATTCAGCAGTATATATTGAGCAGTTTTTTTCTCTCAGAGCAGATAAATGGGATGGTGTCATTTTTGAGTGCTTTATATCTGAGCATTTATTTATGAGGCTTTCAACCTGTGTGACAACTTTACTGAGTATAGAATTCTTTTTTTTTATTTATTTTTTAATTTTTTTACATTATACCCAGCTGTACAGCGTGGTAACAGGGTTACACATACATATATGGATTCATCACAAGTGGTTAGACATAGTTCCCAGTGCTATACAGTGGTATCTTCTTGCTTTTCCAGCCCAGAGGCAACAATCTACAGCTATTAACCCCAGACCCCCCTACCATCCCATTCCCTCCCCCGCCCTTTTGGCAACCACAAGTCTGTTCTCCAAGTCCTTGATTGTAAACATTTACCCTCAGAATTCTATAGGATATACTTATTGACTCGTGTCTTAGAGCACAGAATTCTGAGGCCAGTTTGAATTTAGTTCCTTTGGAGATAATCTGTTTCCCCCTGTTTAGATTCTTGAAGGCTTTTTTCTTTATCCCAGAAATATTAAAAAACATCACCTGGCTTGTCTAGGTGTGGTTTCTTTTCATTCATTTTGACAGCAGGCTAAAGTCTTAGGAAAATTATTTAGTTATTGCTTCTATTCCTATTCTGTTTGCCCCCTTCTGAGATTCCTGATGTATTCAGTCAGTTTATTCAACAACTATTCTATGTGAGGCACTAATTCAGGTACTGGAGATACATCATGAGGGAACATAAATGCTTACATTTTTGTTGATTGGATCTTCTGGCTCTACCACTCACTTTTGTTCTAATTTTTCAAGGAGACCTCATCTTTTGAGCTGCAACATCATTTTTTTTTTGCTCATCTTAACATAGAGAGGTTTATGTGTGTCCAGCTTTGGTTAATATTTAAGTAGGAACTGCAGTGGGTTCTGCCAGAGATGGAAATGTGTTTGAGTGTCTTCCCTAATTAGCTCTCTATCTGCCTTTACCTGGCCTTCAACCCTGAGTAAGTGGATGCTCATGGAATTCTACTGGGGTGATAATACAGTTTACAGAAGTGGACTCTTGAAATGACTCTTCCTCCAAATTGGGCCCTTTTACATTATAACTAGAAGACATTCCTCCAAGTTTCTGGCATACAGAAGGCTTTCCTCTATTTTTATTCCTTTGATCTTTTCTATATGAATATAGAATGAGGCAATTTAGAAGTCTGTCCTCACAAAGCCATTTTCTTTAAAAACCACAAAATAATATTTTTTCTCTATGTTAAGAGGGTTAGAAAAAATGCTTAAGACTTACAAATTATATGTAGTTTTTCAGGCAGAATAATAATTCAGGTAGTTAGTGTAGGAACATGGGCTTCGATATATTCTCTGATTAATGTCCATGCTTTAAGATTTGTAAAAATAAATCTAGACAAACAGACCTTGCTTGTTGGAAGATTAACTATTACGTCAGGATGGACATTAACCTCTGACCTATACATTTGGCTGTTAGCAGAGGAATGTAAAGAATGGTGACTCTAAGTCTAGGCGAAAGAACAAAAGGACCATAAAACTTATGGAGCATACCTAACTCTAAGCCCCTATTGGACATGGCCTGATGTAGGTGCTGGGCAAGGCCAATAGGGAGAAGGACTGATATCCAGACCCTATGTTGGTGCCCCTCCCTGTCTTTAAGTGATAAAACCTCCTTAGAAAATTAGAAGATGGGAACACTTCCTCCCTCTCTCAGTGCCTGTGCTGGCAGCTGTCTGCCTTCCTGTAATAAAGACTTGTTCACTTGTCACCTGTGTGTTTGCAAAGTTCATTCTTTGGCTTCATGAACAAGAACCTAGATTCCGGTAACATCTTTCGGAGGCTCATCCAGAATTTGATACACCGGCACTCATAAGGTAAGTGGCAGTAAGCTTGTGCTTTTGCTTTCTGCTTTGCTCAGTTTCTGTTTGCCTCTTGAAAGAAGAGTGAATGTGTGTGCCTGTGATGTGTCCTGGACGTGAAGCAAGTGGAGTCCTGATCTGTGGTTCCCCTTTAAGCCCCCGAGTGACATCATAGGGCTGTAAGGCAGCCCACCCAAGCCCAATTGGGCCAGGAGTCCGGGCTGGGGGTTTATACCCACCTGCCAAAAACTAAGAGGCAACAAATGGGGTGTCCCGTGAGGGAGACGTCCAGAGAGAGTCACAAGGCAAACCTTCCAGCGTGGTTTCCCTCCCTCACCCCGGGTGCTCCTCCCTCTATATACTCTAGCCTTTGTAAAGCAATTGGGAAATCACAAGTTACTTTATTTCTGAAGATCAGCAATTTTCAAAAGATCTGTAATAAAAAAATGCTGTTTTTGTGAATTCTTAAAGGGTGATGGAGGGTTTAAAGTAGCCATTCCTAACCAATCGCGAGACTTTCACCTCCATCTTCCGTTTTTTACAGCATGTCAGGAACCAGCATTTCACAGTGAATGATGTTAGTCGAGTGGCCAGAGTCCAGTTTTTAATGGAAATCCATCTTTTAGTGGTGTCCCTTAGGGGACAAGACACAGGGAGGCCCCTTGCACTGTGCGAAGAAACTCTAAGGACCATATGGACAAAGGTCCTCATAATCCAGTTCTATAAACTTAGAGAATACCACTTAAATTACAAGTCCATCCCATTGTATCACACTTCCGGTCTTTTACCCCTTGATATTTAAAGAGTTTAGCACCCCTTGGGCTTTAGACAAATTGATACCATCTCTCATACGACTTCAGCCCTGTCGCCTATGCTGGAATCAGTCATTGTATACTCCTCGTCAAGCAATACCTGACCTCCTTAGGAGTCCTCAAAAGGACTCAACTAATCTGTTCCTTTACCATTTCCTTTGCTATTATATTGAATGAAACCATGGAGACAGAGGAAACAGACATTTAGATATTAAGACCACCCTGAGGAGTTCCACTAGTGGCTCAGCGGAAACGAATCTGACTAGCATACATGAGGACACAGGTTCGATCCCTGGCCTTGCTCAGTGGGTTACGGATCCGGTGTTGCTGTGAGCTGTGGTGTTGGTTGCAGACGCAGCTCAGATCTGGTGTTGCTGTGGCTGTGGTGTAGGCCGGCAGCTACAGCTCTGATTCGACCCCTAACCTGGGAACCTCCATATGCTGCAGGTGTGGACCTAAAAAGACGAAAAGACAAAAAAAAAAAAAAAAAGACCACCCTGAATTTTTACCATGCCTGTGAGGGAGAAAAAAAACTCACAACTGGTATTCATCCGACTTGGGCCAAGTATCCAATCTTAGAACCTGGGCACGATCAGTTTTGCTTTTTTCTATTTACTTTCATCCTGGTTGGAGAAACTGACAGCCGGTTCAATTTACTCATTAACTGTGGCTTAGAGATTTTTCCGCTACAAGAAAAGGGGCATGCCAAATTATCTTTGAATTTTTGAAATCCAGGACAACACCTGCATGCCTGGGTTTCTTCACCTCTGTCCAGAGGCAGGTAATGGGCAGGGAAAAAGAGAGTATGCTGGTAAGGAAGCGATTAATCCCAGTCAGCCAAAAGTCGGATGGGGCATTTTACTGCTAATGCCTATTTGCTCCTTACAACCAACAAGAGAGAGGGGACGTCCTCATAGAGTGGAATAGAGAAAGGAAAATAGGCGTTGGACATTGGTTTTTTTTCTTTTTCAGATGGGAGCAACATCTTCGAGCCCGGCACATGGTTCAATATCAATTCTGCTGGCATGTGCCTTGAAGAACTGGCAACACTTCGATCCTCAGACTTTTAGGAAAAAATGTTTAGTTTTCTTCTGCACAGAAGCCTGGCCACAGTATAATATGTCAGACGAAGAACGATGGTCACCTGAGGACTCTCTAAATTACAATACCATTCTCCAATTGGACCTATTTTGTAGGCGAGAAGGAAAATGGTCAGAGGTGCCTTATGTCCAGATATTTTTTGCAATGAGGGAAGACACTAAACTGAGGAAGGCTTGTGGACTTCCCCAGTGTGTTACTCCAATTCCCTTAGAACCTAGGTGCCCACCATATCCTGGCCCAATTAGGTCACACCCTCCCAAAATTAACTGGCCTCCCCCAACACTCCCCTAGTCTCCCTTCTCAACACTCCCCTAGTCTCCCTTCTCTCCCCTCTCCATTGCCAAAGGCATAACTCTCCTTACTCCCTTTATAAGAGGTGACAAATGGAGAGTGGGGACCAGTATGGATTCACATGCCTTTCTTGCTTCAGGACTTAGGCAGATTAAGGCAGGTTTGGGAAAATTTACTGACGATCCAGTAAATATACAGAGGTCTTTCGGGGTCTCACTCAGTCCTTCAAGTTGACTTGGAGGGACATCATGTTATTGCTGAACCAGACATTGACTACAAATGAAAAGAATAAGGTCTTAGAATGTGCTCAAGGCTGGGGAGATGAGTGGTATACTATAAATGCCAGGGGCAGATCAGAAGAGGAGTGAACATGATTCCCAACGGGACATCACGCAGTTTCTATGAGTGATTCTAACTGGTCCACTGATGAGGAAGATAAAGACAATTGGCACAGGAAACTTTTTATCACTTGTATAACTGAGGGTCTAAAAGCAGCACCAGTGAAGCCTGTTAACTAAACTATCGGAGGGCTGTCAAGGGGACAAGAGAGTCCATCAGCCTTCTTGGAAAGGATCAGAGAGGCATTGAGGAAGCATACACCAAGGGACCCGGAATCCATGGAGGGCCAAAAAATACTCAAGGATAAAATTATAACTCAGATGGAGCCAAACATATGGAGGAAGCTCCAGAAATTGGCTTTCGGCACTGATCAGGACCAGGAGCACCTCCTTAGAAGAGCAACTCAGGTGTCTTGTAATCAGGACCACGAAGAGTGAAAAGAAGAGAGAAGGAAAGACAAAGGAAAGGCTGAGGTTCTAGTTATGGCACTGCAAGGAGTCCACCTGGGAGCTTCCAAGGCAAAAGGACTAGGGCAAAGACCCAAGCCTGGAGCCTGTTTCCTCTGTGAAAAAGAGGGACACTTTAAAGGGGAATGCTCCAAGGCTCGGACTCTGCCACCTAAGCCATGTCCCATGTGTCAGAGAGGTCACTGGAATAGGGACTGCCCCCAAAGATGAAGGTCCCTGGGGTCAACCGCTCAGGCCCAGGATCAACACTGATGGGACCCAG
This sequence comes from Catagonus wagneri, assembly GCA_004024745.2. Taxonomy (NCBI): domain Eukaryota; kingdom Metazoa; phylum Chordata; class Mammalia; order Artiodactyla; family Tayassuidae; genus Catagonus; species Catagonus wagneri. The sequence goes on from PVHT020000004.1 coordinate 3,489,849, forward strand.
GGTTTTCCATATTGGTTCGGGTCCTTATCAACACCCAGGAGCCCCAGGTGACTCTGAATGTAGGACAGTCTATCGACTTCCTTCTGGATACAGGAGCCATCTTTTCAGTCCTCCTCTCCAACCCTGGGCACCCTTCAAGAAGACCTGCCACTATTTGTGGTATTTCTGGCAAGCCCAGTTACAAAATTCTTTACACAACCTTTGAATTGTGACTAGGAGTCCATTTTCTTCTCTCAAGCTTTTCTGATTGTTCTGGAGAGTCCAATTCCACTTTTAGGGAGAGATAGCTTGTCAAAAGTTAAAGCCTCAATCCACTTGACAATGGAATCTGATCAAGGTTTTATGCCTGCCTCTGGTGGAAGCAGATATTGACACCGAAGTCTGGGTCGTTGGAGGAAAGATAGGAAGAGCAAAGAATGCTCAACTGCTGGAAATAACTCTTAAAAATTGAAACCTATTTCCTTGCCAAAAGTAGTACCCTCTGAAGCCTGAAGCACAACAGGGACTTATCTCAATAATAAAAAACCTAAAGGAGGAGTTCCCATGGTGGCTCAGTGGCTAATGAATCCAACTAGTATTCATGAGGATGTGGATTCAATCCCTGGCCTTGCTCAGTAGGTTAAGGATCCGGCATTGCTGTGAGCTGTGGTGTAGCTTGCAGATGCAGATCGGATCTGACACTGCTATAGCTGTGGCGTAGGCTGGCAGCTATAAGCTCTGATTGGACCCCTAGCCTGGGGACCTCCATGTGCCATGGGTGTGCCCCCCTCCAAAAAAAAAAAAAGACTAAATAAATAAATATCTAAAGGAAAAGGGTCTATTAATTTAATCCAACAGCCCTTGTAACACCCCCATACTGGGAGTGCAGAAGTCTAACAGGGATTGTTGCCTAGTACAAAACCTTCATCTAGTGAATGAGGCAGTGGTCCGATACATCCAGTGGTGGCCAACCCCTACACTCTCCTCTTGCAGATTCCAGAAATGGCAACCTGGTTTTACTGCATTAGACTTAAAAGATGCTTTTTTTTTTTCATTCCCTTGGCTAAAGCTTCACAATTTTTATTTGCCTTTGATGATACCTCCAATTCGTCCACAAAATTAACTTGGACTGTCTTGCCTCAGGGATTTAGAGACAGCCCTCATTTATTTGGACAGGCATTAGCCAGAGACTTGGCAAACTCTAGGGCTTCAGGGCCTGTTAAAAGTTATTCAGCATATGGATGACATTCTTCTTTGTGCTGATATGGAAGAACAATGTAAGGTGACTTCTTGTGATCTCCTTAACTTCTTAGCACAATGTGGCTATAAGGTATCAAAATCAAAAGCTCAGATTTATCAACCTGAAGTAAAATATCTGGGTTTAAAGCCATCACATGGGATCAGAGCTCGAAGTGAGGAAATGATCAGGACTATCCTGAAGCACCCACTTCCCAGTATTGTTTGTTAGACAACTTCAGAGATTGCTGGGCATTACTGGATACTGCAGGACATGGATTCCTGGCTATGGAGAGTTAGCATGTTCTATGTGTAAAATGCTAAAGGAAGCACAACAATCTGGTACCCATAACCTACAATGGGAACCCGAAGACAAGAAAGCCTCTAAGGCACTTCAACGGGCTCTTCTCCAGGCCACAGCTCTTAGTTTACCAACAGGTCATCTTTTTAATGTCTTTGTAAAGAGAGATCTGGAGTAGCTCCAGGAGTATTAACCAAAGGCAGAATCCCAACAACTTGTCAAATATTTAAGCAAAGAATTGGACTCAGTAGCCCAAGGTTGGCCACAATGCCTACAAGTATTAGCCTCAGTGGCCTTACTAACTCCCGGGGCTATTAAATTAACCGCAGGCCTCCCATAATCTAGCAGGTATTCTAAACCCTTAAGGGAGGACTTTGGCGCTCAGATAATTGGCTCCTCAAATATCAAACCTTGCTATTAGAAGTACCTATAACCCAACCGACGACCTGTTCAACTTTGAATCCCATGACTATTCCTGACTCACTAGATCAGAGAGTCGAGCATGACTGTCACCAAAACTTAGTGGCAAATTATGCAGCAACGGAGGATTTAAAAGATGAGCCCCTACCTAATCCTGACCTCACTATGTTTACCAATGGCAGCTCCTTTATTGAAAAGGGAAAACACAAGGTGGGGTATGTAGTAACTCCATATGAGACCCTGGAGAGTGGACCTTTTAAACCAGTAACAAGGGCTCAATTAGCAGAACTAAAGCATTAACCAGAGCATTGGAGCTGGGGTCAGGAAAAAGGATGAATGTTTATACTAATTCCAAATATGCATATCTGGTCCTCCATGCCCATACAGCCATTTGGAAGGAATGGGAATTTTGAACCTCAGATGGAAGTCCTATTAAATATTTTCAAGAAATTATGCACCTCCTAGATGCCATCAGACTGCCTCAAGAGGTAGCCGCAATTCATTGTAGAGCACACCAAAAAGATACCTCTGAGACATCTGAGGGAAATCGAAGAGAAGATCAACAAGCTAAAAAGGCTGCAAATAAAGTGACTGACAAGGGATTAATCTTCAAAATTTATAAACACCTCCTGCAGCTCAATACCAAAAAAACAAACAACCCCATCAAAAAATGGGCAGAGGATCTAAACAGACAATTCTCCAAAGAAGACATACAGATGGCCAAAAAATACATGAAAAGATGTTCAACAACACTAATTATTGGAGAAATGCAAATCAAAACCACGATGAAGTACCACCTTACACCAGCCAGAATGGCCATCGTCAAAGTCTACAAACAATAAGTGCTGGAGAGGGTGTGGAGAAAAAGGATCCCTATTACACTGTTGGTGGGAATGCAAATTGGTGCAACCACTGTGGAAAACAGTATGGAGATTCCTCAGAAAACTCAAAATAGAATTACCATTTGATCCAGCAATCCCACTCCTGGGCATCTATCCAGAGGAAACCCTGACTCGAAAAGACACA
>PVHT020000004.1:3493810-3506869 GCA_004024745.2 Catagonus wagneri
TGCTGGAGAGGGTGTGGAGAAAAAGGATCCCTATTACACTGTTGGTGGGAATGCAAATTGGTGCAACCACTGTGGAAAACAGTATGGAGATTCCTCAGAAAACTCAAAATAGAATTACCATTTGATCCAGCAATCCCACTCCTGGGCATCTATCCAGAGGAAACCCTGACTCGAAAAGACACATGTACTCCAGTGTTCACTGCAGCCCTCTATGCAATAGCCAGGTCATGGGAATAACCTAAATGCTCATCGACAGAGGAGTGGATAGGGAAGATATGGTACATACACACAATGGAATATTACTCAGCCATTAAAAGGAACGAATTACCAACATTTATAGCAACATGGATGGACTTGGAAATTATCATGCGAAGTGAAACCAGTCAGACAATTAGACAGCAACACCCAATGCTACCGCTTACATCTGGAAACTAAAAAGACACAATGAACCTCTTTGCAGAACAGACAATGACTCACAGACTTTGGAAAACTTGGTTTTTCAAATAAGACAATCTGGGGGGTGGGGGGATGCACTGTGGGTTTGGGATACAAAATCTGTAAAATTGACTTGTGATGATTTATGTACACCTATAATTGAAATAAAATCTATTAAGAAAAAAAAAGTCTACAAACAATAAATGCTGGAGAGGGTGTGGAGAAAAGGGAATCATCTTAAACAGCTGGTGGGAATGTAACTTGGTACAACCACTGTGGAAAACAGTATGGAGAGTCCTCAGAAAACTAAAAATAGAATTAACCTTTTGATCCAGCAATCTCACTCCTGGGCATCTATCCAGAGAAAACCATGACTCAAAAAGATACATGTACTCCGTTTTTTGCAGCACTATATACAATAGCCAAGACATAGAGACAACCTAAATGTCTATCGACAGTGGAGTGGATAAAGAAGATGTGGTACATATACACAATGGAATATTACTCAGCCATTAAAAGGAAAGAAATAATGGCTTTTGCAGCAACACGGATGGACCTAGAAATTATCATGCTAAGTGAAGTCAGTCAGACAAAAAGACACCAACGTCAAATGCTATCTCTTACATGTGGAATCTAAAAAAAAGGACACAATGGACTTCTTTGCAGAGCAGATACTGACTCGTAGACTTTGATAAACTTATGGTTTCCAAATGAGACAAGTTGAGGGGTAGGGGGATGTGCTAGGGGTTTGGGATGGAAATTCTTTAAAATTTGGTTGTGATGATTGTTGTACAACTATAAATGTAATAAAGTTCATTGAATAATTAAAATAATATAAATAAATAAATAAATAAATAAATAAATAAATAAATAAATAAAAAGGCTACCCAATCTTATAATGTACAAGCCCCTCTCCTCTGCGAAGGAATGCCCAAATGAGATTAAACTCATTTCCTCCCCTGAGGAACTCCAATATTCATTCTCTCTCTCCCTCCCTCTCTCTCTCTCTCCCTCTCTCTCTCTCTCTCCCTCCCTCTCTCTCTCTTTCTCAGACACTTTACTCCCCTCAGGCTGGCTACAGACTACAGATTGTAAACTGGTGTTGCCCTCTAGTGTCCAATGGAAGGTCCTTAAGACTTTACACCAAACCTTCCATTTGGAAATTGAGAACACTTACCAGTTAGCTAGAAACCTGTTTAAAGGAAAAGGGCTGTTAAAGACTGTGACTCAAATATTAAGGGATGTGCGATATGTCAAAAGAACACCCCAAAGAACAACCAGCCAAGTCAGCCCCCCGGCCCTGGGTTTATAGCGTACTGGAAAACATCCAGGGAGCGACTGGCAGGTAGACTTTACTCATATGTCTGTCAAAAGGATATCAATATCTGTTCATGTGGGTAGATACCTTTACTGGGTGGACAGAGGCCTTCCCCTGTCAGGCTGAGCAAGCCAAGGAGGTCATTAAAACACTAATTCATGAGATTATCCCCCGTTTCAGCTTACCACAGGGAATTCAGGGTGATAGTGGATCAGCCTTTAAGGCAGCCATAATCCAGGGAATCTCCCAAGCTTTAGGAATAAAATATCATTTGCACTATGCTTGGAGACCACAATCATCAGGAAAAGTGTAGAAAACTAATGACATGATTTAATGTCACCTACAAAAACTATCACAGGAAACTATCTTTCCTGGTTATCACTCCTTCCCTTGCCATTAATAAGGATTAGTAACACCCCTAGGAGTCAGGGGCTTAGTCCCTTCGAAATGTTATATGGATGGCCCTTCCTTAGAAATGATTTGCTTGATCAGGAGATGGCTGAACTTAGGAAGTATGTGAGCAATCTGGATGTTTTTCAACAACAGCTTTCAAACTTGAACAGCAGTCTAGATTGGGAGAAAGAAAATGAAAAACCTCTTTATCATCCAGGGGATATAATATTAGTTAAGTCCCACCCCAACAATATTCCTTCACCGGAGCCTGTGAAGTACCCCACACTGTCATCCTTTGCTCCCCTACTGCTGTTAAAGTTGCAGGAATTGATGCTTGGATTCACCACATACGAATCAAAGCCTGGAACCCGTAGAAAGAAGACACCCCACTTCCAACTACTGAGAAAACTCCTCTGAACACCAATACACCCCTCTGGAGGGACTCGGGATTTTTCCGACAAACAAGGGACCAATACGAACGAAATGAATGGTCAGTATAACTGCTTTTCTCTCCTTTGCCGTGGGGGATTCCCCTACCTCCTTGCCGTGGGTACAGGGTAATGTTTTTATCTCCTGGGCTCACTCCTATGCCTATTCCCAAAATCAGTCAGACTGCTGCGTCTGTGGAGCATTACCTACGTCCTCCACAGAAGGATTCCCTTGGTGGGTGTCTCTCATACAGGGAAACAACTACTTGCAAGTATGTGAATTCCTATATCAGGTATGTAAGGCTATTTTTTCCTTGGGTCCTGTGCTAGACAAAAACCTCACTACTCTTGATTGGTGCCATAAATCAAATTCCTCACAAGGACATAAGGTAACTTTCAAATATTTATATGCTGCCTCCCTGACCAGGTAGGCAGTATATAAATATTTCATAACTAACAAAAGGAGTCCGAGTAATCATATGGGAATACAGATATTTTAATCAATTTTACCAAATACGGGATCGATATATGTGGCTCACGCCTGCGAAGGGTTACTTAACCCAACCAACATCAATTTGCTGGGAGCAAAATAAACATTATGTCAGATATGGGGGGGTGACCCCTATCCTCTAATGAGCTAAAACCTTTAGGATATTTAGCAACTGACACCGTTTACAAATCATTAAAGTCATATACATCCCAAATAAAAACCCCACATGGCCTGGAATAGATTGGAAACATAGCGCTGGAGGGAGCAAGCTGGCTCCAAATAGAACCTACTGGGTACACAGAATTAATTTGTGGCCTTGGTTGCCTCCAGGATGGGTGGCGTGCTGAACTCTGGGACTGGCTTTCACTCAAGACAATATTATGAAAACTTTGAGCCAAGCACCAGCCAATTCTCCCTATTTGCTTGCTAGGTGGGTTTGACCAGTGTTCCATTGGTATGATTACCTAGCAGCCATATTTGTGCCCTCATTAGGAACTACTAACAAAATGCTGTAGGTGGAAGCATTATCTAATTTTATTCGACAAGCCCTTAACCATAGTGCAGAAGCTATTTCTGCTCTAAATATGGAACAACAACAGATAAGAAAGGTAGCTACACAGAACCGATTGGCCTTAGATATGCTTACTGCAGCTCAAGGAGGTACCTGTGCTATTATAAAATCTGATTATTCATAGAATATGTCTGATTCTCTGCAAGATCTCCGGCAGCAGATCCATAAGATGTCCTATCCAACTCCAGCTTTCAACACTGCCCTCTGGAACTGGTTAACATCTTCTTCCTGGTGGAAGTATTTGCTTACAACAATCATCATTGTAATCTTGATTCTTTTATTCAGACCCTGTATAATTAATTGTATTTCTCGCTTCATCTCGTCTGATTAGAAGCTATTAAACTTCAGATGGTGATAGAAGGGGAACCCAATGTAACATATCGAAACCCACTCGACCGTCCCTTGAGTGGAGACCCAACTGCATTTCCCTAATGATGCCCCTGTTACCCGGAAGCAGTCAGAGTGGTCTTCACCCCTTACCCCACAGTTAGAGTCGCCAACTCTAGAGAGGAGAATTGAGGCAGAATAATAATTCAGGTAGATTGTGTAGGAACATGGGCTTCGATATATTTCCTGATTAATGTCCATGGTTTAAGATTTGTAAAAACAAATCTAGACAAACAGACTTTGCTTGTTGGAAGATTAACTATTACGTCAAGATGGACATTAACCTCTGACCTATACATTTGGTTGTTAGCAAAAGAATGTAAAGAATGGAGACTCTGGAGTTCCCATCATGGCTCAGTGGTTAATGAGCCCGACTAGTATCTATGAGGACATGGGTTCGATCCCTGGCCTTGCTCAGTGGGTTGGGGGTCGACATTGCCGTGACCTGTGGTGTAGGTCGCAGACGAGGCTTGGATCTCACATTGCCGTGGCTGTGCTATAGGCTAGTGACTACAACTCCGATTTGACCCCTAGCCTGGGAACCTCCATATGCCGAGGGTGTGACCCTAAAAAGCAAAAAAAAAAAAAAAGGAAAAACGAAAAAAAGAATGGGAACTCTAAGTCTAGGGGAAAGAAGAACACATAAAACTTATGGAGCATACCCTAACTCTAAGCCCCTAAAGGCCCGATGTATGTGCTGGTCAAGGCCAATAGGGAGAAGGACTGATATCCAGATCCCACGATGATACCCCTCCCTATCTTTAAGAGATAACACCTCCTTAGAAAATTAGAAGGCAGAAACTCTTGTCTGCCTTCCTGTAATAAAGACTTTTGCGTGCTTGCTGCCTGTGTGTTCTTGAAGTTCATTCTTCCACTTCATGAACAAGAACCCAGATTCTGGTAACATTTTGAAATTTTTCATAAAGGGTCTGAAACCCCTTGGGAAGCTACATGGTCTAGAGAGAGCTGGGAGAATGAATTCTGATTGTGATACATAATTTCACCGTGGCTTTGAACAAACTATTTGAACTTCAGGTTCTCTAATCTCAGATCTTCTTCTTACGTCACAGCATGACAGGAAAAGCACCAGAAAAAAATAAATGTGGAAGCTCTCTGAACTGTTCAAAGATAGAAACTAAGGGAATCTGAGGACTTTTTGTTATTCCTTGAATGCTATTACGGCTTTGAGCACTTTCAAGCTAGCCTAAAGAGTGTCTGTTTGGGGAATAACAAATGAGGGCTGATTGCTGGGAAGCCCAGGTATGCAAAGCAGTTCTGAAGAATAGCCAGGAAGGGACACTGCTTTGAACACTGTCAAGCAGCATAAGATCCAAGAGCGGTAGATGTGGATCCACTTTTCTGTTAAGTCAAATTACTACACTAGGCTGATCTGAAATTGGTTTGCTTTTCCTCTTCAAGGAAATGAAAGCTTCTGGGCGGGTGAATCCTGCCTTAATAAACAACTTTTGTACTTCTGGCCAGCATAGGCAGCAGATGTTGTCTATCTTTGTGAGACGACTTGGAAGTACGCAAAAAGAAACAACTTTATGGTTATTTTGGAAGCTTAAAGAGAATATCTTGCTGCCCCAGGACAAACTTTCCAGGTTCTAGCCCTTCCCACCATCAATCCTTCCTGTGTTTTATGATTCAATTTCTTTACAAAATTCCTATAAGATTCAGTATTAAATTTCCCTAATTGCGGGGAAAAATTTTGTGTTAATTAAGATCCATGACACTGTAGCTGTTTTGGCACTATAGACACAAATGGCTTTCTGTCATTAGTCCTGACAAGTGACTTTTTTTTTTTAAAGTAATGGACATGAAATGGAGGAATAAGAATTTTTTGCTCTGAACAATGTTGTGCAAATGCATCATACTTGTAACACATGGGCCAAAATAGAATAGGGTGCCTTAATTTAGTCAACAACTGATTAATTCCCTGCTGTGTGCCAGGCGCTGAACCAAGGGGCTAGATATATGTTAGTGAACAAGACACAGTTCCTGTCCTTATACAGCTTCCTCAAATTTAGTGGAGAAGACTAATCCAATGTATTGATTGGATGCTGAAGGAAATGTGTAGGATATAATAAATGCAAATAAGAGTAGGAAAGTCTGATTTACTATATAGGGCAGCAAGGAAAAGAGTCTTTGAAGAGACACAATTTGTTTTTGTTTCGTTTTGTTTTGTTTTGTTTTGTTTGGTGGTGTCCTCGGCATGTGGAAGTTCCTGGGCCAGGAATCTAACCTGCGCTGCAGCAGCAACCTTAATGCAACCTTAACAGCAATGACAATGCTGACCCCTACTGATGAGCCATCAGGGAACTCCTAAATTAAGTTTCAAAATGAGAAGGAACCTGCTATGGAAGATAGAGGGGGAAACATTACAGCAGAAGAAACAGAATATGCTAAGGTGAAACGAACTGGAAAACACAATGAATTATTGTAACACAATGGTTGAAGGAAGAAAATGAATGTGTAGAAGAAGCTATGAAAATAGAGAGACCAATAGCTTAGACTAGGACGTAGGGGAGATGGAAAGAAGTAATCATAATTTGCATTTGCAGTAATCACAATTTGCAGTAATCACAATTTGCATTTGCTTGTAGGTAGAGTTGATAGGACTTTTGAATGAACTATTTGTTGGGGATAAGAAGAGTCAAAGAAGATTCCTTCGTTTCTGGGTTAAGCCACTGGTGAATAGCAGTGTCATTTCAGACAGAGAAAATCAGACAGAAAGGGGTTTGGAGGAAAAACCAGGTTTGCTTTTGGTTATGATAAATTTGAAATGCCTGGGATGTATCTAAGAAGATAAAACAAGTAGGCAGTTGCGAGTCTGGAGCTCAAAGGAGAAGACGGGGGACATGTACTAGGAATAACACTGTAGAGATAAGATTTTAGACTTGGAGATGAGTGAGATCTCCTAGGAAGACAAAGTGAAAAGAGAAGAAAGGAGAGCTGAAGATTTAGCCTGGAGAACTAGCCAGGTGAAAAGTTGTGCCACTAAAAGAAATACTGAAGGCAGAGTTCACATTGTGGCACAGCAGAAATGAATCCGACTAGTAATCACGAGGTTGTGGGTTCAATCCCTGGCTTTGCTCAGTGGGTTAAGGATCTGGCGTTGCCATGAGCTGTGGTGTAGGTCGCAGACTTGGCTGGGATCCTGCATTGCTGTGGCTGTGTGCAGGCCAGCTGCTGTAGCTCCAATTCGACCTCTAGTCTGGGAACCACCATATGCCGCGGGTGTAGCCCTAAAAAAAAAAAAAAACTGAAGGAAATTAAAAGGAGCATATAGTTTGGAGAGGAAACTGATGATTTGTGTTTGGAACTTGCTAAGAGTGGCGTACTGACTAGATTCTTGTCATTTCTAGTGTGATGCCTGGGCAAAATGCATAGGTTTCCCCTTCAGAATGTTAATACCATATCTATATTTTATTTTGTGATTTGGTCTGATGAGATCTCTGTGAATTTTCAGAATAAAACATTCCTAATCATGTCCAAGTTGGAGTCTGGATAGGAGAAAACAACTCTAAGATCCATGATGCTGCAGCTGTTTCTGAATTGTGGAGGTAAACAGTTCTCTTTGTCATCAGTCCTAAACAACAGTGGCTATCTCTTTTTGGGTAATGGATATGACATGAAGAAAGAAAAGTTTGTCTAATGTTGAGTCAATGTGCTTTACTGGTAGCACATAAGCTGAGAATGCAATGCTAATACACATATATTGAGTATCTACCATGTGCCTGGCGCTATACTAAGTTCTGGGAATAACTCCAAAAACAAGGCAGACAACACTTGGCACTTATAATTGAGTTGGGGGAGATGGGAAAAAATTAGACTACAAATAAAACAACTGCAAAGTATGGCAAGGGCTGTGAAAGAAACAAAGAGATACAGGAAATAAGTGGGAGGGGTGGTATGGCACTTTGAGTCTAGAAAAGGTCTTTAGGGAAATCTTCCTTGAGCTAGTGATATTCACTTAAGTTGATTCCTGAAGGATGAGGAGTCAGGTATACCATGACTAGGGGGCATGGCTGACTGGTGGTGAGCCACTAAATTTTTTTGCTTTTTTTTGCAGAATTTGGCCCTGAAAAGTTAAGGTAGGCTGGATAGCTCTACTGGAATATTCGCTAGTGGCACACTGAGGGTAGGTGATGGTATTAGGAGTGGTCTGCCCTGCCATGGTCTTTTATCATCAAAATTGTTTAAAGCTGCCTGCATAGCACGTTAATCAATGAAACTGGAACATACCTTCATACTATGCACAAAAATAAACTCAAAATGGCTTAAAGACAAATGTAAGACAAGACACCATCAAACTCCTCGAAGAGAACATAGGCAAAACATTCTCTGACATCAACCTTACAAATGTTTTCTCAGGTCAGCCACCCAAGGCAACAGAAATAAAAGCAAAAATAAACCAATGGGACCTAATCAATCTGACAAGCTTTTGCACAGCAAAGGAAACCATTAAAAAAACAAAAAGACAACTTACAGAATAGGAGAAAATAGTTTCAAACGATGCAACTGACAAGGGTTTAATCTCTAAAATATACAAACAACTTACACAACTCAACAGCAAAAAAGCCAACAACCCAATTAAAAAATGGGCAAAAGACCTGACTAGACATTTCTCCAAAGAAGATATACATATGGCCAACAAGCACATGAAAAAATGCTCAACATCAGTGATCATTATAGAAATGCAAATCAAGGAGTTCCCATCGTGGCTCAGTGGGTAACGAATCCGACTAGGAACTACGAGGTTGCGGGTTCGATCCCTGACCTTGCTCAGTGGGTTAAGGATCCGGTGTTGCCGTGAGCTGTGGTGTAGGTTGCAGACGCGGCTCGGATCCTGCGTTGCTGTGGCTGTGGCGAAGGCCGGCAGCTACAGCTCCTGTTAGACCCCCAGCCATATGCCGTGGGTGCGGCCCTAGATAAGGCAAAAAAAAAGACAAAAAAAAAAAAGAAATGCAAATCAAAACCCCCTCACACCGGTCAGGATGGCCATCATTAATAAGTCCACAAATAACAAATGCTTGAGAGGGTGTAGAGAAAAGGGCACCCTCCTGCACTGTTGGTGGGAATGTAAATTGGTACAACTGCTATGGAAAACAGTATGGAGGTACCTTAGAAAAATGTACATAGAACTACCATATGACCTAGCAACCCCACTCTTGGGCATATAACTGGACAAAACTTTCCTTGAAAAAAACATATGCACCCGCATGTTCATTACAGCATTATTCACAACAGCCAAGACATGGAAACAACCTAAATGCCCAGTGACAGATGCATGGATTAAGAAGATGTGGTATACAACAGAATACTACTTAGCCATAAAAAAGAACAAAATAATGCCATTTCCAGCAACATGGATGGAACTAGAGACTCTCATACTAAGTAAAATAAGTCAGAAAGAGAAAGACAAATACCATATGAAATCACATGTGGAATCTAATATACAGCACAAATGAACCTTCCCACAGAAAAGAAAATCACAGACATGGAGAACAGACTTGTGGTTGCCAAGGGGGAGGGGGAGGGAGTGGGATGGATTGTGAATTTGGGGTTAATAGATGCAAACTAGAGCCTTTGGAATGGGTAAGCAATGAGATCCTGCTGCACGGTACTGGGAACTATATCTAGTCACTTATGATGGAGCATGATAATGTGAGAAAAAAGAATGTATACCTGTATGTGTAACTGGGTCACCTTGCCGTACAGTAGGAAATTGACAGAGCACTGTAAACCAGCTATAATGGAAAAAATAAAAATCATTATAAAATTAAAAAATTGCCTGCACAGGATGATAATAAAAAGTAGACATAAGTGTAACTGAATCCCTTTGTTGTACAGCAGAAATTAATAAAATATTGTAAATCAACTATACTTCAATAGAACTTTTTTTTTGTCTTGTCTTTGTAGGGCCATACCAAAGGCATATGGAGGGTCCCAGGCTAGGGGTTGAATTGGAGCTACAGCCGCTGGCCTACACCACAGCCACAGCAACGCCATATCTGAGCCACGTCTGTGACCTTCACCACGTCTGTGACCTTCACCACAGCTCAGGGCAACATCAGATCCTTAACTCACTGAGCAAGGCCAGGGATCAAACGCACCACCTCATGGTTCCTAGTTGGATTAATTTCTGCTGCTCCATGACAGGAACTCCCAATAGAACTTTTAAAAAATGAAAAAATAAAAAATAAAACAGGAGTTCCCATCATGGCACAGTGGAAATGAATCTGACTAGGAACCACGAGGTTACAGGTTCGATCCCTGGCCTTGCTCAGTGGGTTGGGGATTCGGCGTTGCTATGAGCTGTGGTATAGGTTGCAGACATGGCTCAGATCTAGCATTACTGTGGCTGTGGCGTAGGCCCACAGCTGCAGCTCCAATTCTACTCCTAGCCTGGGAACCTCCATATGCCATGAGTGCAGCCCTCCCAAAAATAATAATAAATAAATAAATAAATAAATAAATAAATAAATAAATAAAAATTTTGGAATGTCCTAAAAAAAAAACTAGACTGATATTTAGTCAATTTTACTATTATTTGTAAATTCTTGGAATTCCCTGGGGGCCTAGCAATTAGGATCTGGTGTTGTCTTTGCTATGGCTTATGTCATTGCTGTGACACAGGTTTGATCCCTGGCCTAGGAATTTCTGCATGTCACAGGCATGGCCAAGTAAATATACAATAAATAAAAATAAAAATATTTACAGACAGGAGTTCCCATCGTGGCTCAGTGGAAACAAATCTGACTAGTATCCATGAGGACGTAGGTCTGATACCTGGCCTCATTCAGTGGGTTGAGGATCCAGTGTTGCTATGTGCTGTAGGTTGCAGACATAGCTTGGATCCAGTGTTGCTGTTGCTGTGGCTGTGGTGTAGGCTGGCAGCTACAGCTCCAATTCAACACCTAGCCTGGGAACCAACATAAGCTGGGGATGCAGCCTAAAAAAAAAGGGAAAAAAATTACATTCAATGGCCCTGTTGTGAGCAAATGATGGCCCTCAAAAAGACATATCCACATTCCTAATCATTAGAACCTGCAAATATTACCTTAGCAGTAAAAGAGTAAATAGTACCTTATGTGAAAAGATGTGATAAAAGATTTTGAGAGTGTGTATCATATTATCTTTGTGTAAGCTGAATACAGATATTAGACTGAGAGATTAAGTTACCCAGTTTTTTTTTCTTTTTTTATGCTTTTTAGGGCTGTACCCATGGCAGTATATGGAAGTTCCCAGGCTAGGGGTCCAATCTGAGCTGCATCTACTGGCCTACACCACAGCCACAGGAACTCGGGATCCAAGCTACGTCTGTGAACTACACCACAGCTCATGGCACCACTGGATCCCTGAACCACTGAGAGAGGCCAGGGATCGATACCATATCCTCAGGGATACTAGTTGGATTCGTTTCTGCTGGGCCACAATGGGAACTCCAAGTTACACAGTTGTTGGTTTTTTTTTTTTTGTCTTTTTGCCTTATCTAGGGCCGCACAGGTGGCATATGGAGGTTCCCAGGCTAGGGTCTAACAGGACCTGTAGCTGCTAGCCTTCACCACAGCCACAGCAACGCGGGATCCGAGCCACATCTGCGACCTACACCACAGCTCACGGCAATGCCGGGTCCTTAACCCACTGAGCAAAGCCAGGGATCGAACCCGCGACCTAATGGTTCCTAGTTGGATTCGTTAACCACTGAGCCATGACAGGAACTCCCAAGTTACACAGTTCTTAAAGTAAACAGGTATACATTTTGAAAGAGCAGTAGAATTTTATGCTGTGTTGGGAGAAATGTTTTTTATATCCAAGTTTGTTTACACCCAAGTAACTTAACCAAGCCTGGCTCATGCAGGCATTTTATTTTATTTATTTAGTTTTTTGGCTTTTTAGGGCTGCACCCGCGGCATATGGAGGTTCCCAGGATAGGAGTTGAATCGGAGCTACACCTGCCAGCTTACGCCACAGCCACAGCAATGCCAGATCCAAGTCGCGTCTGCAACCTACACCACAGCTCACGGCAATGCTGGATCCTTAACCCACTGAACGAGGCCAGGGATTGAACCCGCAACCTCATGGATACTACTCAGGTTCGTTAACACTGAGCCATGACAGGAACTCCCCGGGAATCATATTTTATCGAATTTCTGGATGCATCTAACTATGGATTCCCACAAACTGAATATACATACTGACAACTAAATATTTATTGATTCATTCATTCGAAAATTCATTTTGTCTACTGGAAACCCCAAAAGGAATCCAAAATGGTATTCTTATTTCTTTGGGGCTTTTTATTTTCTTTCTTTTTTTTTTGGATTCACGTTCACAGAACAGTCTAATGTTGAATCAATCCATTTTTTAAAAAATACCTTTTTTTTTTTACAAAAGGAATAAGTGCTCAGTGTACAACATTTAGAAAAAAGAGAAGCAAAAAAGAACAAAATGAAGCCTGAGCCTGCTACTCAGAGAGAACTGCTATTGAGACTGAAGGCACTACTGATTTTAATTGACAGCAGTTGCCTATTTTATTTCTTTTTCAATTTATTTATTTATTTATTTATTGCTTTTTTTTTAGGGCCGCACTCATGGCATATGGAGGTTCCCAGACTAGGGGTCGAATCGGAGCTACAGTTGCTGGCCTACATCACAGCCACAGCAACGCCGGATCCGAGCTGTATCTGTGACCTACACCACAGCTCAGGGCAACGCTGGATCGTTAACCCACTGAGCAAGGCCAGGGATTGAACCTGCAACTTCATGGTTCCTAGTCAGATTTGTTAACCTCTGTACCATGACAGGAACTCCTATTTCTTTTTTATTTTTATTTTATTTTATTTTATTTTTTTATTTTTGCATTATAGCTGGTTTACAGATTTCTGTCAGATTTTCCAACTGCACCATGTGGTGACCTGATTACATGTACATATATGGATTTGTCACATGTAATTAGATATAGTTCCCCGTGCATTACAGTTGGAGCTCCTTGCTATTCCATCATTAAAGCAGTAGTTATCCCCACTCC
>PVHT020000004.1:3507869-3602147 GCA_004024745.2 Catagonus wagneri
GTCCATTGCCCATTTTTCAATGGGGTTGTTGGTTTTTTTGCAGTTGAGCTGTATCAGTTGTTTATATATTTTAGAGATTAAGCCCTTGTCAGTTGTGTCATTTGAAAAAATTTTCTCCCATTCTGTAAGTTGTCTTTTAGTTTTCTTTTTGGTTTCCTTTGCTGTGCAAAAGCTTGTCAGCTTGATTAGGTCCCAATGGCTGATCTTTGCTCTGATTTCTGTTGCTTTGGGAGACTGACCCTATTTCTTTTTTAAATACCACAAATAAGACTTTTTGTTACCGTTGAAAGTCTGAATTTTAAACAGATTCTTGGACTGGTTGCTCATACCCATCAG
Source organism: Catagonus wagneri (assembly GCA_004024745.2). Lineage (NCBI taxonomy): Eukaryota > Metazoa > Chordata > Mammalia > Artiodactyla > Tayassuidae > Catagonus > Catagonus wagneri. The sequence goes on from PVHT020000004.1 coordinate 3,508,206, forward strand.
CTTATTCAACAGCATGAGACTCAGCCCCAGCAGTTTTTCTGGAACTACCTTCATCATGAAACACCATTAATTTGCCCAATGCAAATTTTTCTTTTTCAGGACTTTTACTTTTCTAACAAAGACATCATAAAGAGGATGAAAAGATTGGAAAAGCCTTTTGTATATCTTTTCCAGTGCTGTCTGGGATCTATTTATTGACCACTTCTTTCTTTCTTTTTTTTTGTCTTTTTGCCTTTTTCTAGGGTTGCACTCGCAGCATATGGAGGTTCCCAGGCTAGGGGTCTAACAGGAGCTGTAGCCACCGGCCTACACCACAGCCACAGGAACGTGGGATCCGAGCCGCGTCTACAACCTACACCGCAGCTCACGGCAATGCCAGATCCTTAACCCACTGAGCAAGGCCAGGGATCAAACCCGCAACCTCATGGTTCTTAGTCGGATTCGTTAACCACTGAGCCACAATGGGAACTCCATATTGGCCACTTCTTTCAAATCATTTGTCTGTACTTCTCTTGTCACGGCTCCCATGACCTTCTTTGGATATGGTGAATTTGTTGGTGCTTACTTAGCATAAGAGGTCTTCCAAATCTGACTACTACATTTTTTTTTTTTTAGTAAAACCAACACAGAATAAACAGAGAAAACAGCCATTGGTAGTTTTGAAATCAACATGAGCTTCAATCACATCTGCCATTTTTTGACCATTTTGCAGCACGGTTTGTCACAGGTACAATCCATGCAACACCATGGAGTTTGGTCAGGCAATTTTTGCCCTGAACATCCCCAGTAATTAGCTTGAATTTTCTAAATGCAACTTCATCATTTTGCAGGTCAACAAGGCTCACTTCAAAAACATGACCCTTGAGACTATCAGATGTAATTTTGATTCCTTGAGTTTTCCTGACTATTGTTTTTCCAATATTCATATATTGAACATGTCTGGTGCTTTCACATCATACCAATCTTTCATGGAAAATGGATTAACCACTTTCTTCTTGGTAACCTTTTGCTACTTTTCAACAGGTGTTTGCTTTTGCCCACTGCCACAGCGCTGCTCAGAGAGCCAGAAGGACTATTTGATTATCCTTTAAAAATTGTGAAAACAATCTATTCTTGATGAACTTGCTAACTGATTTCTCTAAAACTCAGTTTCCTTAATGAAATATCATATATGAAAGTTTAGCTTTATATATATAATATTTAATAATTTAATAGCACTAATATTTAATATCAAATACGACTTACTAATGTTATAAGCACATACTCTACAACTTTATTTGCATTATCTTATTTGATTCTCACGACACCTTGTGAGTTAGGCAGTAATATTAGTTCCGTTTTTTTTTGTTTTTTTTTTGTCTTTTTACAGTAGCAACCGGAGCATATGGACGTTCCCAGGCTAGGGGTTGAATCGGAGCTACAGCTGCTGGCCTACACCACAGCCACAGCAACTCCGGATCTGAGCCACATCTGTGACCTATACCACAGCTCCCACAATTGCAGATCCTTAACTCACTGAGGAAGACCAGGGATCGAACATGCGTCCTCATGGATGCTAGTCAGATTCATTTCCACTGAGCCACGACGGGAATTCCTAGTTTCACTTTTCTGATAAGTAAAATAAGGCTTAGAGAAGTTAAATAATATGACCACATAAGGTCACAAAACTAAGCAGTTTCAGACTAAATATTCCATTCCAGGTCTGTCTGACTACAAAATTTATACTCTGCTATAGTTTCTCTCTCAAACTTCTTCCCATAATACTTTTCATAAAAGAAAAATGTCACTTTTTTTTTTTGTCTTGCCTTTTCTAGGGCTGCACTCGCGGCATATGGAGGTTCCCAGGCTAGGGGTCTAATAGGAGCTATAGCCGGCCATCCTACACCACAGCCACAGCAACAAGGGAACCAAGCCGCGTCTGCAACCTATGCCAGCTCACGGTAATGCCGAATCCTTAACCCACTGAGCAAGGCCAGGGATCGAACCCAAAACCTCATGGTTCCTAGTAGGATTCGTTAACCACTGAGCTACGAGGGGAACTCTGAAAATTGTCACTTAAAAAAATCTTCATGTTTAGAGAAGTCGTCATATTCCAGTTATTAAAAGACTAACCTAATTTACCCATACCTCTGTTCAACTCCTTTGAAAGTTTTTTGAAGTTAGTGTGTCTCTAGGCAAAAATATTAAGATCTAAAGGAAATATACATGAATAAAATTATTTCCCTGCTGAAATAAAACAGTGGATGTTACCAGTGATTTGCCTCATTTTAAACTGAAACTACCATCAGAGAGCCAATTTGCATTTATATAAAACTACGTAATTCTGTTTCTGATTATAATTTCTATAAAGTTATAGCCAATTGTTACAGTTGAAAAACTAAATTTTTATCAGCTACGTTTCCTGCTGTTGTACAGTTTCATTGTAATGAAATAAAGGAGTAATTTGGAAAGAAAGAGCAGTGATATTGATTATGAAAATATGGAATATTAGAGTTGGAAGAAACCTGGGGGCCACTTTGCCCATTCTCCATATTTTATGGGGTTTTTTCTTGTTTGTTTTTGTTATTTGTCTTTTTGCCTTTTCCTAGGGCCGCACTCACAGCATATGGAGGTTCCCAGGCTAGGGGTCTAATTGGAGCAGTAGCCGCCAGTCTACACCACAGCCACAGCAACTCGGGATCTGAGACGCGTCTGCAACCTACACCACAGCTCAAGGCAATGCCAGATCGTTAACCCACCGAGCAAGGCCAGGGATCATACCCGCAATCTCATCGTTCCTAGTCAGATTCATTAACCACTGAGCCACGACGGGAACACCCTATTTTTGTTTTTTTGGTGTGTTTTGTTTTTATTCTCCATATTTTAGAGAGTAGGAAACCGAGGTCCAGAGAATTAACTATTTCTGTATCTCTTAAGTTGTCACAGCAGGCAAAGCATAAGAATAAAGCTGTGTGAAAAGTGATTTTCATTTGATAATTAAGAGTCTTTCAAATATATTTAACAGTTGCAAAATTCTATCTATAAGGGAAAAAGATTTTTTTTCTGGTCTTTTTATGGCCACACCCACTGCATGTGGAAGTTCCCAGGCCAGAGGTCTAATCAGAGCTTTTGCTGCCGGCCTACACCAGAGTCACAGCAATGCCAGACCTGAGCTGCGTCTGCAACCTACACCACAGCTCACAGCAATGCCGGATGGTTAACCCACTGAGCGATGGCAGGGATCAAACCAAACCCGCAACCTCATGGTTCCTAGTCAGGTTCATTTTCGCTGCGCCACGACGAGAACTCCAAGAGAAAATGATTTTAAAAAGCACCAAACAGCAAAAAGCATAAGAACTGGTATATAAAAAGTGCTTAATAAATATTTGCAAATAAACGAATAAAAATATTTTATTGCTTTCATTTTCAAGTTCCCTCACATGAATTCATATTTTATATGCAATCACAATGTATACCTATAATTTTTATTCTGCTTTTTGCACTTGAGTTATAGTGCAACATTTTTCCGTGTTGTTATAAAATATAACCTTTTAAAGTACCTATTGAAGTTACAACACATCTGAGTCATTCCCAAATGACTGTTAAAAATGACTATTAACAGGCTCGAATCCAGGTTTTGGGGGGGCCCTAACTAAGGAAAAAATACACTACTTTTTAAAATTTTACAAAGTAATGGAAAAATATCTAGTTCTTTCAAGAGACCATTTCTAGGGTCCCTCCAGAGCCCTGGAGGGGCCTGTGCATTGAGGGGCCCTGAATTAGCTTCACAGTACATCTGCCTCTATTGATAACCAGATAACTAGATACCACCTTCATGGTGGTTATGACATAGCATGAATGTTTTTTAGAGGTTTACTAAAATTTTAGAAATGCACATCATGCTTTGATAGTGTTAGAAATTCTTTCTATCCAGCCTACCAGGAGTCTACTTCAGGTCCCACCATAAACTTGGTGGCTTTTAAATTATAAGCAAGTCTCTTAACTTCTTCAGGTCTTCAGTTCCTCATCTATTGAATGGACTTAATATCTACCTAAAAGAACTAAAAAAAAAAAAAAAAAACAAAGATAGGGAGTTTCCATTGTGGTGCAGTGGAAACGAATCCAACTAATATCCATGAGGATGCAGGTTTGATCCCTGGCCTTGCTCAGTGTGTCAGGTATCCGGCATTGCTGTGGCTATGGTGTAGGCCGGGAGCTATAGCTCCCAGGCACAGACTATCCTGGGAACTTCTATATGCCGTGGGTGTGGACCTAAAAAGCGAAAGGAAAAAAAAAGGAAAAAGAAAATACTTGGTACAGCTCCTCACACATTATTAATACTCCATAAATATTAGATATTATGATTACAGTGATATTTAAAACATTAGCCTAACTTATATAGAAACGTCCTGTCTTTCTATTACAACTTCCCACATTGACTGTAAGTAAAATACAGTGTAAAATGAGTTTCAAGGATTGTGTGGATTCAATTTTTTTTTTTTTTTTGCTTTTTAGGGCCACACCCTCCACATATGGAGGTTTCCAGGCTAAGGGTCGAATCGGAGTTGTAGCTGCAGGCCTATACCACAGCCACTGCAACACAGGATCCAAGCCACATCTGCGACCTATACCACAGCGTACAGCAACGCCAGATCCTTAACCCACTGAGCAAGGCCCAGGATGGAATTAGTTGGATTCGTTACCAGTTATTCGTTTCTGCTATGCCACAATGGGAACTCCAAATTCGATTTTTTATTATTTTAATTATTGAAATAATATTATGAAAAGTAATACCTTTCTTTTCATGCAACAAAACATTTGGAAAATGGAGAAAAAAATCATCCATACTTTTTCCAGACTTATGCTATATTTCCTTGCTTTTTTTAACCTTAATGCATATTTCATTTTATAAAAACATGCTTGAAATAAGTAGACCCAATTATTCTCTTTTCAAGGAGTTTTGTATTATGGCATTATCTTTTTCAAAGAGGTGGCAAATCTCGAAATATATTTTACATAAAATTATTTTAGAAAAATAAGGTGTAAGAAAAGGTATACTTCCTACCCTTTTTTTTTGTCTTTTTGCCTTTTTCAGGGCCGCACCTGCAGCATATGGAGGTTCCAAGCAGAGCTGTAGCTGCCGGCCTACCACACAGCCACAGCAACGTGGGATCTGAGCCACGTCTGCGACCTACACCATAGCTCACAGCAACACCAGATCCCTAGCCCACTGAGCGAGGCCAGGGATCAAACCCGCAACCTCGTAGTTCCTAGTTGGATTCGTTAACCACTGAGCCACGATGGGAACTCCTCCACACTTTTTTTTAAAAATTCATGTTTTTACAAGGTTATGTTCCTATTGTACATAGATTTTATATTTTGCACTTTTTCCTTCTGTTAAATCACAAACTTTCTCCATATTATTACGTACTACAACACCAACATCCATTGACACTAGAGCATCTGAGAGCAAGGTTTAGTTTCCTAAACTTCTAATGACTGTGTGTAGAGAAACTAAGGCAGGCTAAGGTGTGAAAAGTCAGAAACTCAGAGTGAGTGCTTTTGGTGTGCCTGCAACTACAATTTAGAAAATGTAGAAAGAAAAGTTATGACTCAGGGATTTTTGATTTCCAAACAAATATCCAAGTCAGCAAAAGACTATAAAGCCCTATCAACATAATCCTAAATTCCACAAACACTTTAATTTCTTTAATAAATGGGAAAGTGGTGCATTACTATTCAATGGCAAAGACATTTGTCATGACATGTCATTATTGGGGATTTAGCTCTCAAAATTGGGCGAATGTACTCCCCCTCTATGAAATAGGTCTTTCTTTAAAATTTAGCAAGGCAATGCAAATCCTCTCTATAAAGAATAAGTCAAGGTCTGGACATGGTTGTCTGGATTCAGTGACATTTGCTTTTGGAAAAAGGCTTTTACCTTTTAATTATACTTTTGTGCTGATATTCATTAATATCAAAGCACAAACTTCCTTTTAAGCTTTTGTGTTCCTTTAATATTGTCCTGCTATAGGAATTCAAGCCACATTTTAAAAATTGTGAATTTACACTGAGGAATCAATTCATATAGCCATTGCTGAATGAACGGAAAAATAAAATGTGGCATATGCATACAATGGAATATTATTCAGCTTTAAAAAGGAAGGAATTTCTGATACATACCACAACATGGATGAACTTTGAAGTGAAATAAGCCAGACACATATTGCATGAGTTCAATTACATAAAGTGTCATAAAAGTAGAAAAAAAAGGTTACTAGGGCGTGGGGGGAGGAGGGAATGGGGAGTTACTGTTTAATGGGCACAGAGTTTCAGTTTCTGATGACGAAAAGTTCTGGAGATGGACAGTGCTGATGGTTGTATAACAATGTGATTGCACTTATTCACACTAAACTGTATACTTAATAATGACTAAAATGGTAAATTTTTAAAAAATCCCTCAATATAGCATACACTGATTAAAATTATATTACACATAGATATTCAATTTAAGAAATAATTATAAAGCAAATATATATGTAATCACCATCTAGGTTAAGAAATAAAATATTATCAGAGTGTACTCCTGTATCCATCACAACCCTTTACTTCCTTCCTACTAGCGAGTCTTCTGACTAAACATTTGCTTTTAAAAATCAGGCTGTGATGGGGTAATGCAGGATAAATTAAATCAGTATTACAAAATGCAATAATTTCTTTAAATTCCTATATTTTCCAAAAAAAATGTTTTAAACTTAACTTTCAAAGTGCTCTTTCCTCCTCTTTCTCTCTGGAAACTCTTCACATTCTAAAACCTATCTTGGTTCCACAGTTGACCTCACCTGCAGAGTTAAAAAAGAACAACAAAACAAACTTCAGTGTAGATTTTAGATTTTCATTCCTCCCGCTCTCCCTTGCCTCCAACTACAAAGAAACAATGATTTAAACCCTTTGTGCCCTTTTAGAAAATTACACAGATACCCCATTGTGGAATCCTATAATCCTTCGTGGAAAGGAAGAGATTAGCATATGAATACAAAGCAAAATGAAACCAGAATACAAAATGATCTACTGGGTTGTGAAGTTCTTGTATTCTTTAAAAAAATGTATTTATTTCCTCTTTTTGTGTTGTCCCTTTAGTGGTCTCAGGGTTAAGGGAATTGAGCTTCCCCTCTGATTACCCGGAAAAGGATTTAGGGGAAAAAAAAAAAAGCCAAGAGATTCTATGGAGGTGCAAAACCAACAGATGGCTCTCAGAGCCAGTGAAATTGCCAGTGGAATCTGCTACCCTCGACACGAGCTAGCTTTCGGGCGAGGAGTGTAGAAAGTGCTGTTCGCAGATTGCGCGGTGAAGGAGAGAAAAGCGACAGAAGAGCGAGCCATAGTGCTGACGTTGAAGGCCCGGCCCTGTGAGGTTGCATAGGGTAAGTGGCGTTGGCCAGGAGGCAGCGGCCAAGGGGAAGGAAAGAGGATTTGGGCTAGGGGCGGGGCCTGAGGCTCAGCGTGCCTCCTCATTGCTGGGGTGCGGCTGCCAATCTCGCAGAATCGCTCAGTTAACCAGTGCGCTGGCGAGACGCGCTCAGATATACCGAGTGAGCCCCGAGAAGCAGTCTCAGATCCTGACGGTGCAGTAGCGCGCAGCCTCAGCTAGAGAGTCCCAGCCGCTTTCAATGGAGGAGAAGCCCGGCCAGCCACAGTCTCAGCACCATCACAGCCACCACCATCCGCACCATCACCCCCAGCAGCAGCAGCAGCAGCAGCAGCAGCAGCAGCAGCCGCCGCACCACCACCACCATTATTATTTCTACAACCACAGCCACAACCACCATCACCATCACCATCACCAGCAGCCTCACCAATACCTGCAGCATGGAGCCGAGGGCAGTCCCAAGGCCCAGCCAAAGCCGCTGAAACATGAGCAGAAACACGCCCTCCAGCAGCACCAGGAAACGCCGAAGAAGAAAACAGGTCCGGGAGGGAGAACGAGTGGGGGAAGGGGGATGGGTTGGGGGGGTAGGGGGGATGGGGGTGGGGCTGGATCGGGAAAGCACGGACGGGGTCGCGGTGTGCGTGTCTCCACATCCTGCGGATCTGGGGAAGCCCCCTTTCATTCTCCGAAAGCTCGGGTTGGGCCTTGGAGTTTGCAGCGCCCTCTTCTTCCCCTCAGCATGGGAGAGGCCCAACCAGGCCAGTGTGACCTTCCCGGCCCCCGCCCGGGCTGGAGGGAAACCCGGAGGGTCGGCCTTGGAAGTCTAACCCTATATTCCTTTCTCGTTTGCCTTCCTGGGGCCCTGGAGGGACCCTAATTTGGGGGCGAACTTAGCCCTCTCCCAAATCCTTGGTGTAACTCAGGAAGGCCTAGCGAATTCCAACTTGGGTGGCGTCGCGAGACCCTTTTGCAGGCGACGAGGAAAGGGTAGGGGGCAGACTTGAGGAAATGTCCTTCCTCACCCACCCCAAGCCCACCTGTGGCCTTGGGGTTCACCGTCTGGGGGGGCGGCTGGGACCCTTTATCTCTCGGGTCATTTCTACCGCTAGACGCCCCGTTTGGGCCCCGGACCTCGTAGTCTGTCCCCGCGGCTCCTCCCGAGGCCGGCGCCCCAGGCCCGCTCCCCCCAGAGCCGGCGCGGCTGGAATGTTCTCTCCTCCTCGCGAGGCCGCTTCCTGTCCGCCATGTTGGAAGCCGATTCCTGTCACCGACTCCGGCCCACTGAAGAGCAGAGGGGGAAGGGTGTCGAGGGGCGCCCAGCGCGGTGGAGCCGGGTGGTTCGGGAAACCCCCCCCCCCGGTGTCGCCTCGCCCCCCACACTGCGGGGGTGCCGCCGCCCCCGGCCCGCGGCCGCCCCTCCCCCAGTCGCCGGCCGGGTTGTGTAACCCGGTGGCGGCCGCGCGGCCCCGGGCGGGTCCCTGGGGTGAGGGGCGGGGGCGGTTGGGGTGGGGGAGGGACGCGGCCACGAGGGGAGAGGCCTGCGCCGGGCCCCGCGCGCCGGCGGCCGCGTTTCCCGCTCCCGGGTGCGGCGGGAGGCGCGGGCGTTCGGGGCGGCTAGCTGGCCTAGAAGCGGAGCTGAGAGAGGGAGGCCGCGGCCGGTGGCCGCGGGCGCTCCTCTGGGCAGGAGGGCTGGGAGGGGGGCGAGGGGGATACATTTTGGGTAGAGGCGGTGCCTGAAGGCCGGGTGGGGTACCCAGCGGGAACCGGGCTCCCCGGTCACGAGTTTCTCTGCCACAGGAACCTCGTCTCCTGCCAGGTTCGCTCACGACTCCGCCTCTCAGGCTTTCTCTTGGGCCCTTTTCCTTCTAGCAGCTCATTTTGTACCCAAAAAAAAAAAAAAAAAAGCTTGTTCTATCTCCCTCCAAGCCCCAACATTCACCTTCTGTGCTTGGGCAGTGTTTTTGAAGAGAGAGATTAGAAAAATGCTCGATTGGATGGGGGAGAGGGCGAGGTATTTTTTTCTTTTTTTAAAATAACCCTTCTTTCTTGCCCTTAAGGGTGAACCGAGGTGGCTCATCCATGAGCTTGGTGCACTACCATCTTGCCTGGGATGAGGCTTTTTATCATGTTAAAAGGAAAGGTGTTTTCCCATTTTAAAACCGGTATGGATCCCCAAACATTTTTGACAAATGTTGAATTGAGGGCAAAAGTCATTTTAGAAAACATTTGAGAAGAAATGAACTTAAAAGTTTATGACCATGCAGATTTTAAAAAAGGGTTTTTTGTAAATTGAAATGGTAAGAAAATGAATGGTAAACCCAGCGTGTCAAATTTGATATCAGCAGTTACTGAGAGCTGGAGAAAAACTGCCTTTCTATTGCAGACCTAATGTAACTTGAACACTGAAATTGGAATGTCAGGTTTTCCATTTTGGCGGGGTGGTAGGGGGACTGATGTGTACAGTAGAAATCAGTATTACATTTGTTTGAGTGTTATAATTCTAAATAATTTGGTACAGTTTTAAAAATGGTTAGAAACTACACAATATTAGATGTTTTTAATGTTGGGTCTATTTCAATTTAAAGGTGAGAGAAGTCTTACAGTTACTTGGACTGTAAGGCAGTATTAGAGTTCAGATTGGAAAATTCAGTTTTGTCCTTCAGGTATCAATATACTCATGCAGGACTCTTCCTAAAGAAGCAGCCCCTGAGCCATTCAAAGTGGCATCCATCAAATTAGTTTGTCTTGAAAGGGAATAAATAGGGAAAACTGGGGTAAGCAGCTTTTCTTGTATGGCCTGGTCACATTACTGTTGCTTCAACATGCATAGTGCTAAGAAAACTTAGGATTTTGAGGATTTTTGAAATGTATTTGTAATGTGTTGAGGTGGGCTTTTATGACCCAAACCCATAAAGAGGAAGTTTTTCTTTATCCAGAAGAGGGCGCAAGAGAGGGCCAAATGTATTTGGTAATTTCAGATTCTAATCCAAAAGCTAGATGTATCAGAAGTCAAGGTTTGCTGAGTCCATTCGAAGTAGGGTTCAATGATTTAGCATGCCAACCCTAAATGATGAGAGCACTGGGAGGCCTTTAATTTCTCTCGGTAATTCTATAGTGATTACATTTTTTAAAATACCTGAAATTTAAAAAGAAAGTGACTCTGGCAGACTTTTTGTCTACCAACAAGGTTGCCATGGAAAAATTTTATGTAGTTAGATTAGAAATGTTTTTTGTCATTAAAACTTTGGGGTGGAAATATAGTGGCTTTTGGGTGGTTTTTTAAATGGGTGGTTTCTGATATCAGAGCCACCAAGTAGGAAAAATTATTCTAGTTAATTTAAAAGGCTTGGCTTTGGTACAGTTTAGTTTGGACATTGGATTATTTATTTTGGTGTTTAAGACTGCTTATCTTTGAAGCCTGAGAAGTTATGACTAATTGCCCACAGGTCCAAACCTTTGTTTAGCCTGTCAGCATGTTAAGAGGTACATATAGTTCTTTTTGGTGTGAAGTTGTACATAAGTAAATTTGTATCTGTTAAAAATGTTGAGTATCTTGGAGTTCCTGTTGTGGCTCAGCAGAAAGGAACCTGACTAGTGTCCATGAGGATGCAGGTTTGATCCTTGGCCTCGCTCAGTGGGTTAAGGATCTGATTTTTCTGTGAGCTGTGGTGCAGGCCGGCAGCTACAGCTCCGATTTGACCCTTAGCCTGGGAACTTCCATGGGTGCAGCCCTAAAAAGACCAAAGAAATAAAAGTTAGGTATCTCTGTTGAAATTTCTGCTTTTCTGAAGAAAAATAAGAAACTTTTAGAAAACATCTTAAGCAGTGGTCTTTGTTTCATAATTAAAATTATTTCACCAAAAGTTTGATTACCCCCCCCCCCAAAAAAAAGGAGTTCCCATCATGACTCAGTGGTAACGAACCCGACTGGTATCCACAAAGGCATGGGTTCCATCCCTGGCCTTGCTCACTGGGTTAAGAATCTGGCATTACCTTGAACTGTGGTATAGGGCGCAGATGCAGCTAGGATCTGGCATGGCTGTGGTTTAGGCTGGCAGTGGTAGCTCCAGTTCGACCCCTAGCCTGGGAACTTCCATATGCTGTGGGTTCGGCCCTAAAAAGACAAAAAAAAAGTTTGATATGATTGGCTATCATAGCTTGTTTAGCCAGCCCCCCCCCCCAATGTAACTACAGAAGTTAAGAATATTTATGAAATACATTTTCATGGAACAAGTTCTGTGCCATTGTTTGAGGAATGATTATATCCTAAGTATGTTTTGTTCAGTTATTTCTTCAAAGTTAATATAATTTGCTCATTTTTCTGATGCAGAGTAAGTGGCTTAAAACTATAGTTAACCCTGTTATAAATCTTCTCAGAGTGTGTTCTATTCCACATCAAGTTCCTTTGAAAACAGTTGTTCTCAAACTTAAAAAAATCTTAATGTCCTTGTACTCTTAAAGTATACAAACAGGTTTTGATTGGGTTATGTGTATTGATATTTTTACTATATTGGAAATTAAAACAAAATTGCAAAACAAGAATATATAAGAAGTTCATGTGCCCTTTAGCCTTCACAAGCTAAAGGCCCAAGAGAATGAATGAAAGTGACAAAGGCAGGTTATTACCTAGTTGAGTCACAGTAATCTCAGTTTATGGTGGTGGAAGTTCTTAAACTTGAATACCATAACACTGTTTAAAATTACATAGCTTTCATTGTAGTTTTGTTAGTATTTTCCTATTGAATCACTTGGTTAGGCACTGTGATAGGAAATATCACATAGTGATAGGAAACCATGTTCCAGACAGTCTGTAGTTCAGCTTTCTAGTTCTTATACTTTGTGTCTTGGGCCAGTTACTTAATTTCTTTGAGAGTGTATACCCAAATGTAAAATGAAAATATATCTTGTAAGAGTTAGTACCTAGGTGTTTTGGTTTCATACAGTAACAGTGTGATCTAATTCTGGGAAGTGTCAATGAATTTTAGACCACTTTTGAAAAAGTTCACAAGTGTTAGATTTTTCTTTGATAGAATGCTATAGGAACTGCCTGTGGTGACCATCAGCCATTTATGGTTCCACAGAAATGGAAACTTCTAGTACTTAGAGTCTATCAGTATAATCTGATTTTGCTCAGAGGATAGCTCTGCTCTTAATTGTAAAGGAAATTTTATAGCAGCCTTGTAAGAATGAGAAGGTTGATTCTGTTCGATGAGAGGTATTATGCTTAAGTGGTCATGTTCTTTCCGATCTGGGACTCTGGTTTGATTCCCAGCTGTGTTCTGTCTCTTGCTTTGTAAACTTCCTAATCTGTGAAATGGAGCTGACAAGTGTCTTCTCATGGAATTATGAAATAATAACATATAAAGATGAAGCTAATAGTGTAGTGTCTAGCACATAGTAAATGTTAGGTACTACTGTAATTTACATATTGTAATTTTTTAAAAACCTTTTTTTTCCCTCCCTCTAGGCTATGGTGAACTAAATGGTAATGCTGGAGAAAGAGAAATTTCTTTAAAGAGCCTGGGTTCTGATGAAGCTACCAACCCTATTTCCAGGGTACTCAATGGCAACCAACAAGTTGTAGACACTAACCTGAAGCAGACTGTAAGGTCCAGCACCTTTGGGAAAGCAGGAATTAAAACCAGGAATTTCATTCAGAAAAACAGTATGGACAAAAAGAATGGGAAGTCTTATGAAAATAAATCTGGAGAGAACCAATCTATAGACAAGACTGATACTGTAGCAATTCCAAATGGTGTTGTAACAAATAATTCTGGCTATATTACTAATGGTTATATGGGCAAAGGAGCAGATAATGATGGTAGTGGATCTGAGAGCGGATATACCACTCCTAAAAAAAGGAAAGCTAGGCGCAATAGTGCCAAGGGTTGTGAAAACCTTAATTTAGTGCAGGACAAAATAATGCAACAAGAGACCAATGTCCCAACCTTAAAACAGGGACTTGAAACTTTCAAGCCTGACTACAGTGAACAAAAGGGAAATCGAGTAGATGGTTCAAAGCCCATTTGGAAGTATGAAACTGGGCCTGGAGGAACAAGTCGAGGAAAACCTGCTATGGGTGATATGCTGAGGAAAAGCTCTGATACTAAACCTGGTGTGAGCAGCAAAAAGTTTGATGATCGGCCCAAAGGAAAGCATACTTCTGCTGTTGGCTCCAAAGAGGACTCGTGGACCCTATTTAAACCACCCCCAGTTTTTCCAGTGGACAATAGCAGTGCTAAAATAGTTCCTAAAATAAGTTATGCAAGCAAAGTTAAGGAAAACCTCAACAAAACTGTACAGAATTCTTCCGTGTCACCATCTTCATCTTCATCTTCTTCATCATCAGCTGGGGAAACTCAAACCCAACCTTCAAGTCGATTATCCCAGGTCCCTATGTCAGCGCTGAAATCTGTTACTTCGGCCAACTTTTCTAATGGGCCAGTTTTAGCAGGGACTGATGCAAGTGTGTATTCTCCAGGGGGTCAGCCACTGCTAACTACTGCTGCTAATACTCTAGCACCCATCTCCTCTGGGGCTGATTCAGTTCTCCAAGACATGAGTCTGACTTCAGCAGCTGTTGAACAAATTAAATCCAGCCTTTTTATCTACCCTTCAAATATGCAAACTGTGCTGTTGAGCACAGCACAAGTGGATCTACCCTCTCAGACAGATCAGCAAAACCTGGGGGATATCTTCCAGAATCAGTGGGGTTTATCATTTATCAATGAGCCGAGTGCTGGCCCTGAGACTGTTATTGGGAAATCATCAGATCATAAAGTGATGGAGGTGACATTTCAAGGGGAATATCCTGCTACTTTGGTTTCACAGGGTGCTGAAATAATCCCCTCAGGAACTGAGCATCCTGTGTTTCCCAAGGCTTATGAGCTGGAAAAACGGACTAGTCCTCAAGTTCTGGGTAGCATTCTAAAATCTGGGACTACTAGTGAGAGTGGAGCCTTAACCTTGGAACCCAGTCATATAGGTGACCTGCAAAAAGCAGACACCGGTAGTCAAGGTGCTTTAGTGTTTCTCTCAAAGGACTATGAGATAGAAAATCAAAATCCTCTGGCGTCTCCTACGAACACTTTGTTAGGCTCCGCCAAAGAACAGAGATACCAGAGAGGCCTAGAAAGGAATGATAGCTGGGGTTCTTTTGACCTGAGGGCTGCTATTGTATATCACACTAAAGGTAACTTATCTGTTTTTATATGAAGATTCTTACTTATTTTAATATACATTTATTGGCTGTTCTATTAAGGGTGAATTTTTGAAGTTACGATGAGATTAAGAATTCCAAAATTTAGTTGAGAATAACAGCATGGATTAGCAGCTGATATCAAACTCTGGGTCTTTGTAGATAGTATGGTTGAAGTATAAATTTTTTCTTGAAATGGATGTTCCCTCTCCTTTGCTTTTTATATTATATACTTTATTAGAGGGCTCATTTGATAGTTCTCATTTGCTTAAAGTGAGCAAGAGCAGTATTTTAGAGGAGTCGAAAAAGGTGTGTGTCAACTAATTTTTTCTCTTATTTAATCAAACTACAATGGCAAGTACAATTAGCATTGTAGAGACCAGGCTTTTAGGAGTCTGCACTTTTTTTCATAGCCTCAAAGCCAACATTAAAAAAGAATTGGAGGAGTTCCCGTTGTAGCGCAGTGACGAATCCGACTAGGAACCATGAGGTTGCGGGTTCGATCCCTGGCCTTGCTCAGTGGGTTAAGGATCTGGTGTTGCCGTGAGCTGTGGTGTAGGTCGCAGATGCGGCTTGGATCCCGTGTTGCTGTGACTGTGGCGGAGGCCGGCAGCTACAGCTCCTGTTAGACCCCTAGCCTGGGAACCTCCATATGCCGCAGGTGCAGCCCTAGGTAAGGCAAAAAGACAAAAAAAAAAAAAAAAAAAAAAGGAATTGGGGGAGTTCCCGTCATGGAGCAGCAGAAACAAATCCGACTAGGAACATGAGGTTGCGGATTTGATCCCTGGCCTCGCTCAGTGGGTAAAGGATCCGGCGTTGCCGTGAGCTGTTGTGTAGGTTGCAGACAAGGCTTGGATCTGGCATTGCTGTGGCTGTGGTGTAGGTTGGCAGCTGTAGCTCTGATACGACCCTTAGCCTGGGAACCTCCATATGCCATGGGTGCTGCCTTAAAAAGCAAAAAGAAAGGCAGGGAGTGGAATTGGATATGTTTTAAATTCCATGTTGATAACTTTCTTAGGATATGGTTTATTTGAGTCTTAAAGAAAAACTTGCTGTATGGCATAACTAGTTTAAATCCTTAAAACAATGTTTTTTTGTTTCATGAGTGTTGACAAATGAAATGATATTACAAGTACTTCTTCACTTTTGAGAACAGCAGTTATCAGTTTTCCTTCTCAGTCTCCCCAACCTCCCCTAATAGAGCTCCATATGTGTGCATACATGCACACACCTAATATATAGCGCACAGTCCCTTTTTTAGCAATAGCTCAGGCAGTGATAAGCAACTGCAAGGAAGAGGTAGCATGTTATCAGGTAATATAGATGAGGTAATTACCTTGTTTTCCCTAAAAGAATCACTGTCTCGAGGATGAATAACAAAGCAATTTATGTGACTTTGAAGCAGATTACCTGGTCTCCATACCTTTGTTTATCTGCAGACTGTAAGACATTAGTAAAATAAATAATCTTTAACCTTTTTTTTCTTTAAAAAATGGGAGTAAAGGAGTTCCCTGGTGGTGCAGCAGGTTAAGGATCTAGCGTTGTCACTGCCATGTCTTGGGTTTGATCTCTGGCCTAGGAACTGAATGCTGTGGGTGTGGCCAATAACAAGGCGGGAGGAGTAAATAGAATTTCCTCATGGGACTTAAGAGTAGAAATTCTGGCAGATAAAACTTTTTACTTTTCTCCAGTACTCTTTGGAAGTAAATATGAGTCAACCCAGAGCTGGATATTTTTAGGAGTCTTAGAGTAAAAAAGAAGTACTTAATTTCTTAAGGCATTGGTTAATTAGAAGTTAAATTCTGCCAGGGGAGTTTGGTATTTTTTATGTTATTTTCTGTGCCATCTGCCCTCCAGAGCCCATTATACTTTATTAAAGTATTTTGTACTGGTGATGGTTGTGTGAGCCTGAGAGGGTATCTGATTGTTTTATGTTGTCCCACAACCTGGAAAAATTCTGGGGCAAATTGTTACTAGGTTCTTGGTGATTTTATGTATGATTTTTATTATGGGGAAATGCAGGTCTTTTTAAATGGGAGTATTAATTCCTATTTATCTTTAGGTATTCTGTATGCATTTGCCGTATAGGTGAGCTAACTAAATATAAAATCAATGGTATTTAGATAAACCAAATGCACCTATATAGAAGCAGTTATATTTAGTTTCGCTGTCGTTACTGAACAATTTGCTTTAGTAAAGTGTATCAGTTTGAGTTGTATAGTTGGACATTTTTGAGATGAAATTGGTATTGTTTTTTTCCTCCCTAGAATAAAAACAAATAGTACTCGGTTTAAAGTGGCAGTTATATGAATTCCTGCTGAATGTAGATTGGTCCATTAGGTCACTAATTCTTCCTTTATTTGAATTTGTTTTGAGTCATAATCTTTTTAAAGATAGGAAGATCTTTTTCTTCAACAAAGGCTTACCTTTTTTTTTTTTTTTAAGTTTGCTTAGGTGCTGAAAAGTAATACCCAATGGGGCTTATTGGAATATCCTTTAAAAGAGCACCTTGTATTTTTTTTCTTGGTGGCTTAGTGTGGTCTTTAAATGTTTAAAAGTAATCTCTTACTAGGTAAGCTGAATGAAGTTAGTCTTAGAATTGAAAGTTCTGTGCATACTTCCTGACTTAAAAAGTGAGCTGTTTAGAATCTTTATTTGGAAATAGTAGGTAGGAGGGTGCATTATGTCAGTTCAATAGGAATGGCACATTTATTTATTTATTCATTCATTCACTTATTTATTTTAAAGGAATAATGACTTTTTATTTTCTACTTTTATTTTTTCATGGCCACACACATAGCATATGGAAGTTCCCAGGCCAGGGATTGAATTCGAGCCGTGGCTGCAACCTGGGCCACAGGTGGCGGCAATACTGAGGAATGGCACATTTTTTTAGATTAAACATTAATTCCTTGCAGCCTTTAACATTAATTAATACAGATTTAAAAAATCTGAGTGTTTAATATGAAATGAAGATACAGTGAGGCATAAAAAAACAGCTGATGGGAATTCTTGTTCTGGTGATTTTCTTTTACAGCTTTTGATATAAATATACCATTAACTTTTCTTAAAAAGTAAGACTGGGAGTTCCGGTTGTGGCTCACCAGTAACAAATCCAACTAGTATCCATGAGGTTGTGGGTTTGATCTGTGGTCCTGCTCAGTGGGTTAAGGATCTGGCGTTGCGGTGAGCTGTGGTGTGGGTGCAGGCACGGCTCAGATGTAGTGTTGCTGTGGCATAGGCCGGCAGCTGCAGCTCCAATTCAGCCCCTGGCCTGGGACTTCTGTATGCCGCAGGTGCAACTCTAAAAAGCAAACAGCAAAAAAAAAAAAAGTTGACTTAAATTTTTTTGTTTCTGGGGGAATATTGGTACCATTTCATGGCTGTAGCAGTATTTAAGGTAAGAGGTCCTCTTTTCCTATTTATCTCAAGTGACTCTTGAGGTAAAAACTTTTAAAGTAATAATTTTTAAAATTATGAAAAATATTAAGTATGTAGTAGTATAAATATATATATGTATGTATAAAAATGGAGCCAAATAACATAATGGACCCCAATGTGCTGATCATCTGGCTTGAACTTTTTTTTTTTTTTGTCTTTTTGCCTATTCTAAGGGCCGCACTCATGGCATATGGAGGTTCCCAGGCTAGAGGGTCTAACAGGAGCTGTAGCCGCCAGCCTATGCCACAGCCACAGCAACGTGGGATCTGAGCCGCGTCTGCGACCTGTACCACAGCCCATGGCAATGCCGGATCCTTAACCCACTTAGTGATGCCAGGGATCGAACCCTCAACCTTATGTTTCCTGAGTCGGATTCGTTAACCACTGAGCCACAATGGGAACTCCTGGCTTGAACATTTAAAAAAAACATATCTTCATGAGAGTTCCCTTTTGGCTCAGTGGTTTAAGGTGGTGTCACTGCTGTGGTTCTGGTTACAGCTCTGGCTCTGGTTCGATCCCAGCTGTGGGAAACTTCTGTGAGCAGAGAGCATGACCAAAAAAAAACCCAGAAAAACAACATATTTGTCATTCTTTCATTTATCCACTTTCATATGCTTAAGAATTTTAAAAAGCAGATTCTAGGTATCATAACATTTTACGTGTTGATACTTTGAGTGATGGCTTTTAATGCACATACCCAGGACATAAACCTTGTCACCTTCAGAGTAGTTTTTCAGAATGCTTGGTTAATAGAACTTTGATTTGTTGTCATAGTCTTAGAACACTAGATTGTAATTTTCTAAGGTGATACTTTTGATTTTGAAGTGGTCAAAGTCATTTGAAGCCATATCTTTTGAAGTAAAATTGGTGTGAGTTGTGTGTTCAGTTAAGTATTAATGTAAACCAGTTAATTATCTTGCCTGGCTAATATTGTACTAAAGGATATAGGGCATTCGAAATACTGACATTTTGGAGTATCATTAAATCATTTGATATGGTGAGTTTTACCCAGCACACAGATAAGTAGGGAAGATAAATAGTGTAGGATATAATTGTCGATGGTTGGGATGAGTCAAAATGAAAGCTATCTAGTATATAAAATATTCCTAAGGTAACTCCAGGCTATTACATGAAAAAAAATTGTTTTTTTTCCTTGTTTATTTTGATTTTTAAATGTTAGTTCCTTTTTTAGTCTACATTTTACTTGCCTGTGTCATGTAGGAAGTTCCTGGGCCAGAAATCGAACCTACACCATGCAGTGATCCATGCCATGGCACTGACAACTCCATATCCTTAACGCACTGAGCCACCAGAGAATTCCTGAAATTTTTACAGTTTGTTTCTCTGTTACCTCCATAAGTGGCAGATTATTGGCATAAGTGGTTTGATCCACTAGATCTGGATTGGGTTCTGGATTTTTTAAAAGATTAACTCACTGGGTGGTTCTATTTGCCAACTAGGATTGGGACTCTAGGTCTAGAGAGAGCTTTCCTCAGCTTGCTCCTTTTTGTGTGTGTGTGTGTATGTGCTTTTTAGGGCTGCACCGTGGGCAATATGGTGGTTCCCAGGCCTAGGGGTCTAATCATAGCTACAGCTGCTGGCTTACACCACAGCAACACCAGATCCTTAACCCACTGAGCGAGGCCAGGGATCGAACCTGCAACCTTATGGTTCCTAGTCAGATTTGTTTCCACTGAGCCATGGTGGGAACTCTTTTCTTTTATTTTTTGTTCTTTAGGGTTTTTGTTTGTTTGCTTGCTTTTTAGGGCTGCACCCGTGGCATATGGAAGTTCCTAGGTTAGTGTTGAATCAGAGCTATAGCTGCCGGCCTACACCACAACTATAGCAATATGGGATCCGAGCTGAGTCTGCGACCTACACCACAGCTCTTGGCAACACTGGATCCTTAACCCGCTGAGCAAGGCTAGGGATTGAACCTGCATCCTCAGGGATTACTAGTCCAGATTTTTTCCGCTGAGCCACAACAGAAACTCCCAATCCTTTAATTCTCTTCCATGTCACAATTTTCTGTATTACTATGGAGGTATGCAGTGATGTGTGTGTATGTTTTCCTTTATGGTGTACCTGCCATAGCCAAAATACTTTGCCTAGTAATGGAAGACTTTCACAGGGTGAGCCTTTTCCTTTAAAGAACTTAATCAAGTAGAGGGAAAACAATACACAAGTTTTAAGGCAAGGATTTTAAATGTTGAAAGAAGGATACCAATAAGAGATTTTAGTGGGGAGATAAAGAATTTCTAATGGAGTAAAGGGAGGAAGAGTAAATACAGGGGATGTTTTCCTGAAGGCAGCAGTATTTAAACTGGGTTTTGATGGTGGGGAAGATTTTTTTACTTAATAGAAACTCAGAACAGAAACCTAAAAGAACAGAAAAGTTTAAATATTGGAAGCGATCCATTTTGGATATGGTAAGGGGATATAAATGAGAAGAAAGATAAATTGCTGCTAGATCATGGAGGTTTTTAATTTCTGGAGGCAGGGGAATCCACTGAATATCAGGGAGATAGGCTGGTGAAATGGAAATCACTTAAACTGACAGAAGTCGGGTTTTAATGCTGCTATTCTCAATTCCTATATACTTGGGCACATCATTGTTATTTTTAAGCCTGGGTTTCCTAAATTTCCAAAATTAGTATATCACCTTTTGTTTAGTCTTATCAGATTGTACTCAAATACTATAAAACCTTGAGTTGGGGGAGTTCCCGTCCTCGTGCAGTGGTTAACGAATCCGACTAGGAACCATGAGGTTGCGGGTTCGATCCCTGCCCTTGCTCAGTGGGTTAATGATCCGGCGTTGCCGTGAGCTGTGGTGTAGGTCGCAGACACGGCTCGGATCCTGCGTTGCTGTGGCTGCAGCGTAGGCCAGTGGCTACAGCTCTGGTTAGACCCCTAGCCTAGGAACCTCCACATGCCGTGGGTGCAGCCCTAAAATGACAAAAGGCAAAAAAAAAAAAAAAAAAAAAGCCTTGAGTTGGTGGAGTTCCCTGGTGGCTCAGTGGGTTAAGGATCTGGTGCTGTCACTGCTGTGGCTTGGGTTAGATCCCTGGCCTGGGAATTTTTATATGCCAAGGGCACAGCACCTCCCCCCCCAAAAAAAAAAGAAAACTGAGTTGTCATTAAGCAATTGACTTGTAAATCTGTGTTCAAGTAGATAAATGTGGCACCAATTTGTAGGGTAGATTGGAAGCCATTTTTCTGATGACCTAAAAGATCAGACTCATACAATTGTCCAGGCAGAGAAATAACAAAGATTTTCACCTTTGTATTTTCCCCATTATAGTTAAGTATTATTTATCCAAGAATAAATATTCATTTTTAAAAAGTTGTTAGATTGAGGGCAAGAGGGAACTGATAAATATTTCTGCATCTAAAGGATATGGGAAATGGGATGTTGGGGACCAGTTATGGATTATTGATCCATAAAAATTGATGAGAACTGTACATACAGTTTAGGCAGTTGTTCACAGAAGAATCCTAATACTAAATTTTCTCTTATTAACACAATGCTTAATAACTATTTTCATTGTGCCATCACTGCTATCTTTCTAATAATACTTAAAACAGGTTCCTATAGATTTGACTTTGGTTTCAGTTTTAATTGGATATCCTGGATTTGGGAAGGGTCCTTTTCTCCCCTCTGTTTAATACGGGACATAAAGGAATTCATGTTGAAAGTAATTATTAATATGGTGTAAGAACCTTTTTTCCCAGTGACTTCATTTTAGTATCCCTACTCGGGGGCTTGATTTCTTATTAATTCTGCTTTATGAGTACAATAATAATTAATGTACTTTGCTACTAATCTGGAAAGTAACTTGTAAGGAATTTAATAGAAACTAAAGTTTAACTCCCAGATTTCATTAGCTTAAGTCCTGAGGGAGAGGGAAGTAATCAATCACCCATTCTATAAAAGCAGAAATTGTTACTATCATAGTAGTAGCAGTTTCATTCTAAGCAAATTGGATTTTACATTTTGCCTTTATTTTTTTAATTTATATTTTATTTTTTTTACATTTGCCTTTAAAAGTAAACCGGAATTGGAGTTCCCGTCGTGGCTCAGTGGTTAACGATTCTGACTAGGAACCACGAGGTTGCAGGTTCGATCCCTGGCCTTGCTCAGTGGGTTAAGGATTCGGCGTTGCCGTGAGCTGTGGTGTAAGTCGCAGATGTGGCTCGGATCCTGCGTTGCTGTGGCTGTGGCGAAGGCTGGCAGCTACAGCTCCTGTTAGACCCCTAGCCTGGGAACCTCCATATGCCGCGGGTGCAGCCCTAGATAAGGCAAAAAGACAAAAAAAAAAAAGGTAAACCGGAATAAAGTATAGCAGTAGAAATGAGGAAAAAGACAAAAACAAACACATGAGCTCCACATTTCCTTTGTGTGTATTTAGAGGTGGTCCAGACAATTCAGTTGGTATAGCTCCAAACTGGAAATACAGAATTAAAATGGATACACTGGAGAGTTCATTAAGCATCTGCTTAAAAGGTGGTAACTTAACTACCTTAATTTTACTTGAAAATGTGCTGTATTTCTTTATGGGTATACTCAAAATGAAAAAAAAGGGTGGGGAGAAGTTTCTGATAGGCTTCTTTGCAAAAGAATAGATGGATAGGTGCAGTGACTGGTTGAGAAAGAAGTTCTAATAACCATATAAAAAGATGGCAAGTCTGAATTAGAGAAAAAGCAGAATTTAGATTTATGTCACTACTGCAGAATTTTACAGAATTTGATCTAAAATGGCTTAATTGAAAGGCATGATTACTGATCAGTTGACTTTTCAATTGTGGGAGTCACCTTGTTTTACTTTATATTTGATTTATTTTCTTTTGGCAGGGAATCCATTATATGCTTCTATGTTCTATTACACTGGGACAGTAGTGTCTTTCAATTTTAAAGGCAGAAAGTTAAGCTTCTAGTTAGCATCAGTCTTTGAAGGATTTTAGAATTAAAAGATACTTTTGGGAATTCCCGTTGTGGCTCAGTGGGTTCAGAACCCGACATAGTATCTGTCAGGATGTGGCTTTGATCCCTGGCCCCACTCAGTGGGTTAAGGATCTGGCTTTGCTGTGAGCTGCAGTGTAGATCGCAGATGGAGCTTGGATCTGGTGTGGCTGTGGCTGTGGTGTAGGCCAACAGCTGTGTCTCTGATTTGACCCCTAACCTAGGTACTTCTGTATGCCACAGGTGTGACCCTAAAAAAAAAAAGGCAAGAAAGAAACATGTATTTGGTTCAACCATATGAAATTGCTGTTTTTGTAGGTCAAAAGAGGTTGAATAAAAGTTTCAAATGGGTCTAACGGAAACTACTTTTCTATATTATTACTTCCTGCTTGATTTATAAGTAATATTTTGTTGAATCAGTATTTGTCTATTGTGCTGAGCACTGTGTGAAGCAGTGATGATAAGCAGATGAAAAGAGAGGGTGCATGTTGTCTTTAAGGAACTCATTCTGGAGTTCCCGTCGTGGCTCAGTGGTTAATGAACCCGACTAGTATCCATGAGGACTGGGGTTTGATCCCTGGCCTCGCTTAGTGGCTTAAGGATCCAGCATTGCTGTGAGCTGTGGTGTAGGTCAAGGCGTGGTTTGGACCTCGCATTGCTGTGGCTGTGATATAGGCCAGCAGCTGTAGCTCTGATTCGAGCCCTAGCCTAAGAACCTCCACATGCCATGGGTGCGGCCCTAAAAAGACAACAGACAAAAAGAACTAATTCTAATGGGGAAACATAAGTAGAAATAAATTTAAGTCCATTACGGGTGTGATTTGTAACATAGAAAAACCCCTTAAGGGGGGTGGGCAGGGTCAGAGGGCGAGGGTAGTCAGAATTCATAAAAGAGGTGGAAGTTGGGCTTATTTATGTACAGGGAGAGTCAGAATATTTTAGGTAGAGGTGAAACAGTGTTTGAAAGTTGCCAGTCATTCAGTTTGTTTCAAGGAAGGTAAAGGTGCAAGTTAAATCTTTAATTTAGTTGTCTAATTTGTATCAGCCACTGCGTCAGATGCTAGAAATAAATTTTATGTGAAACATGCAATCTCCATAAAGTGAGTGAGAATCCATGGAAATATTTTTGTAACTTACAGATGTATGTGGTCACTTACAGATATGTTTTTATTATTTTTACTTTTGTGTTTTTAGGGCCGCGCCTGTGACATATGGAGGTTCCCAGGCTATGGGTCAAATCGGAGGTAACAGCTGCTGGCCTATGCCACAGCTATAGCAACTCGGGGATCTGAGCTACACCAGAGCTCAGGACAAGGCCAGATTCCAGACCCACTGAGCAAAGTCAGGGATCAAACCTGCCTCCTCATGGATACTAGTCAGGTTCATTAACCACTGAGCCATGAAGGGAACTCCGGATATATATATTTTTAAAGGAAGAGAATTTAACCATAGTTTAGAATATAGAAAGGGAGGCTTGGTTAATGGCAGATGCCAGTTAAAAGACAATTAAATGTGCATAAGATACCACTGCCTGAACCAGGGCCCTGGCACTGGGCTAGAGAAAAGGGGATAGGTAACTAGAAAATTAACAGATGTCCTGACTTTGAATAAGAATTGCAGTAGTTGAACACTGTTTCTCTAAATTCTCTAGTTTGCATGTCCTTAACCTACTTTTTTAAGTCTTTGATATAACCTTCCCGGTTATCATTCTCTTTTTCTTAAATGTAGATGTTCCTTCAGTCCTTTTTTCACAGTTCTCAAACTCCTCTGGGCAATCTTGTCAACTTTTATTGCTGTGTAGTAAGCTTAAGACTTTTTTTTTTTTTTTTTTTTGTCATTTTAGGGTGCATGCATGGAATGTGGAGGTTCCCAGGCTAGGGGTCCTATTGGAGCTATCTCTGCTGGCCTACACCACAGCACGTGGCAACGCTGGATCCTCAACCAATCGAGCGAGGTCAGGGATCAAACCCGCAGCCTCATGGTTCCTAGTTGGATTTGTTTCCGCTGCGCTGCTGTGGGAACTCCAGCATTTGTTTCTTTTTGCATCTGCATCCCTAGCCCCTAAAGTTCTTTTTAATCCACTTGGTATTAAAAACTTAAAGGTAATTGGACATTTGCTATAGGAAGCTTTGTGATAGAGAACTATATAGAAAGTAATCTGCTTTAGAAAATTGAATAGTTTTCATTTGATGAATGGCATTACTAAATATTTGAATTTTTAAACTTTGATATAGTAAAATTTCAAATTTGGGTTGACAGGATTTTAACAAAATTTGTCTACCAAGTCTGGCCCTGTGGCCACCTCCAAAAACTGGCATAAATGGATACTGTGATCTCTGTTTCAGAAGAACTGGGAAATTAAAAGACTTGTGTATGTGGAAGAGGGCAGTATTAAAAATAAAAAGATTGGGGTTCCCGTCATGGCTCAGTGGTAACAAACCCAACTAATATCCATGAGGACACGGGTTCAGTTCCTGACCTTACTCAGTGGGTTAAGGATCTGGCATTGACGTGAGCTGTGGTGTAGTGTGGGTTGTAGACTCAGCTTGTAACCCGAGTTGCTGTGTGGCTATGGTGTAGGCCAGCAGCTATGACTCCAGTTTGACCCCTAGCCTGGGAACTTCCATATGCCGCATGTACGGCCTTAAAAAGAGATAAAAGATTAATTACTATGTTATGATTCTGTATAGTTGAATGTGCCTTCTGTAGGCTTCTTTATACTGTTCAGCTTCTCTTGTGATAGTTAAAACATACTTAATACCTGAATTCAGACTTTTGTAACCTAAAAGAGGAAATGTCATTCACTCCTTTCCCATGTGTTCTCTATCACTAGCTTCTTGATGGTCTTCTTAGGATGGTTTAAGTATAGCATGTAATCATGCAAACGATATTTGATATATTTCACTTTTTAATCTTAACTTTGAGTTTCATAGAAATTCTAAAATTCTAATCAAGGAAATCAAGTTGCTACAGCTATAGAAGAATTAATATTAAATAACAGGAAGAAGCATTACATTCATTTCTCTGTATAGCACTTGGATATTTCTTTCATGACTAGCTTTTTTAGCTAAGTAACACATCACTTTTACCGCCTCAAGAATCAGTCAAATTCACTACTCCAGAGCCCATACTTGAGGGTAATAACATTCTCTTGACAGAAATAATTTAAAAATCTGTAGTATTAGAATAGAATGTATAAAGTTTATTGTTGTAGTTGAAGCTAAGGAAATGTCTTCAATCTGTTAAAGGGGTGTTGGCAAGTAGTTATTTTTATCTATATGTGCGTTATTCTTGTCTGTATTCTAAAATGTATATGTTTACTTCGCTTTTAAAGTAGTATGGCTGCTACTGTGACTCTTGAGTGTAGTGCCCACCCAAAAAGGGTGCAGAGGCACTCTTTTGCGGTGGGACGAGAAAGGGAAGTGTTATAGCGAGGTGGGCTAAAATGAAAAGTTCAAGACTTCAGATATCTCTTCTGTGAAACTTCCTTATGCTTCTAGGTAGAGTTTTTCTTTCTTTCTTTCTATGTCATTATAGTTTGGTCATGTACATACTTCCCTTATTCTGAGATAATTAGGTAGGCACATTGTAGATAATCACTTTTGAGTCGAGTTGGAGCAAGTATTGGTTATATGCTATTAATAAATAGGTATGGGGGAGTTCCCTGGTGGCTCAGTGGGTTAAGGATCTTATGTCACTGCTTTGGCATGGGTTTGATCCCTGTCCTTGAGGACTTCCCCATGCCACAGGTATAGTAAAAATAAATAGATATGTATTGGCATTTTGACCTTATGAGTTAAAATAAGAGTAGGTTTGATTTGGAGGAGAGAACTACTTAATCACAGCAGGGAGTTAAGTAACATTTTAAGCCTCAGGCTTAATTAAATTTGATAAATGTTTTCCTTCAAAAGACTTGGGCAGTTTGTTGAAGGACGATGGGTTGCCAAAAAACACTTGTTTTTTAATAACAATGAGCTATTACTCCAAAAAAAATCATTTTATCTATATCATGCTTTATATATCTTTGCTGTTTGTGTAGAAAGAATTGTTCTCTTAGCAATTTGATGTCAGATAGTAATTGAATTTCTATAATCAACACCCTATGCCATCTCAGTGATACGCTAAAGAATTATGGGAAATACAGCAGAAACTGGCACAACATTGTAAATCAACTATACTTTAAAAGTTTTTTAAAAAGAATTATAGGATAATATTGGTGTTTTAATGGGGTTTCATAGGACGATACTATTTCAACCCTATCTCCAGCCCAGCAATAATCAGTCTAAGTTTTCTAGGTTTAAAGTAAAAAGGATAGCTTTAAACTTTGCTCTATAAAATTTGGTTTGTAAAATAATCCTTTTTGTTTCTTTGCAGAAATGGAGTCTGTTTGGAATTTGCAGAAGCAAGGTAAGAATGGTTAGGTTACCTGTAATGTTAGTACTAATCAGTAATTACTGTACATTGTTTTGGAATGGGAATAACATGAGTAGCGGCCTACCAAATAGACTTTGTATTTTAAGTTACCTAATAACTGCAGTTGAAAGGCACTAGCTGGGAGTTCCTGTCGTGGCACGGTGGTTAACGAATCCGACTAGAAACTGTGAGGTTGAGGGTTCGATCCCTGGCCTTGCTCAGTGGGTTAAGGATCCAGCGTTGCTGTGAGCTGTGGTGTAGGTTGCAGATGTGGCTTGGATCTGGCATTGCTGTGGCATAGGCCGGCAGCTGTAGCTCCTATTCAGCCCCTAGTCTGGGAACCTCCATATGCCTTGGGTGTGGCCCTAAAAAAAAAGAAAGAAAGGCACTAGCTGCCATACTAGAACTGCTAAAGACAGGGTAATATTATAAGTGAAAAGAATGTATATGGAAGTACTTTTCACCTGCTTGCAAAGAACATGAATATTTTCTCCCGATTGTGAAAGGAAGACAGACTATAAATATTTTTAATCTAGGAAACCAACATGAATAAGTGTTTCCACTTATAGCCTGTCTTATACTTGTGTGATAGAAAAGGGGTAGCCTAAGAACTGGAATTCATAGTTCAGAAAAACATTAGGTATTTTAGAAACCTTATTTAGGCTGTATATTCTCTGAAGATGTTAGAAATCTAAAGAATAGCAAATTAGCTTTCTTCACTCCCATAAATAAGATGTGAGTAGCAGGAGGGCAGAAGAATGGATGAGCCTAATCTGGAGTTGGCTTTCTAATTATGGTGTGCCTTTTCAAATACAGTAAAATGTGGTTGTGAGATACCAGAAATAAAAGGAGTTTTGGTTTTGGAAAGTTAAGTCACCGATAGATTTGGGCTTTTAGAACCCTGTAACTAATTGGATCCCCCTTTCCATCCTCTTTACTAGTTCAAACTTAAGTGAATTTCAGATGAATGTGAAAGACTTAAAATTCCAGAACTTGAAGGATATTAGAAATTCTACTTTCTTATTGAAATTAGGACACAGAGACAGAGAGCGATTACTCTATAAGCTAGACATGTCCAGATTAGAAAGCAGGTTTCTCTGACTTTCCAACATTGCTTCTTCTTCCACCCTCTGTCTTATTCTTAGGCCAGGTCTTTTTTGTTTAACACAGCTGTGGCCTGAATATAGCAAGCTCTTAAATTATTTTGAGTGGCTTTCTATATACCTTATTCAAACGCAAATTTAAAAAATTATAAACTAAGGAGGTCCTTGTGGCACAGCAAGTTAAGGATCCCGTGTTGTCACTGCAGCAGCTCATGCCACTGCTGTGGCATGGTTTCAGTCCCTGACCGGGAAACTTCTGTATGCTGCAGGTGCAGCCAAAAGAAAAAACAAAAAACGTAGATTGGAATATATACCCTGCAAAAGTAAACCTGCCTGTTTACCTGTTGTTTTTTTTTTTTTTTTTTTACCCAAGATGGCTAATAACTATTAAGAATGGGCATTATCTTCATGACAAGTTGCTAGTAGATGATATTGTTTCTGGACTAAGATTAATATTCTTAGCCTGAGATGAGTTTGAGTTCTTTGATAATATTTTTAGGCTATACTTTTTTTTTTTCTTTTTGCCTTTTCTAGGGCCGCACACGGCATATGAAGGTTCCCAGGCCAGGGGTCTAATCGAAGCTGTAGCAGCCGGTCGATGCCACAGCCACAGCAACTTGGGATCCAAGCCACATCTGCAACCTATACCACAGCTCATGGCAACACCGATCCTTAATCACTGAACGATGCCAGGGATCAAACCCACAACCTCATGGTTCCTAGTCAGATTCATTAACCACTGAGCCACAATGGGAACTCCCATACTTTTCTTTTAAATGACAAATTTATTGCTTTCCTGTTTTTTATTAAAGCATGTGTACTTGAAAAAAGTTCCTAGGGGGAGGAGTTCCCATTGTGGCTCATTGGCTAATGAATCCGACTAGGAACCATGAGGTTACGGGTTCGATCCTTGGCCTTGCTCAGTGGGTTAAGGATCTGGCGTTGCCGTGAGCTGTGGTGTAGGTCGCAGACGTGGCTTGGATCCTGTGTTGCTGTGGCTGTGGCGTAGGCCGGCTGCTACAGTTCTGATTAGACCCCTAGCCTGTGGGAACCTCCATATGCTGTGGGTGCGGCCCTAAAATGACAAAAAGACCAAAAAAAAAAAGGGGGGGGTTCTTAGGGCGGAAAGAAAAGGAGTTCCCTGGTGGCTCCACAGGTTGAGTCTGGTGTTGTCACTGCTTTGGCCCCCAGGGGGTTTGATTCCTGGCCCGAGAAGTTCTGCATGCCACGGGTACAGCTAAAAAAAGTTCTTAGGGTAGGTAGACATAGTATAATAAAATCATTGCTCTTCAATATAGGGAGGCATATACAGGTAAATAGTAGGAATTTAAAATAACACTGGAAACTTTGCCCATACACATTCTGACTATTTTTTACTTGAACCTAGGATATCCACAGGTTTTTGCTGTTGCTGAGAATAAAGTCTGGTGTTGCTATGGGAAATGAGCAAGTCATAATTAGGACTGAACTGGTAGTTTTTCTAAACTTAATCTGAAGTTTTTGGTGATGGGTATTACTTGAACAATTCCTTACTAGAAAAACCACATTGGTTAAAATAAATTTTGACTTCGTTTTGCTGAGAAAAACGAAAGAAAATAAAGCTAAGTGTTTATTTTAGTATTAAGTTTTTGTTTTTGTTTTTGTTTACTTTTTGTCTTTTTAGGGCTGCATGTGTGGCATATGGAAGTTCCCAGGCTAGGGGGTCAGATTGGAGCTGCAGCTGCCAGCTTATGCCATAGCAGAGTGGCCAGGTCTGTGATCTGCACCACAACCCAGCATCTCACAACAGTGTCATATACTTAACCCTCTGAGCGAGGCCAAGGATGGAACCTGTATCCTCAGGTTACTATTCAGGTTCATTACTGCTGAGCCACAACAGGAATTCTAGTATTAGGTTATCGACAACCTTGTCTGCTTTTTCTTTTCTTTCTTTTTTTTTAATGTCTTTTTAGGGCCACACTTGCGGCATATGGAAATTCCCAGGCTAGAGGTGGAATTGGAGCTGCAGCTTCCAGCCTACGCCATAGCCACAGCGACAACCAGATCCCGGCTGCAACTGCAACCTGCACTGCAGCTCACAGCAACATTGGTTCCTTAACCCCAAGCAAGGCAGGGGGTTGAACACATGTCCTCATGAATACTGGTCAGATTCATAACCACTGAGCCTCAACAGGAACTCCCTGTCTGCTTTTTCAAATGTGCTAGTTTTATTTTATAGTCAGGAGAAGCATATTGTCTGGTTAAGTTGAACTCATTCCTCTAATCTGTAGGTGTTGAGGCCTTCAATGTCTGGAGGACCCTGATGCTGGGAATCTGTTGGGATGCTGAATTATTTTTTTATTGAGTTGAGAAAAAGTGAATCACACTTGTGTTAATATAAAGAGGAAATGGGCTTTAAATTGTGTTTTTGTAGTAAAAAGGACCGTTTCAGTGATGATGTTTTTTGGGATTTGTTCTTTGAACATGGGTATTTGGGGATTGCAGACCTTGTTTTTATTTATGTTTTTATTTTTTAACCTTCCCTCCAGATCCCAAAAGGATAATCACTTACAATGAAGCCATGGATAGTCCAGATCAATGAAGGACCAGACTGCCTATTTGTAACCTTTCTGCAGCATTAGAGCCACCATTCATGGGGGACACAAGGCTTTTAATGCTCCTAGATCTTCAACGCAGCAGAGGAACCATAAGTAGAATCACAGGATAATATATACAAATATATATATATACATATATATATATATATAGTTATTTAAAAAAAGGCAACTGAAAGTAATTAGACTTCTTAAGGAATCAAATTTATTTCAAGAGACTACACATGGTTATTTAATCTCCGGTACTGAATAGTTTTGTTTCCTTTTTCTTTCATTAGTTTTTGTTTTTAAGTGTGAATGCAAGTGATTAATGAATATGGACTTATTAACAAGTGTGGTTCTAAAGTTCCTGCTGTCATCAACTTGGGCAACAAATGACCCACCGGAAAGGCAAATCCACTTAAAAGATCCCTGTATCTTGTTCTGTGACTAAAGTGATACACTAATCACGGGGAACCCAGAATGATTCATCATTTTCCCCCACTCCTCCCTTGATCTTTTGGTTATACTTTGAACCCTGCGAGAATGCTGGATAAATGCCTTGAAGTTTGCAGGGGTGTATTTTTTTTTTTTTTTTTTTTTTTTTAGCGAATATGGTTTGCATGTCTTGCCAGGAGTTAAGCAGCCTCTGTGGGGTGTTGGGGAAATATTTTCTTTCCTTTTATTTTTTGTGGGGTGGGGGTAGGGGAGGGCATTGAAGTTCTACAATTCTGGAATAGTTGGTGGTACTTAGTTCACTTGGCTTTGATTACATATATTGGACTTTAATAAGTAAAGAATCCATGAGCGCAGTTTAAAGAAAAGTTACAGAACAAACAATTGGCTTTAGATATTTAATATGGAAAAATACTCCTATGCCCATATTTTAATGTAATTGTATAAGTGGGGGCAAAAATATATTCTGCTTTTCAACTGTAGGTGCTCCAGACTTGCTCTCTGTCACTAACACTAAATGTGCTATTTTCTGGTTTTCATCAAACATCTTAAAAGAAACTTCTGTACCTTTCTGTAAATTCTCTTTTAGTTTTTTAGAAATATCTAAAAGGAGAAGAAAAAAAGTCCATGAAAACTATAAAACTTGTTTTTAGCCAGTGAGGAGGTAATAAACCCTACCTATAGAAGGTGTGTTTTCATGCAAACTATACTTCTGAGCTTATTAGCTTCTAATTATATCTTAATAAATATATTTTATTACTAGAGCAAATGGGTTTTTTAAGGAAAATAATGTGAAATTCTGGAAATTTTCTTTTGGGCAGAGAAGAGCATTAGCCCTGTCTTATCATCACATTACC
This sequence comes from Catagonus wagneri, assembly GCA_004024745.2. NCBI lineage: Eukaryota > Metazoa > Chordata > Mammalia > Artiodactyla > Tayassuidae > Catagonus > Catagonus wagneri. The sequence goes on from PVHT020000004.1 coordinate 3,540,615, forward strand.
ATCCTGTTGCACTGCAGCTTGTATATAGCATGCTAAAATAAATTTTTTTGTGTGTGCAGAAACTGAGGGTCCAATTTAAGATTGGGTGATGTTAGTGGCATAACAAGTTCTCTGGCCTGACATAGCATTGCGTCACACACACAGAAATTAGTATATCCATGTATGTCAAGTACAGGTTAAAATAGCAGGGCATTTATATAGAGAGGTTTAGTCTTCTAATAAAAGTAGACTGGATTCCCCGGGGTATTTGGGGAAAAGTAACTACTTTTGCTCAACCCTTTCACTTAAGAAATGTCCAGTTTTGAGTGACTGTAGTATGGATGAATTTTCTTATTTTGTTGATTATTCGAGGTTTTTAACAAGTAGATTGTAAAAGAAGCTGTTGGACTCAGCATAGAGTAGAGAAAATATCTTTATAGTCTGGATTTCTGCCCTGCTTAGATTTTAAAAGTATAAGCATGGATTGCCAATTCCACTTGATGTAAACAAAACTTTTATACATAATATATATATATAATAATAACTTATTGTATCAGTCCAGGTTCAGAAACTTGTGGTAGGCCAGTTCCAGATAGTTTCATTTCACCTGTAAACTGTATCACTTTTACGAATATTGTAATTTTCAAATGTATAATATGTTTACAGATGTGCCCTGCATTTAGTCTGCCTTGTTCTTATTTTGATTTTTGTTGAGTCTCCTGCCTGCTTGCCAAAAGCTAGGATGCTTCAGGCCCATGTACAATTGAAAGCAGAGGCATCCTTGAGCTTTAAAGCATTGAACAAACTGGAAAATGCACCATACCACATACTGAAGTGAAAGAAGTCTGTGTTTTTGTGTTTTTTTTTTAAATAAAAATTTTCAAAAGGTTAAAAAAAAAGATACAAGGTTGATTAAAGGAAAAAAAAAAGGCTCCAGTTTGTTTTATAGGTTTTAAAGTTCTGTGTGTTGAATTGCCTTGTGTAACCACTTGTCGCCTTAGGGCCAGATTCTCTCCCTCCCCCGTCCCCCTCCTTTTTTTAAACATCCGTTTTGCTTGCCTGGAATTTGAAAGCTCTTCTGTTTCACGACTCACAAGAAACTTTCTGGGTTAGTGACATACAGAGGTTGAATGAATGTATATTTTAAAAGAAAAAGAAACAACCTCCATCTGAAATTTTAGTTTAGAAGCAACACTTACTTTAAAATACCTTTCAAAAGCAGTTGTTGCTTTCCTATTTCCCTTCCATATCCCTCAGGCCTCCATGTTTAGAGAAGCCAAAAAGAGAATGTATCCCTTCTCTGTATTTGTCCAAAGGTCTTTGAGTCTCACTCCTAAATGAAACAATGCAACATTTCACTTTGATTTCCCCACTGAAATTTCCTTGATTATATCGTTAGAGGTATAGAGTTAGGGATGTCTCTTAACCTTCTGGGAACCCTAGTGCCCCATAATATTAACTGTCAGTATTTTTTGGGCATTGGGTTAATGGACTTACTTGCCTAGGTACAAGCAGGACTTTGGGATGTTATCTCCTTTGTGCTGTTTGGTAACACTTTACTTGTCGCAATCTTCTTAGGTCCTCACACAATTCCTTACAGAGCACTTATTAAAAAAAAATCTTAAGAGTTGATCTGTTTTCTGATTATTTTGTGTAAGCTTCTAAACTCCAGCTGTGATTAATTTAGCACATTTAAATAACATTGATGTGTTATTGTTCGGTATAAAGAATTTTTCAACTCAGAGTATTAGTACTGTAGCATAAACCAAATACAGTCTAGAGGGGATTTTTAACATCCCTCCATTATAAAGACTGAAAAGGTGTGGGTGTGTGTGTGCGTGCGTGCGTGTGTGTTGTATGTGTGTGTTGTGTGCTTGTATGTGAGAGGAGAAATTAAAAAGTTAGTAAATGAATGTGTGTAAGACATTATATTAGTATTCAAAGAATGAACTTGTATTTATTTTGTGCCATTTGTTTTCATTACACAGAATAAAAGTCAGGTGGTTTTAATCCTTAAAAGGGTAGTATTTGAAAAATGGCACTAAGAATGAAATCATGACCTATTTTTTTAATAGCTATGAAGATGCTAATTATGGGTGAAGATTCCTTTTTAAATCTGTCTTGATTGTAGGCTTCTGTGTCACATACCACTCTCATAGATGTCTTGAATATTCCCCACAAAAGACAGGGTGTATTTATCTTTCTCTTCATTCACCCCATTTGCTGAACTGAAATTAATTCCATAGCCTTTCCTCTGACCTTAGTAATGAGCTTTCACATACAGTGTATTTACAGTATCTGTAGTTAGCCCTTCTTTACTTTTTAGGAAGGGATAGACAATAAGTAGGAATTTGTTAATGTCAGTTGGTTTTTCCTTGAAATAAATGGCTGGAGAGGTTTAGATTTTACTGTTCTCCTAATCAATGCTTACCTAATCATCACAGAATCTGCAAAAATTTTATAAAGGAAAAAGTGCTGCATTGTTTTTTCAAATAGGGATTTCTAGGGAAAATATGACAAACCTCAGTTTTGAGTGTTGTCCACAGTACAAAATGTGTTTCTTTACAGAATATCACATAGCAGCGGTATTTTTGTTTTTGGTAGTTAGGCTTGTTGTTAACCCAGTTGAAAGCATCTAGTGGTTTATTTTATTGCTGTACACTTTTTAAATACAAAAAAAGCCATTTAGTGTGAAGTTACATGTCATGTACCAAATGGCATGGAAATTTGGAAGATTTTACTTGTTTTTAAGTTGTGCAAAATAGGGAGGGAGTCATTTCTTTCAAGGCTTTCTTCCTCAAGAGAAATAGATTAAAAAGTCCAATTTCCAAGGATTACGAGTATAGTTTTGCCACTGCCCTATCCTCAAATAACACATGATCCCTGTACTCAACTATGTAAGCAGACACTATAGTGGGACAAATATGATTAAGTCTGTTGATGTTGCACCAGTTGTAGATTCTGATCAGGCAGTGTCTTAGTAGTCCTACCCATAATTTTACTGTTCAATTTTAAAAGAAAGGGTAGAATTTGCTCATCTCCCAGCCCCCCAAGTATTGGTATTTGTTTAAATGGGAGGGGTAGAGGACAAGACTAGAAGAATAATAGCTGCTCTGTTTGCAGAAATTCATTAGGTTATCATTGGTTCTTAATATGTTATTTTCATTAATGTAATTAACTGACAGAGCACCAGGATTCTTTTATAGTGAGAAAGATGAGCTTTTGCTTTAAGTGTCTTAAAATGTTTCTTTTTAAATACATATCATGTGTGAGAACGAGGACCACCCTGACTTGGTTTAAAGAATGATGAATCATTGGCTTCACTCAAAAGCACTGCTTTACTGTTTTAAATTTCATGCCATTTTGCTGCTTGAGAAGGGTCTTATGGATAGTTTTAATTTGTCTGCACAATAAAAACACCCAGTGAAGCATGAATGGTATGTTGCTTTTGCATTACTGGGAGTGTCAAATAGTAATGAGCTAGAAACCTACGGAACAGTCATCCTCACTTGTGGGATTGCTGATTTAGACTTCCCTATTTATCCATAAAATTTTGTTCATGTCCAGAGTTCTAAAGCCATTTTATAGTATTGCAGTATCCCTTTTCTACAGCCTTCTTAAACTAGCTACAAACATTTTCCAGTTCAGTTTCATTTTGATTGCATATCAAAATTTTACTCTATAGACCAACAAACCAACTTGAGGTAAATTATATAGCTTTCCATATACCCTTATTTCCTCAGGTGCTAAACAAAGGCTCCAAAAATGGATACTGCTTCAGTAATGTCTGCTTTATTAAATAATTTGCTAGGTGTAAAGATTTGGTGTTAACAAAGTGGTTTTAATATGTAAATATTAATGAATGCCTTTAGTATGCCCCTGTTTGTCTATTACTATGTTTCATCTATCCTCTGTAGAAAAGGATCTTTTCATGATATTGAATACATTTCATTAGGTATTGTTGCATTTTTAGGATGAAAATACAGCTATTTTCTGTCTTGGATTAATCCTGCTGCTGCTATGAGAAACTGAAAAATCAAGAATGTGATGCACTTTTTACATAACTATATACCATACCTTAGTAGGTTGCTTTGATACCTTTCCTGCAGCACAGCCACTAACAAAAGTGAATGAATTTAAAAATTATTGGAAGAGAATCAGTACAAATAATTATTAGTGTTATTGGCCTATGAAGGACATTATTAACTTAGGAACTTAGGAAAATATGAATTATGTTGATATTACACTTTTTGGCCTTAAAATGTCTTCTACTACTGAAAAATCTTTTAAATCCTAATTTTGCTTCTGTTATTCCCTCTCTGCCTCAATAAGAGGAATTGGGAAGAATGGCTTAAAGGAAGTAGTATCATTGGTTTGTTACTGATGTTTTAGAAAGAAAACATTTGTCTACAATGTTAACTGGGGACTTTTGTTTGTATGCAGAGGAGAAATGCTGCTCCAAGCCAATCCAACTTAGTTTAATCAAATCAATCAAAATCAACTATTCTGCTTCCGTAGTGTATTTTTACTTAGCAAAGATAAACTTTAGTAGGAATGCTACTTGACAAGAGGAAAAGTCGTTTCTCAAGCACATACTCAAAACTTGAAGGAGATTAAACCCAATATGATGGAGGGAAAAACACCAAATGGGGTGGAGGAGTATGAGAAAGATGTGGTCCAAAGCTATCTGATTATATTTTGATGTTGCCAATATTGCAAAGCCAAAATTTTAATTTGCTTATTTAATATATTTGTTGGCCAGAGATCTATTTTTGTATCAATGTGCCTTGCATGTATATTAAAAAAAAATTTGGAAAGGCCATGTAATAATGCCTGAGATGGTTGATGGTTCTTACCACCTCACTAATTTTTATGCAGTATGAAATGCTCATTCTATCGCCCAACTGGTGCTCTCTGTTTAAAGTTATAGATCTTGTCATAAACTGGAACTATTTTATAAACTGGGGAAGTGATTTGATTTACTTTTTCGGTTGTTTTTTTAATTTTTTTTTTTTTTTTTGTTCTTAGTCTGTTAGTGGCTGTTCTGTAGTGGGAAATAGTAAAAGGATTCTTCACTTCCTTTCCTCCCCCTTCAGCACCTTCTTCAAGTAATGTGATGACACCATTTCTTGTGTGCTTTGAAAAAAGTTTTGGCTTGCTGTTTCCTTTAGTGTTATAAAGTGTTATAAAAAGCATTGTTTGCAAAATCAAGGGAGATAATGGAGTCCACTTTAATTTGGAATTCTATGTGAGCTATTATCCAAGTTATTGGCTCTTTCCAACTTAAAAAAAAAATTGTTAAAGCACCTTGCTTAGAAGATTTTAAATATTTATGTCTGCAACAATTGTCTCAAAATGAACTGTGCAATTCTTGTCATTAAAAAAAAAGAAAAAATCTGAACTCTCCCTACTGTGACTTGTTAGTTTCTCTGTATTTCCTGCCAGTGTAAATGTGAAAAGCTTTGCTTGCATTACGTTTTAGAAATGCATTTTGCACACTCAAAATTTTGCTGAAGCTCCATGAAAAGGTTAGATCTAAGTAGATGAATAAAGCTATGCACATGTTTTGAAAGTTTAATTTGTGTGTCATTACCAAAAGTGACCTGTTCTTATTACTTTGCTGCTCTTAGCTTTACCATCTTTAGAAACATGGCTCAAAGTTTTTGTTCTGGGCTAATCTCATCAGTGGAACTAGAAAAGAGGAAAATTGGCACCTATTTTAATAATACAGATTTTAATGAGACCTTGACTTGTATCTACTAAAGGGCTTTTTTTTTTTTTTGAAACAGGGCAGTTTTATCAGCTTTACAAACTGTTGGATATTCTTCAGTGACATTTTGGGTTATTTGATCAAATAGAAATGGGAAGTAATTGAAATGAAGGAAGGACCTTTGCTACATGGAGTTCTGTGATAATTTTATGTCTTAAACCTGGTTTAAAGGTAGGATAACATTTTTTACCTTTGCTTTAGCATAAATTTGGCTTACTGAATGAATGACTTGAGACTAGTATTCAGTTGTTTGAAGGTCAAAGCACAGGTTATTTTAAAGATAATATGTATCTTTTTAAAAACTGCCCAAGCTGATGAGAAACAGTTTAGAAATTGGGCTAATTTGGTTTAGTTGCTGCAGTCTGCATGTACTAAATAGCTCTACTTCACATGTATGTGTACTTAAAAGATTGTGTAGATGTACTGGCCAGGTTTTGTCGAATCATCTATTAAAAGATTGTTTTGTATTCTCTTCAGGACCTTTATAGAAGAGGCTAATACATTTTAAGTAGATAATACTAATGGTATTTTCCCCTTGTTCCTAGATATAAAAGAAATACTTCCATTTTATAGCTTTTTCTTACATGTAGAAGAAAATTACTTCACTATCATCAAGTGTGTTCTTGATGTATGTGGTTGAAAATACAGCAAAACCCTTCTGTATCCCCACTGAAAGTGACAGTTAAAAACTAAGTTTTCTAGTCAAGATGTGAAAGGTGGCCCATGATGCATGGCCTTAAAAAGCATGAATGCAGGAGGGTAGCATCTCTGATGACTGTGACTGCTCCTCAGCATCTGTCAGTAGTTCACATGTAAAAAGCAAAGTAATTTCTGTGTCTTGTGTGCGTCAGCACTTGGGAGCTGAGTTACATCTTAATCTGGGGAAAGAATACTGGGCTACAGTTAGGTTACAGGATGTTTTTCCCTCCCCTTCCCACTTAAAAAAAAAAAGTCTTTTCAGTGTGGTTTTGCCCATTCAAAAAGTTAGGCCTTTTCTAGATAAAGGAACAGTGGCCAGAATTTCCCTTTTTCCTAAATGCTTAGGTATTTTCCATAGCCGTTTCTAATGTCATGGGATTCTGAGGAAGTGTCAGTTACACGATGATCTTCCTTTATTGATGTCTTACTCCATGTTCAGTGTTTTAAAAATACAAATTACACTCTACATCCATACCCAGATTTACTTATCAGGAAAAAACTTGAGAAATTTGTAGATCAAATTGAGACAATAAGTGTACATTGTTGAATAAAAAATTTTAAAGTTTCTGAGGTGTTTGTGTAATCATCTTTTGTGTGCCTTAATTTTTCAAAAAGTCTGCTGAACACTAAATTAAGATTGTGAAGTTGATAATGACATGTTTTCAGAGTCAAATGTACAAATTTGTCTTACATAGAGCATGATCACGTCATGACTTTTTGAAATCCTACAAGTTATTAAGGTTCTTGCAATTGGCATGTATATGGAAAAATCAGCTGTGAGAGCAGATATCCTGCCTTTTGGCCTAACATTGAGCCTTAACGTTCTTCCAGTTGAAATAAACTGAAATTGAGCTCAGCAATTAAGGAATATAGCAATACATATTTGAAAAACTTCTAAGTTTTCTTAGCATTGATTTGTCACAAAGCGAAAAAAGCAACACTATTAGAGTAAGGGAGGAGAAAAGATTCAAAAACATATGCCAAAAGTATGTCTGTCACTATGTAGACTGATATACTTGGGTTACATGCTTTATTCTTTGAAATAGGGAATCATTGTCCTCGGCCTGGTAAGTGACTTGCAAGGACACAGAAGGGAACTTGTGGAGTTTTATTGAAGCTTGTCTCAGTCATATAAATGTGATTTATATAAATTATGGTAGGTTTTTTTTTTTTTTTGTCTTTTGTCTTTTTAGGGCCACACTTGCGACTTATGGAGCTTCCCAGGCTAGGGGTCCAATCGGAGCTATAGCTGCCAGCCTACCCCAGATCTGAGCCACATCTGTGACCTATACCACAGCTCACAGCAACGCCAGATCCTTAACCCACTGAACAAGGCCAGAAATTGAACCCACAACCTCGTGGTTCCCAGTCGGATTTGTTTCTGCTGCGCCACAACGGGAGTTCCTAAATCATGGTAGTTAGTTCAGTCTACAAAGTTTTTTTTTTTTTAATGACATTTATTGTGGATATTGGCAGCTAACATTTGGAAGCAGTGTCTGAGCAGAACATAAAAACTCTAGATTGCTTAGCAAGGGTCTCATGCCTGAAGAATTCTTTCTTGGAGCTTTTAATCCACTACTGTTGGATACGGCGAATCGATTGAATCTGGGAAGTCTGGGCATGAGAACCCCACTCTCTCCAGTGTTTATAGTCTCCTCCATGATGGTCACATTCCAAGATATACTGATAGCCACGATATCCAGGATACTGGTAGCAAACCCAGCTAGAAAATCCAAAGCATATTGGATTATTGAAACTAGTTAGGAACTTGGTCAACACCCCCAAACCTGAGCCTATTCACAAGATTTACACCTTCCAGAGTTTTTGAAGTGTTCTCCAGCCCTGTTTTTGCACTTACGCTCCACATTGTATCTTCATGGAACCAACTTCGTTGTTGGGCCAACCCATGGCTTGCAAGGAGGGGTAGTCATCACAGATTTCCCACTGGCGTCCAATAAAGTTTTCTTTCTCAAAGATGGTAATCTTAGACTCCTTATGATTCTGTAATGCAGGAAAAAAAATTTTTTAATTTGTTTACCAGTGTTAAGGCTGTTGTCCTAATTCTCTACCACATTTTTCAGATTCAGAACTCTTGGTCTGCAGAAGGAAGTACATGATCATTCATTGTAAATGTATTTCAGGCAATACAGAGATTTTAAGAAATTACCCATAATCCTGTTTAATCCAATTTAATACCATAGCTTTTTTTTTGGGGGGGTGGTCTTTTTAGGGCCGCATGTGGAAGTTCCCAGGCTAGGATCCAATTGGAGCTGCAGCTGCCAGCCAACAGTGCAGCCACAGCAACTCAGGATCTGAGCTGCAGCTCATGGCAACACCATATCCTTAACCCACTGAGCGAGGCCAGGGACTGAACCTGTATTTTCATGGATACTAGTCGAGTTCAAACAAGAAAAGACCAATGAAAGAAAATATCACTGCAAGAAAATATTTGAAACAATCTACCAAAGGATTAATACTAATATGGGAAAAGATCCCACAAATTGGTAGGAAAAATAAGTCCACTTGTGGGTGTGTGCGCGCATGCACGCGTGTATGGTATTGGAAAGAGCATTAATGTCCAGTGATATGAAGACTGCACAAGCATTATGAAGGAAGAGACTAACCTTTACGAAGTTTAAAAACAGGCAAAACTAGCCCTAGTGATAGAAACTGGAAAGGAGCAGGGAACTTTACTGGGCGATGGAATTGCTTTGTATCTGTTTTAAGTGTTGGTTATGTGGGTATATGTATTTTTTAAAACTCATGAGAATATACACTTAGGATTTGTGCATTTGACTGTAAAGTATAGAGGGGAAAAAAATCGGAGTTAAGGTGAGGTGACAACACATCTAGATAGGGAAATGGTTTTTAGTTCTAGAACTGTTGAGGTTACTTTCTCTACTACTTGGATTTTGGTAAGACTTAAAGATAAGATCATTAACAATTAAAACCAAGAAAAAAAGTCACATGTTACAGATGAATATTTGAAAAGGTTTTTAGCCTTACTCCCAATACAAGGATCATTTTTCTTTTGTGGGGGGTGGGATGGGAGTGGGCAGCACCTGAAGCATGCAAAAAGTTCCCAGGGCAGCAGTTGAAGCCCAGCTGCAGCAGTGACAGTGCCATCAGAGAACTCCATGAAGGCTCTTACTTTCAGCTTAATGGAAATAGCATAGAGCAGAGAAAAATCAAATTGCTGACTTAGAAGGAGTAGGGTTTTTCTCTTAAACTTAAACTTACCCTTCTTCCTGCCACATTTCTGCATAACTTTTGGGATATATCACCAGTGTCAGTCCATATGCACCCTCTCTTGCCCCATCCCCTACATGCACAAAAATGAAAATTTCAAGGACTCACAGCAGAACAGATGGGGCGGAAGGACATGAGCCGCTCAATGTGGTAGGCATTACTCCCGCTCCAGGCATCCCAGCGAGGGTACTCGCCTCTCTCCAGGACAAACTGTTGCCCACAGAAGCTTGTATGCTCATAACCAATCCAGCTGCCAAAGATAAGCAATGGTGTTTGTTCACAGTGTTCAGAGCCTATGTGGCCTCAGGGAGAAGGCGTCTTTTGTTTTAGTGGGGTAAAATATCAAGCCAATTCCAATAAAGCCATACAAGGTGATAACATTTATCACAAGAGCTAAGAATGAACTGACAGCTACACTATGCGGGTTTGTAAATAGGATATTTATTTGGGGATTATCCACTGAAAGGATCTATTTCACTGGCCTGGGTAATGTGTATTAGCAAAGTCAGTCTAAAGTTATATTTCCTTTCTCTCCAAGTTATCTTATTCTCTATTTGGAGCTCCAGGTTCAGGATCTAGTGACTGACTATTGCTTTGGCTCCAGTCAAACCTATCGGTTTCTTCCTAAGGAAGCAGAGGGATGAATAGGCAGCTTATTTCGTTGTTATTTTGTGGGTTCTTTCTCCTGGATACCTATATATATACTTATACCTTATTTAATAAAACACCTCAGATTGGTTTTTCATAGCCAGTTATCAGTTGCTATGACACCTCATTTTACTTTAAGGGTTAAAGAGTTTGATTTTGGGGGTGAGCAACTTGTGGAAGCCTTATCTACATGCACGGCCAGTTCTGCTGAGGCCAAAGGAAAGTCTTTGTATTTTCAGGCTGATGATAAAGACCTCAACTATCCTGCCAAGAATAAGAAGACAAGAGGGAATCTCCCTTGCCAAGAAGGTTAACCACCACCAAGAAACTTCTGGAAGACTGGCTAGGAACTAATATGGCTCTCGAGTCCTGGAGTTGAGTTCCTTTCTACATAAAGAAATTAGCTGCTAGTGTGGGCTCTAGGATATGCAGAAGGTGAGTCTCTAAAGAGGCTGCTGCTCGATAGTTTCCCCACAGTTTTTTTGTAGGCAAAAAAAAGCTTAAGCGGCCTGTGGCTGTTCTGAGGGAATCCCCAGGCAGCAGCCCACGGGCTCCAGGAGCACAGAACTGATTACCATCAGTCCCCTACCCCCTGATGTAAAATATATACCATAAGGAATTATCTCCTTAATCCCCACCCCCCCAAATCTACTACCAAGCCACTAAGGACCTCATGTTCTTTCTGGCTTTGAGTTACTGAATTACACATGTAGTGATTTTTTTTTTTTTTTTGAGATTACTTCAGTGTACACTGAGGCTTCTCTCCCAGAAATGATTAGAGTCCAGGGAAACATCTTTCTTCCATGATCCCCACCTTTATGGTCGGTTGTCTGAAAGGACCAGAAATAAGGGGCCCAAGGTTTTGCTGAGATTCATACTCACGCGCCACATTCCACCTTGAGAGACCGAACATTATCAAAACTGCGCTCAGAGACATTTGGGCAGGAGCTGGTGAACTCCATCCTCTTGCCCTGGAAGTTCTCCTGGTCATAGATGGTTATCTGAAATAAGACCAAAAGGGGAAACAGCTAGAATGTGGTACATCAGTATGAACAGTGGCTCAGACCAACATCTTCACCTGTGTCTGACCCTGTTTTCCAGCACTAGCAGTAGCCCAGGTTGCCTGATGAGGTCTCTTCCAGTGTAGACAGGTTAAGAAGGACTTTGAACTAATACCACTGTTCGGTGGTACTCAGGTGCCCAGTCTAGGGATGAGGTGTGGGGATTGGTTTATGATAGGAATGGTCCACCAGGGATGTTAGCTGGCCCAGTACTAGGGACTTGTGAACTATTCCACTTTGTTTCCTGCCTAAGTGTGGCCAAGAGGCCAGGATTCTGGGAGACCCAGGGGCTCCCTGTGGAGTATTTATCAGCTTCTCCAGCCACACTTGCTATAGAAACCTAAAGTGTAAAAGGAGAGTTGTGATAAACTCCTTTCATACTTTGAACTAGAACTTGACTCTTCAACCTGGCTAGAGGACATTTCCCAAAGTTGTGAACTGGACTCAGAGTTGATCCAATGAAGAGAGTAAGGGTGTTGGAGGAAACAGTGGCTGAGGATCAGCCGCTTCAGACAGTGGTTACAACCAACCTCAGTTGGGAGTCAGGAGACCAGGGTCCAATCATTTATTTAGGTGGTCAATCTCTCCTCATTTGGGGGCCCTCAGATCCTCCATGTCATAGGTTATTCAGGCTGCTCTACTTTAAGATGATTTTAGCAGTGTGGAAGAGAGTTGACCTAGAAAACTAGGTATCATCTCCTACCCATCATGGGCTTCCAGGGTAATCCTTCTTCTGTCCAAATGAGGCATCCTGAGAGATTCTTCCTGAGACAGCCTCTGGACTTTGTTGGACCCTTCCCCTACAAACTGGTGTTGTATTGGTCAGCCACTGTTCCATGGAAAAAGTATAGCTCTGGGGCCTGCCCTCTGATAGTACTCACACCCCCTGCTCTGATGGATTGCTCAGTTTTCCATGTGATGGGGATGGGCTTACCTTCCATGGCCCCACAGACCCCGGCATGGGGTTAGTTTGAGCCATCTTGGTGGCTGGAAGGGATTCTGAAAGACAGAAAACACACCAATGACATGGCCTCTGGGTGGTGGTGGTGGGGTGGCTGGGGGATGAGGAGCACAGGGGAAAGTAAAAGAGGCTTGAAGTCCAATAAACAGATTTTGGTTGGGATCCTGGCCATGCCTCTCACTAGCTGAGCCTCAGTTGTTTTCCATCATTAAAGCTTCTACCTACAGAGTTATTATAAGGATTAGAAGCAATAAGGCAGGGAAGGCATTGCACAAGCATCATGACCACTTGATAAATGTAGCTTGTGGCCTCTTGCCTGCCTCCAGGCACCCACTACAGGTGGCAGCATTGCCTCAGTCTCACATACCCCAATAGAAACTCCTTGGTAACTGTCTAGCCCAGACCCCTCATATTGCCAGTGCATGGTCTCACTATCACCTGGCTCCTCAAAGCCCTCAAACTGACCAGCTGTGCATGGTCATGCTACATTCCCACCCTATTTCTTTTCTTCTAGGCCTAACCAGACTTGGCCTTGCCTCCTGAGACTTTGCTACCTTCCCCGCCTATGGCAACTTGCTTTCTTTCCTGATTTCACCACTCATCACAGTACTGATCTGTGCTCCTATTGAATATATCGTGGGTGAAAGTCTCCAAGGCAGGGCCTGGGTCTCCTGAGTGGTTGCTGAGCACATGTCACAGTGGTGGGGGCTTGAGGAGGGGGATGGGTGGTATTGAAAAAGACCTATAGAAGGAAAATGAGGAAGAAAAGAGGATGACAGCAATAGCTAACAGTTAACAGTGGATCATTCTCTTCCAGACCCTGTTCTATATGCTTTATATGCATTAATACATTTAATCTTCCTAATGAGCCTATCAGGTAAGTACTGTCATTATCTTCATTTCACAGATGTGGGTACTGAGGCTCAGAGAGGTAAGGCAGACAGAAAAGATGATGGGGAAGGGGGGTGGGAGACAGGGAGACAGAAGATGGGTAGGCGCACATCAGTTTTCTTAACTCAAAACAGCCATTTATGGCCTTTGGCTCTGGCTGGCATTGGCCCAGAGACTGATGAATGTAAACTCTGTGATAGATCTTTCGATCCTGAACCTCTAAATAAGCATTTCCTAGCTCTTGCTCATCCCTCCTTCTCCCTGTGCCCCAGGAGCTAGTCGTTTCTTGGGGCTCCATGTCCCCTCCCAGCTATGATTGCTAGGGCAGTGGCCATTGTCCTATAAGTGACTCCTCTTGGGGTGGCAAGGGAAGCCTGCCTCTACCAGAGTTCCCCAGTCTTCTCCAGCTATCCTAAGAGGCGGTGACTACAGGGCAGGAAAACGGGGCCCCCTTCTGGGCATGTCTCTGCAAGGGGAGGAAAGGAAGGACCAGAGTACCCCTCAGGGCCTTACTCACCCAGCTCCTGCTGCAAAGTCTGGGTCTCCATCTGGTGCCACTTCCTCTACGGCTCTGCTTTTTATAGCTCTGCGACTGATGGCCTCTGGCCCTGTCAGCACTCTGCTTTCCCTTTGCTTTTGTTTTGCCTGATCCCAGAGCTTTGGTGCTCAGCCTGCTGGACAGGCATCCCTCGGGGCTTTGTTTAAATGTGGGATACAGAAATCCAGAGAGGCCCCACTGCTGTGGGCGAGGCTGGCAGTGCAGGCCTTGCCTGCTGCGGACTTACTCTCAGAGGAGCTAGGAGGTGAGGACAGGTCTCTGCAAGAGTACTTGCCCCCTGCCCTTCCCAGATTCCTCACGCCACCCCAGGACCTTCCTAAGACCCCACGTCATATCCAACACAGCAAAATGCGCCTCACCTCTCATACAGGATATACATGTGTTGTTGCTGTTTAAAAATATGAAGGATTGGAGTTCCTGCTGTGGCACAATGGTTTAAGAATCTGACTACGGTGGCTTGGGTTGCTATGGAGGTGCCAGTTCAATCCCCAGCCCAGCACAGTGGGTTAAAGGAACCAGTGCTGCCACGGCTCTGGCTCGGATCTGATCCCTGGCCTGGAACTGCCACATGCGGCAGGTGCAGCCATTAAAAATAAAATAAAACCAGTTTTAAAAAAAGAAATATGAAGGATTATTACAATTCTGAACTCCATTAAGGAAAAAAAAAAACATTGGGAGTTCACATCATGGCGCAGCGGAAATGAATCCAACTAGTATCCATGAGGACATGGGTTCGATCCCTGGCCTTGCTCAGTGGGTTAAGGGTCTGGCGTCACCCTGAGCTGTGGTATAGGTCACAGACACAGCTCAGATTCTGCATTGCTGTGGCTGTAGCATAGGCTGGCAGCTGTAGCTCCAACTGGACCCCTAGCCTGGGAACTTCCATATGCAGTGGGTGTGGCCCTAAAAAGAAAAGAAAAAAGAAAAAAAATTGTTCACTATTCTCGATAATCTTTGTAATTACCATAGTTATATGTATAACTGTGTAAGAGTTGAACTCAGTTATGGTCAGCCAGTAGACATGAATCTCTCTGTGGCTATATAATTAAATAACTCATCTAATGTTGCAGTTTTCTTTCAAAAATTTGGAGCTGGTGTTCCTGCTGTGGCACACTGGGTTAAGAATCTGACTGCAGTTGTTCTGGTGGCTACAGAGGTTCAGGTTCCATCCCCAGCCTGTCACAGTGGGTTAAAAGGATCCAGCGTTGCCACAGCTGTGGCTTGGATTCAGTCCCTGGCCTGGGAACTTCTATATGACATGGGTGTGGCCATAAAATTTAAAAATAATAAAAATATTAAAAAATGTTTTTAATTTGGAGCCAATAAATCTTCTGAGTTTGGGGGAGTTGTTTGGCTGTGCAGAAGTTCCTGGGCCAGCGATTGAACCCACACCACAGAAGTGACCCAAGCCACTGCAGTGAAAATGCCAGATCTTTAACCTAGGTCACTAGGGAACTCCTGAGATTTTTTTAATATATGGCTTTAGGCACTTAGCAGTCTCACAGGCCCAAGGTACTGTATCTGTAATACCCTGACAGGTAAAATGATTTCTCCCTGGAAGTTCATGGCACTTGGTAAGAGTAGTGTGGGGAAACTGTGGACTTCCCCAGGAACCCTGAAGGGAAGGATGTTCAAGCATCATAGCTATTGTGAGAAGCAGGAGGATGTCATGGGTGAGGAGGGCTCTGAGCCTGGCAGATATGAGTTCAAATCTCAACTCCCCCGGCTAGGTGACCAGGCAAGTCACTCAGCCTTGTTCAACCCCTCAAAAGGAGATACTATCTGCCTGACACATTGTAGGTTTATTATTATTTATTCACTGTCTTTTTGGTGACAGATACTATAGAAAATCTCATAGCAGCTTGGAGAGAGGAAGAAATTTTTCCCAGTAAAATTCTCCCAGTCCTTCTGACAAGCTCTCCTGTGACCCAAGGTTTGTCAGAGTCCCCTTTTCCCAGAAACAAAGATCAGGGGGTAAGTTCCTCTATATATACAAATATTTGCAGATTTGGCACAACATTCCAAATGTATTTTTTTTTGATTTTTTAAAAAATTGAAGTATAGTGTATTTACATTTTTGTGTTAATTTCTGCTGCACAGCAAGGTGATTCATTTATACATAAACATGTATATATATACACATATATGTGTGTGTCTGGGTATACACACACACACACACACATACATTCTTCTTTTTGGCCATACCCCCAGCATGCAGAAGTTACCAGAGCAGGGACTGAACCCAAGCCATAGCAATGGCAATGCCAGATCCTTAACCTCTTGAGCCGCCAGGGAACTCCTATACATTCTTTTTTATATTCTTTTCCATTATGGTTTATCATAGGATATTGAATACAGTTCCCTGTGCTATACAATAGGACCTTTTTGTTTATCCATTCTGTATGTAATCATTTGTATCACTAACCCCAAACTCCCACTTCATCTCTCTCCCATTCTCCTCCTCTCCCCCTTGGCAACCACAAGTCTGTTCTCTATGTCTTTGAGTCTGTTTCTGTTGTGTTCGTTTGTATTTTATTTTATTTTATTTTATTTTTAGGGCTGCACCTGTGACATATGAAAGTTCCCAGGCTAGGGGTCAAATCAGAGCTTCAGTTGCTAGCCTACACCATAGCCATAGCAGCACCAGATCCAAGCCACATCTGTGACCTACGTTGCAACTTGAGGCAACACTGGATTCTTAACCCACTGAGTGAGGTCAGGGATCAAACCTGCATCCTCATGGACACCAGTCAGATTCTTAACCTGCTGAACCACAATGGGAACTCCTGCACCATATGTTAGATTCCACATATAACTGATATCACACGGTGTTTTTTCTCTTTCTGACTTACTTCACTTAGTCTGATAATCTCTAGTTCCATCT
Organism: Catagonus wagneri; assembly: GCA_004024745.2. Taxonomy (NCBI): domain Eukaryota; kingdom Metazoa; phylum Chordata; class Mammalia; order Artiodactyla; family Tayassuidae; genus Catagonus; species Catagonus wagneri. The sequence goes on from PVHT020000004.1 coordinate 3,557,316, forward strand.
ATGTTGATGTAAATGGCATTATATCACTGTTTTTCATGGCCGAGTAGTATTCCATTGTGTGTGTGTGTGTGTGTGTGTGTGTGTGTGTGTGTGTGTGCGCGTGCGTATTACATCTCCTTTATCCATTCATCTGTTGATGGACACCAAATGTACAAGTCAGCCACTGAGTACGATGAGCCATCCCAGGATATTTCTGCTGCCTTATTAATTGGTGGCATCTGGATCAATGGCTAGCAAGGGACAGAACTGCCCTAGGGATAATACATGCTCTGGCTGGCAGGTGGCTGTGCAAGGGCTTAAGGCACTAGCTATCCTTGGGTGGTGGTTCTTCCTCAGCTTTTCTCACCAAACCAGAATTGGGGTCTTAGGGAAACACTTATTTGTTCATTAATTCATTCTCTAACCCCTGGACTGCCTTAGGTACCCCCACAAAGTGCTCTCTTAGCACCATGTACTTAATGATTATTGCATTGATCGTGCTTAGAAATGACTTTAGAAACTAGAAATATTGGGCTCCACAGAGGGAAACTGAGGCATATGGGGCTCAGGTATAGGACAAAACTTCATAGTATACTTTTCTGTACTTTTTGAGTTTTGAACAATGTGAATGTATTTTTCATCAAAACAAGTTATTTTTGAAAATAAAGAAACTGATAGCTTAATTATCTTCTTCTCCCGTTAGATGCCATCCTTTATAAAAAGCAAGGGCTTCATCTAGTTCATCATTACATCTTCAGCTCTGGTTATAACTCTTACCTCAATAAATATGTTTTGAATGAATGAATGACATCCAGTGATGGAGTTTTGTGACTCTGGAAGCAGAGATAAAACTGACATATAGTCCTTACCACCCTAGCCACAACTGACCTGCTGAGAGTGTTTGTGCTTCATACACTCTCAGCATCTCAATCTGGGAGCTTTACACCTTACTGAAGTGTTAGTACCATGAAGACTAATTAAGCCAATTTTTAATTTTTGCAGAAGAGTGGGGCTTTTATGTTTGATTGAAAGCCCAAACGCATAGGCAGAAAATCAGGATCACTGTACAGTTTACAAACATCTATTCGATTTTCCTGGAGTCATAACCATCCTTAGCATGTCCTCCATGTGCTTTCCTCAATTACCTTAAGACAGAGGAAGCTGGGAGTTCCTGTTGTGGCTCAGTGGTTAACGAACCAGACTAGTATCCATGAGGTTGGGGGTTCAATCCCTGAGTATTCTTATTGGGTTAAGGATCTGGTGTTGCATGAGCTGTGGTGTAGGTCTCAGAAGTGGCTTGGGTACTGTGTTGCTGTGGCTCTGGCTTAGGCCAGCAGCTAGAGCTCCGATTTGACCCCTAGCCTGGGAACCTTGATATGCTGTGGGTGCAGCCCTAAAAAGACAAAAAAAAAAAAAAGTGGAAGCTGGAGAAGGATTACCAGATCGCCAGTGCTACCATCATACTTTCCAAGTTGTCACCTCAGTGTGGTTTTTGACCAAATTCTGGAGGATTCTCTGACACTGTTTGGAACTGTTGCCTTACCTGCCCCATTGTGGTTATGGCTTTGGAGCTCCAACTCCTTCCACTGTCTCTTTCCAGGAAAGTCAGGGCAGAGCCTCTCCAGGAATGGGGACGAAGAGAGCAACCAGCTCGTATTCCCGTCTCCCAAGCTGGGCTGGGGTCTTTCCTCTTCATCCTTAATAGCAATAACTACAGTTTCCAGAGCAAATACTGTGAAGCAGACACTGCCTCCTCCATCCTCACCACAACCCCATGAAACAGATCATCGTAACACCCATTTTACAGATGAGTTAACTGAGGTTCTGAGCAGCCAAGTTCGGGGCCAAGGAACCCAACAGCGACTGTGAATGCATGTCTCTCTGACTCCAAAGCCTGTATTCTTTCCTCCAGGCAACACTGCCTTTCTGGCATAAAGTTAGATGATAACACCTACCTCACCCACTGCTGTCAGATGAAGTGGGTCTAGGGCAGCATTTGGGACCCAATATCATCAATAAATGATAACTATATTATTGATGGTTCCAAATCAGATACCATCTTGTGCCAGATTCTCCTAGAGACTGTGGGAGCCAACAGCAAAGATTTTATAAAAATTTACTAGATTAAAAAATATTTTCCTTGGACTTGGAAAAGACCACGTTTATTCAAGTTTTTTCCCCAATATTTTTCCTTACTCCATTTTAGCAACAAATTCTGGGAGTCTAATTTTCTGCAGGGCATTCGTCTTTTGGGCACATGGATTATGACCTCTTTTCTCAGCCCCCCCACTCATTGCAAGAGCAGGTGGGGCAACTGTCTGGACGTTTAGTTTTGAAGGTGATGATAGACTTTTAGGAGAATGAGACAACCCCCAATTATAACATGGTCAGTCTGTACCTTGGACTCCTTGGCGCTAGGGCTACATGCCAAGCCTGAGAGATGCTCAGTAGAACTTTATGGATGGCTTGGACCCCTGGCCTTGCCTCTACGCTCAGGGAGCCTCACAGAATGAGGCCTAGGGCAGGAGGGTGAGGTCATGGGGCCAGGGTGGCCCCTGCACTCAGCACTTTTTGGCAAGAGCATAATGGGGCTGACCAGGCGGCTGAGCAGCACTTCTGTTGTTTGGGAATAAGCAGGCTGGGGACAAAGCAAAGGGCCCAGTCAGCATTCAGCCAGCACCTACCTCCCCCATGAGGGGCTGCTTCTGGGGGGCCTTTTTTGTCCTCATCCTTGCTGTACCTTTAAACAAGTAGGAGAGCCAGGGCTCCTGCCTGCCTGCTGGGGAAAGCTGCTTTTGTCCTAAGGGCCCAGCCTCCTGGCCTGCTTCTTCTGTGTGTGACTAGCTAGAGGGCATTTCTATTCCATTCAGTCTTACTGAATTTCTCAGTCCTGCAGTTTACGTCATCACCTCTCAAGTGGAACCCTATGAGACTATTAGAAAATTAGGTATGAAGGAGTTCCTGTGTTGGCACAGTGGTAACGAACCCAACTAGTATCCATGAGGATGCGGAGCAAATACTGTGCACAGTGATTAAAGATCCAGTGTTGCCGTGAGCTGTGGTGTAGGTTGCAGATGCTGCTCGGACCCCATGTTGCTGTGGCTGTGGCGTAGGTTTGCTGCTACAGTTCGATCCCTAGCCTGGGAACGTCCAATGATGGGACTTATCCTATTGGATGGCGCTCAGCCCACTCTCCACTACAGCCAAGTCCTTCCTTATTTAGGGCTGTCAGAGTTAGCAAGTAAAAATATAGAATACCCAGGAAAATTTGAATTCCAGATGAACAATTAATATTTCGAAGTAGAAATACTCCCAAGCATTTTTTTTTTTTTCCTTTTCAGCCGTACCCAGCATGCACATGTTCCCGGGTCAGGGATTGAATCCAAGCTGGAGCTGCAACCTGTGTCACAGCTGCAGCAATGCTGGATCCTTAATCTGCTGCACTGGGCCAGGGATCGAACCAGCAACTCTGGAGAGACAAGACAGATTATTAACCCACTGTGCCACAGTGGGAACTCCTCCAAACATTTTTATACTAAAAAATTGTTTATCTGAAATTCAAATTGAATGGAATGTCCTACATTTTTTCTGCCCACACAGTCCTCTCCCACCTTTGTCTGGAGTCCCTGGGATACCCATCTGCCAATCTGCTTCTCTTTTGTACTTTGGAAAAGGTGGTGTAAAAAGTCATCATTTTCATGATGAGTTCCCTGGTATACCCAGTCCCACCAGCCACCCTACAACATCTTATGACAAAGTGGAGAATGGGAGAAAATCTGTATGTTTTAGGTGTTTTCACAAATGTGACCTTATTTAATCCTCCCAAGTTACCTTGAGAAAGAGGCTGAATTAACCCCATTTTACAATAGAAAAATCAGACTCAGAGAGTTTATGCTTCTTATCCAAGGTCACGAGACTAGGAAATGGCAGAGCCAGATTTCGAACTCAATTCTCTATGGTTTGAAAATTTATATTCTTCACTGTGTTGTTTAGGAATTCCTCAACCTTCATTTGTTTGAACAAACATGACTCATAGGGAGTAGCCATAAAAGCAGATTTATCTTTATCTCTTCTGCCCCGTTATGCTTTTTTCAGTGGGGCTAATTTCTCTCCCTTGCCCTGGATGTAAATTTGGGCAGTCCCATGACTTTTTTTTTATTTTTATTTATTTATTTATTTATTTTGCTTTTTAGGGCCGCACTAGTGGCATATGGAGATTCCCAGGCTAGGGGTCGAATTAGAGCTACAGTTGCCCGCCGCAGCCATAGCCACAGCCAGAGTAACGCCAGATCCAAGCCGCATCTGCGACCTACACCACAGCCCAAGGCAACGCCAGATCCTTAACCCACTGAGCGAGGCCAGGGATCAAACACGCAACCTCATGGTTCCTGGTCAGATTGGTTTCCACCGTACCATAATGGACACTCTCAGAACATTTCCTTTTTTAAAAGAAATTTTATTGACATATAATGGATTTAAAATGATGTGTTAATTTCTGCTATAAAGTGATTCGGTTATATGTATATATGTTCTTTTTTTGACTTTTTAAAATTTTTTGTAAAATTATAAAGTACATATATATATTCTTTTTCATTACGGTTTACCACAGAATATTGACTATTTTCCTGTAGGACTTAGTGTTTATCCATTCTTCAGATAATAGTTTGCATCTGCAAACCCTAAACTCCCAATCCTTCCCTCACCCAGCCCCCTCCCCCTTGGCAATCATAAGTCTGTTCTCTATGTCTGTAAGTCTGTTTCTGTTTCATAGATAGGTTCATTTGTGTTATATTTTAGATTCCACATATAAGTGATATCATATGGTATTTGTCTTGTTTTTCACCTAGTATGATAATCTCTTGTTCTATCCATGTTGCTGCAAATGGCATTATTTCAATATTTTTATAAGACCGAGTAGTATTCCATTATGTATGTGTGTGTGTGTATGTGTGTATATATATATCACATCTGTATCCATTCATCTGTTAATAGACATTTAGGTTGTTTCCATATCTTGTTTATTGTAAATAATACTGCTGTGAACATAGGGGGTGCATGCATCTTTTCGAATTACAGTTTTGTCTGGATATATGCCCAGGAGTAGGATTGCTGGATCATATAGCAGCTCTATTTTATTTATTTATTTATATTTTGCTATTTTAGGGCTGCGCCTGCAGCATATGGAGGTTCCCAGGCTAGGAGTCTAATTGGAGCTACAGCAGCTGGCCTACTCCACAGCCACAGCAATGCGGGATCTGAGCCCTGTCTGCAACCTACACTACAGCTCCTGGCAACACCAGATCCTTAACCCACTGAGCGAGGCCAGTGATCGAACCTGCATCCTCATGGTTCCTACTCGGGTCTGTTAACTACTGAGCCACAAAGGGAACTTCTCTATTTTTGTTTTTTGAGGAAGCTCTGTACTGTTTTCCAAGGTGGTTTCACCAACTTACATTCCCACCAACAGTATGAGAGCAGAACATTTCTTACTTGATGGTTCTGTGATGAGATGGCTTCACATTCAGTGCCCAGCAACACTTCAAAGCTTCCTGTCTTGGAGTTCCCGTTGTGGCGCAGTGGCAATGAATCCGACTAGGAACCATGAGGTTGCGGGTTCGATTCCTGGCATCGTTTAGTGGGTTAATGATCTGGCGTTTCCGTGAGCTGTGGTGTAGGTTGCAAACACGGCTCGGATCTGGCGTTGCTGTGGCTGTGGTGTAGGCCGGCAGCTGGAGCTCCGATTAGACCCCTAGCCTGCAAACCTCCACATGCCACAGGTGCGGCCCTAAAAAGCCAAAAAAAAAAAAAGCTTCCTGTCTTGTGGGCACTTGCTTCTTTCGGGAGAACCCCCACCTGCAGTAACCTTGACTGAGGTCTTTGCATCTCTCCTCTGGCTGTTTGTCCCTTCCACAGCCCGTAGGCACCTGGTGTTCTACTTCTAGCTTTACTCTGCTGAGGACCCTTCGATCCTCCAGGAAGTCCACTATACTAAATCTACTCCCATTCCAGTTCCTTCTGAGTCATGACCCACCTCTGGTCCATGGAAACACTGACATGTACTTTGCCTTAGCAAATTCTGGAGTGTAGGCTCAGTCTTACTTAGCCTCCTCTGCTTTGCCTCATCCCTCAGCAACTACCCAGACCAACTTCTGACCCTTAGATGTCTCACCACAGGGACACATCACAAGCCTTCCAGGTGGAGCCCTGGGAGCCTTCACCTGAGGTGAAGCTTTTTTTTTTTTTTTTTTCGTCTTTTATGTAGAGCCACACCCACGGCATATGGGGGTTCCCAGGCTAGGGGTCTAACAGGAGCTGTAGCTGCCGGCCTTCGCCACAGCCACAGCAATGCGGGATCTGAGCCACGTCTGCAACCTACACCACAGCTCATGGCAACGCCGGATCCTTAACCCACTGAGCAAGGCCATGGATCTAACCCGCAACCTCATGGTTCTTAGTCGGATTCGTTAACCACTGAGCCACGAAGGGAACTCCCTGAGGTGAAGCTTTTTCACTCCTTCCCTGAATGGTGGTGGGGCTCACAGTACAGCTTCTCAAAAAATTCTCTTCACAGTCTGTCTCTAATCTCTCCAACTCTATAACCTTTGTGTCAGAAAGAGGGACTAAGAGCCATCAAATTTGTTCTCACATACCTCCTTTGAAACTTCTGCCTAATGTTCTGTCACTTATCTCACTTTGGTTCCTAATTATCTACCACTTTAATGTCTCTGCCAAAATGTCCATGTTTACATCCTGGAACACGCGTGTGTTACTTCACTTCTCCCTTCATGCCGCTCAGCCTTTACTCCCAGCAGACCTTACATCCTGTTTCATCAGGCATGGATTTCCTCAACTTCCTGCCCCTGGAACCTATAGTACCTGCAACATTGTCTATTTCCACACCCCTCTTCACCTCTAGTCCCAGATGTTCACCACTTTCTGTCCTGGATAACATGCCATTCTCTCGTCTTAGGAATTTCATGTAATCAGCCTCTCTTGTCTAATATTTTTTAAAATTAATGCGTATATTTTATTACAAAAGTATATGTGACTTAAGTCATGTATTTTTTTTTTGGTCTTTTTTTTTTGCCTTTTCTAGGGCCACGCTCGTGGCATATGGAGGTTCCCAGGGTAGAGGTCTAACAGGAGCTGTAGCCGCCAGCCTACGCCACAGCCACAGCAACGTGGGATCCGAGCCACGTCTGCAATCTGCACCACAGCTCACGGCAACTCCGTATCCTTAACCCACTGAGCGAGGCCAGGGATCAAACCCGCAACCTCATGGTTCCTAATCAGATTCGTTAACCACGGAGCCACGATGGGAACTCCAGAAGTCATGTATTAATATGTACAGTAAATACATTTTACAAACCCAGCAGCCCTGCTTCTCATAGGTTACCATTTTCAACTCCTGGCTTTTCTTTTGGTTTTCACTGATCTGAGACTATATATTGACTTCTTATCTCAACAGATAGGATTTTAGCTCTCTTCCCCTCTCCACCCTCCTCTACAGCTATTACAAATTTTGCTTAAATCCATATTCAGTGAATTAGTTTCTATGACTTTGCAAATATTATTTACTACTGGACCAAGTAATTCATGATAACAGTTCCTTTCTTGATCCATATTTTGCTTTTCCTAGATTTAAACATTTCCTAGTTCTTTTTATAAGTTCAGTTTTCCCACATCTTTATGAAATATCTCTTAATGCAATATTCTACATGCTCAAACCTATCAGAGCATCTGTTGGCTCCATTTTTTCCCCTTGAAAACTTGCATCTGGAAGCCTCTGTTTCTGCTCCAGAGTGAAGAAGGTTCTCTTGATGCTCCTGTAGAGATATTGCCCAGAGACTTCTCTTGGCTGACATCCTGGGATCTTCCTCAGCAGTGCTCCAGGGCTGAATTTATGTCCTTCTCTTTTCGTAGTTTATCCTCTTATGTTGGTAAAACACATTCTCTAATAGTGTCCTGAGAAATGGTGCATGGACATACATTTTTTTTCAGGTCAAATTATCTAAAAATGTATTTTGTATGGTCACATTTGACTGAAGTTTTGCCTGGGTATAGAGTACTGGTACCTGTTTCCCCTTTGCCTTCTATGGGCAATGTTGCTTTGAAAAATGCAGTGCCAGTTTGATTTCTGATCCTTTGAGACTTTTTTTTTCCTTTCTAAAAGCCATATTTTTTTTTAAAATTCCCAGTGATCTGAATTTTCTAAGGCTTTGCCTTGGTAAAAATCTTTTTTCTTTTATTTAGTAGACCCTTTCAGACTTCAGGAAAGGTATGTCCTTAAATGCTCTGAAATGTTCCTGTATTGATTCTTTGATCCTTTTTTCACCTCTGTTTGATATGCTTTTTTTTTTTCTGCAACTTTTTTCCCTTGGATATTGAAACTCCTGAATTGATACTCTAGTTTTCTTTCTTTCTTCCTTTCTTCCTTTCTTTCTTTTTCTTTTTATTTATTTATTTATTTTTGCTTTTTAGGGCTATACCTGCTTCTAGAGGCTGGCTGCCTGCATTTCTGGGCTCTTGGGCCCTTCCTCCAACTTCAGAGCCAGGAGCATAGTATCTTCAAATCTCTCTCTCTGTCTGACTCTAGTCCTCCTGCCTGTCTCCCTTAGAAGAATCCTTGTGATTGTATACCCAGATAATCCATCATCATCTCCGCCATCTCAAGTCCCTTAATCATATCTGCACAGTCCCTCTGCCATTGAAGATCATTTTCACAAGCTCTGGAGGTTAGGGTATGGACCTTTTTGGAGGGCCATTTTTCTGTCTACCACAAACTTTTTATCAAATTTGTTATTTTAACTATCACATTTTTAAGGTCCAAGGGCTCATTTTTGCTTTCTCTCTTTTTTTTTTGTCTTTTTGCCATTTCTAGGGCCGCATCCATGGCATATGGAGGTTCCCAGGCTAGGGGTCTAATCAGAGCTGTAGCTGCCAGCCTACGCCACAGCCACAGCAACGCGGGATCTGAACTGCATCTGCGACCTACACCACAGCTCACAGCAATGCCAGATCCTTAACCCACTGAGCGAGGCCAGGGATTGAACCCGCAATCTCATGGTTCCTAGTTGAATTCATTAACCACTGAGCCACGATGGGAATTCCAACTTTTAAGCTTTTAAAGCAGTTTTAGATTGACAGAATTATTGTGAAGTTAGTACAGAGAGTTCTCATATGCGCCACACCTAGTTTTTCCTCCTGTTCACATCTTATGTTTGTATGGTACATTTATCACAATTGATGAACGGATATCAGTACGTTACTATTAACTAAAGTCCACACTTTATATAGATTTCCTCAGTTTTCCCCTCGTGTCCTTTCTCTGTTCCAACATATCAGTGAGGATACCGTATTACATCCAATTGTCACGTCTTCTTAGCGTCCTTTTAGTTGTGACAATTACCCACACCCAGTGGATCCTTGGGTGTTCCTTACTTTTGATGATCTTGAGAGTTTTGAAGAGTACCTGTCAGGTATTTTTATAGAATGCCCCTCAATTAGTGTTTGATGCTTTTTCTCAGGATTAAAGTGGGGTCATGTGTTTGGGGGAGGAAAACCCACTGAGACAAATGAACATTCTCATCATATCACATCAAGGGTACATACTATCAAATGACTTATCACTGTTGATGTTAACCTTGATCGTCTGGCTTGAGGCAGTGTTTGTTAGGTTCCTCCACCTGTAAACTCCCCCCCAATGCTATACACTTTGGGTCATTGTGCTCCTCCCACACATAGGGTGATGCACTATATGCATTGTCATCGCTGCTGAGTTATACCCTACCTCCTCAAAGGCTCTCATTCATTATCGTTGTTGCTGTTTTTTCCTCACCTTCAGCACATGGAAGTTCCTAGGCCTGGGTCAAACCTGCAGTTGCGAACTGCGCCACAGCTACAGCAACACTGGATCCTTACCCCTCTGCACACGGGAATTTCCTCCCATTCATTTTCTGTTAAAAAGATCTGATTGGAACTTACATATGTCTGCTGGTTTCCTCAGTGGTGGAGTTTCTGTTTTTTGGTTTCCATGTTATATTCCTGAAGTTTTTAACTTTTCTCTACTGACTCTTTTCCCTCAGCCTATGTACATTCTTAAGGCTCCCTCATCTCAAAAGAAAACCCCAAACCACGGCACCCCCACACACTCACACCCACCCACCCACAAGACCCTGCTTCCCTTTCTGGACATCACCCACCCTCCCTCTGTCTTCATAACCACAGGCCTTAAAAAAATCGTAACTATTTCAACATCCACCCCTCCCTTCCAGCTCTTCGAAAACGGCAATCTTATTTCTGTCCCTGCCTTTCTTCCAAAACTGCTTTGGCAAAGGAGACCAGTGATTTCCATGTTGCCACACACAAAGGACCCTTTTTTGTCGTCTATGCTATTTGACTCAGTGAACATGTCCTTCTTTAGAAACACTCCCTTCCCTTGAGCTCTGTCTGAGTGGCCACTCTGCTGCTCCTCCTCAGTCTTCTTGGTCTGTTCCTTTTCCGCTTCCTGCTCCTTCCGTGTCCATCTTCCCAAGTCTGTTCTTGGCCTCTTTTCCCTTCTCATTCTAGACCCTCCTTCAGTAATCTAATCTACTCCCTAGATTTCAACAACTACCTTAGGCTGATAACTCTCCAAGCTATATTTCATTTTTTTTTTTTTTTTTTTTTTTGCCTTTATCTAGAGCTGCACCTGCAGCATATGGAGGTTCCCAGGCTAGGGGTCTAACAGGAGCTGTAGCTGCCAGCCTTCGCCACAGCCACAGCAACGCGGGATCCGAGCCACGTCTGCAACCTACATCATAGCTCACGGCAACGCCGGATCCTTAACCCACTAAGCAAGGCCAGGGATCGAACCCGCAACCTCATGGTTCCTAGTCGGATTTGTTAACCACTGAGCCACAAAGGGAACTCCCCAAGCTATATTTCAAATTCAGACATCTTTGTATTAGTTTCCTAGGGCTGCTGTACAAATTACCACAAACTTGACTTACAACAACAGAAATTTATTCTTTCACAGTTCTGGAACCCAGAAGTATTCATCATAGTGTCAGCAGGGTGGGTTCCTTCTGGAAGCTCTGGGGCGGAAACTGTCCCATGCCTCTCTCATAGCTTCTGGTAGTTGCTGGCAATTCTTAGCCCACTTTGGCTTGTAGATGCACCACTCCAGCCTCTGTCTTCATCTTCACATGCAGTTCTCTCTTGGTCTGGGTCTTCACGTGGATTTCTGATAAGGACACCAGCCATTGGATTTAGGGCCCACTCTAAGCCAGGATGACCTCTTCTAAATTCATCTAATTTCATCTGCTAGGACCCTATTCCCAAATAAGTTCATGTTCTGAGGGTCTAGGTGGACATGAAGGGAGACACCATTCACTATTCAACTCCAGTGTGGAGTATTCAGCCACTAGGGAACTCCTATTTCTACTACATACTTATAAAAGTTGCCATCCCCAGTTAGATGATTTCCAACAGGCTCCTCAAACCCAAGATAGCCAAGCTATTCAGATGCTCTCCACGGTCTCTCCCACCCTCAACCTGATCTCCTTTGATTTTCACTGTCTCAGAGATAGCATCGCCAGCCACCTAACTATCCAAGCCAGAGCTCAGGATCAATCTTTTTTTTTCTTTTTTTGGTCTTTTTAGGACCACACCCGTAGCATATGGAGGTTCCCAGGCTAGGGGTCCAATCAGAGCTATAGCCACCAGCCTACACCACAGCCACAGCCACAGCCACAGCAACGCGGGATCCAAGCCGCGTCTGTGACTTACACTACAGCTCACAGCAACGCCAGATCCTTGACCCACTGAATGAGGCCAGGGATCGAACCCGTGTCCTCATGGATGCTAGTCAGGTTCGTTAACCACTGAACACGATGGGAACTCCCTCAGGATCAATCTTGACTCCCCTGTCTTTCTCACCATAGTATCCAAACTTTGGCTGAATCTCACTAATTCTACCTTCTCAACAATTCCATATGTCCCCACTTCTCCATCCCCATTGTATCAGTTATTAGAAGTTTGGCTGCAAGTAACAGAAAACCGAATGCAAACTGGCTCAGACAATGATTACTTAGTTCATTTAATAAATAATAATGCAGTAAGGTAAGCTTCAGGCTTGGTTGACCCAGTGTTGTTTCAATGACTTGGGTTTTTTCCATCTCTGTTCTACTGATTTCAGTGTTGGCTTCATTCTAAGCCTGGTTGCTTTCATGATTGTTGGATGTTTTCCAGAGCAATTGGAGCTGTGTATTTCATTGTTCACATCCATCAGGAGAGAGAGAGTGGCTTCCTGTGACTTTCTAAAGAGAAAAAGCTTTCCCGTTAGCCTTCAATAACCAAACCTTGTGCCTTATTGGCCAGAATTAACGAGTCAATATTTTGTCATATTTACTTCAGATCTTGTTTTTAAAAAAATAAAACCTTACAAATGAAGTTGAAAATTCCTTTGTACTTCACCCAGCCTCGTTCCCCTCTCTCCCTTCTCAGAAGTAACCACCATCCTGAAGTTAGTATGCATACTTCCCATCTATGTGTGTACATTTCTACTATATACATTTTTTTTGGTTGGCTGCAGCCATGGCATGTGGAAGTTCCTGGGTCAGAGACTGAACCCATGCCACAGCAGCAACCCCAGCCACAGCAGTGACAATGCCAGATCTTTAACTTGCCAAGCCACCAGGGAACTCCTATTTCTACTACATACTTATAAAAATACATGTGTAGTTTTTTGTGTTGTGTTAAAAAAAAAGCACATAATGTACATGTAAATTATATACATGCGATATGCATAACACATAAATTCTGCAAATCACTTTCTTCCTTCAATGTTATAGTTTTGAAATTTTTCCAAGTTGATACATGTAGACCATGTCCACTGATGCTGTGGACTGTATAATAGCCCACAGTAAGTATACACTACAATTTATAATCTTACTTTGTGTCTTTTATTTATCATGATTTTCTGTGCTTTTTCTCCTCCCCTCCTGCCTTCTGAGTTTTTAAATTATTTTTTTCCCCTCCATTGGTTTGAAAAGTATACATTCCCGATCTTGTATTTTAATAATTATGCAAACTTAAATGTATCCAGTGTCTCTATCATCTAAATCAGATAAAGATCTTAACTCTGAACTTTCTATTCAAAAAAGTGAAATAAAATGAAGACCCAAACAGTACACACAAGATGGTAAATCTTGTGTGTACTGTTTGGGTCTTCATTTTATTTCACTTTTTTGGTAATCGGCACTTATTTAGACTGAACCAATTTATTTTTTTATCATTCCTTCTTGTATTTCGTCCCTTCTGGATTTGTCTTCTTCTTACTAAGTTTTTTTTTTTTTTTGGCTGCACCTGCTGCATGCAAAATTTCCTGGTCCAGGGATCAAGCCTGTGCCACAGCGGTGACAAGGCCAGATCCTTTACCCACTGAACAGCAAGGGAATTCCCTAAAGTAATTCTTTAATAGTTTTTTGAGCAAATTTCTATAAGTAATAAACTTTCTTAAATCTTTGTATATCTGAAAACAACTTATTTCACCTTTACTTTTTATGTAAGTATAGCTGAAAATTAAATTCCCCCCCCCTTTTTTTTTTTTGCCCCACCTGTGGCATATGGAAGTTCTAGGGCCAGGGACTGAACCTGAGCCACAGCAGTACCTCAAGCCACAGCAGTGACAATGCTGTGTTGCAGCAGCCTGACTCCAAAGCCTGGGCTCTTCATGCTGCACGGAAATACACTCTTGCATTCTCCTGCCAGCATGTGGGCTTAGGCTTTTTCAAAAACCTCTTTGGGGAGTTCCCATCATGGCATAGCGGAAATGAATCCGACTAGGAACCATGAGGTTGCAGGTTCAATCCCTCGCCTCGCTCAGTGGGGTAAGGATCCGGCATTGCTGTGGCTGTGGTGTAGGCCAGCGGCTACAGCTCCAGTTAGACCCCTAGCCTGGGAATCTCCATAGGTGGCGAGTACGGCCCTTAAAAAAGGCAAGGAAAAAAAAAACTTTTTTTCACTTTCCTAAAGACCTAAAATCCAGAGATGTATGTTGTCAGATATGACATGACTACCTGGGCTAGATTAAATTTGCTAAATCGCAGGCTTGAAATTCATGCCTTTGTATCTATCAGTGGGTGAAAACAAGTGGGCAGTCACCTTGAAGAATTCTGCTCCCCAAAGTCTTGCTTCTATCAAGAGCTGCCACGAGTTACTCTGGCTCAGTGCTGGCACATAGTGGCACCTCAGGAACACTGGCTGAGCAGAATTGTAGAAAAATCTGCTTTTGAGGTATGACCGGTGGCCCTCTTGGCTGCAGCTCCTGGCCTCTAACCTCTGACCACCAGGGGGCACACATCTGTCCATAAAGCACCCTTATTCTCCCAAAGCCAGTTCCCCTGGAGAAGAGAGGGGTCTGTCAGAAAAACTCTGATTTAAAAAAAAGATACAAGAGAATTAGGTTTTTCAGGGTGTGGTCCGAGGACCACCAAATCATAATCGCCTAGCGTGCTTGGCTAAATGCAGGCTCCAGCCTGCTTGCCCTAGGCCTGTGGAATCAGACTTTCTGGGGCTAGGGCCTAGGAATTGTGCCTTAAGCAAGGTCACCAAGTGATTATTTTTCATGTACATAGTTCTGTATTCAGACTACCTTTGTTCAAATATTGACTTTTTCGCATGTTAACTGGGTGACCTTGAGCAAGTCATTTAGCCTAAGACTCAATACTATCATAAAAGGGGATCATAAAAACACAGTTAAACCTTAGAGTTTCTGTGAGTAATAAATAAGACAGTCCACATAGAGAGTCTAACATGGTGCCTGGCAGCATCTTAGCACTTAGAAAACTTAAGATATTATCACTGAATAATCTTAGGATGGTATGGGGTGATGGGGCAAGAGCACAGTGGATGAGACCTGGGACAGAGGTGGAAGAAGACTGGGACATATGCTTCCAGTGTAGGCTTTGCTACTTTAACCTGCTGTGTGTGCTCAGGCAAATCACTTAACTTCCCTGGGCTTCAGTTTCTGCAGATAAAATGAGTGGGACTAACTGGTCTGTGAGCTCCCTTCGAGTGTTGATGTTTTGTGAAAACGTCATACTATTTGAGGATCCTCCTGAACACAGACACACCATCTCTACAGCCCTCTAAGTGATTGTATCACATCAGATTACATTGCTGATTCTCTTCCCTGCTTTTTGTGAGGCAGGCAGGGCCCATGCCTTCTTCATCCTGGGGCCTCAGAGCCTGGCACATTGCCTACCACATGGCTTTTGTGCAATAAATATCATTTATACTAAGAAAGTAGAAATATAAGTTGTGACACAAATGTGAGGAATAAGATAATTTTTATTCTTAATTGGTCTTTAAGAGAACAGCTGTTAGGGTAGAGAAGCGACTGGGTATGGAGGCTAAGGTAGGGTTCAGGTGTGGGTATTGAGTGGCCAGAGAACTGGGCACAGGGATTGGATAACGGGAAGAACAGGCAGGCGTGGAGGAGTTTACAGTGAAGTCACTTACCAGCCTCCTCCTGAAGTTGACCTTCTTTTTGTTGTTTTGTTGTTGTTGGTTTGTTTTTTCGTGAGAAGCAGGAATGAAGTCAAATCTGTCTAGTGTGAGTGGTAGCCCTTCAAATATTGCAAGTAGTAACTAAGAATCTTGGCATGAGAGAACCCTCAGGAAACGGGAGTTAACTAACAAAGCAGAAAACTATGAGTCAGGGAGGCTGAGCCCCTTGCTCAGGATGACACATCAGGTGATAGTGGTGATGGGCACATGGGTCTGCTAGCTTCCATCCCATGGTCCTACCTTGGACCCTGCTTCCTCTGACACTTTTAAGTGAACAATGAACGCTCACCAAATGGGAACGTTTCTCAGTGTGTGCTCATGTCTTCACTGGTCTCTGGGTCTGTCCACCTCCGTGTATCCAGTTGCCTCCTGCATGACTCCACCTGGATGTCCCCTAGGCATTTGAAATGCAGAGAGCCCAAACTACTAAGTTCATTATCTTTTTCCCAAGTTCTCACTGTGGTTCGGCGGAAATGAATCTGACTAGTAACCATGAGAACCCAGGTTTGATCCCTGGCCTTGCTCAACGGGTTAAGGATCCTGCGTTGCTGTGGCTGTGGCATAGGCTGGCAGCTATAGCTCCGATTTGACCTCTAGCCTGGGAACTTCCATATGCCACAGGTGCGGCCCTAAAAAAAAGAAAGAAAGAAAAAGGATTACCTTCTCCCCAAGTTTTGTACTGTTCTTTAGTGTTTTCTCTCTCAGCAAAGGATGCCATTGTTTTTTGTTTATTTGTTTGTTTTTTGTTTGTAAAACATGAACCTGCGAACATATTTACTGAGGTTCTGTGCTTGGGGTAAGTGAATGATGATGAATAAGTGTCATGCTGTTGCCACTATATTTAGATTGTGTATTTGGGAAGCTGAAAGAACGGGCTGACGGAGATAAAGGGTGTCAATAGCCCCCAAACTATGCCTTGGAAATGTTGTCAGTAATTCTCAGGGTCAGAAGCTACAGACATGTAAAGTAAGATGAGATTTTTGCAAGGTGAAGCCTTAAAGAGCATCCACCTGCCAAGGATGGGGGCTGTAAGACCCATCTCTTCCAAATCCTGGCGTGGTGACCAAGAGTCATATGTTACCCTGAAACCTGGAGGAGAGTTTAAGTTATGAATAGTCTGCCATGTCATCTTGGGAAAAACATGTCTGGTGCTATGTAGGTCTGAAAAAAAGATGCCCAGGACAGTTTTAAGATTCAAAAGCTCATTAGGAACATTTCAGCGGAAGCCTCATTGCAGCATAAGCATGCAGACTTGGTTAATTTGGGGCTGTGTTGGGGAGAAACTCTCAGAGTTGCTGCTTCCATCCTTTCTTCCTCAATGTCATTTTCTCTGCCAGTTTGTTCTTGTCCTTGTCAGGCAGCAAGTGGCACGCCTGGGCGTCAGGCACAGATGGAACTGGAGCCCTTGCTGTGGGCCAGAAATAGTTATGCAAATACTTGGCTGCTGGGGCTTTATATTCCCCACCCCCATCCCTCCCTCTTCTTTTCCTCTCACCTCTATTCCTTCCTTCAAGCTTGTGATTTCTGTGTCCACAGGGACCTGGGCTGGGGTTCCTGGGGTCTTCTCACCTCCTAGGGGAACAGCTTCTGGTGGGAGGGAGGATTCTCCCCAGATACCTTGAGGTGGCAGCCCAGGCCATCAGCCTGTGGTCACTCGGGGTCTTGGCTGTTTACCTTGCCCACATGGTGCTGCGGGCCTTTACAGAGCTGGCCTTCCTCGTGGGGAGAAACGCTCTGTTTGGGTTTGATGTTCCAGGCTTGTTTCACTGCCGCTCCTCATAATGACTGCTTTGTGTGTCCACGGTCACAGAGAAGGTCATGTTCCTGAACTTCATGCCTGGGGTGGGAGTGGGCTGCTTCCTCCTGAACGTGGTGGGGCTGCACTCATGGGGCAGGGTCTTCCCCTGCCAGGCCCTCTTTGCAGCCTGTGCCAGCTGCCACCTCTGGGGTGGCCTGCCCATCCCCCCCGCTCTCTTCTGATGAGACAGCACTGGGCTCCTGGAGGTGTAGCCAGGGCAAGGGCAGGCCCCAGAACAGCGTGCCTCAGACCCCCTGCCCAATGGTGAAAGACAGACAGTTACTCAAGGTAGCAGCAGATACATGAGGTCACACTGGGCAGTGCCCCTCAGCAAAAAATCCTGCCATCACCATCACTCTCCTACCTGTTCCTTGAGGTTGGGGAATATGGAGCAGGAGTGGGGAACCCTGCTTCCTCCTGAAAGCATTCCCTCAAGAGACGTGGGACAGCAAAGTGATTAAGAGCAAGGCTTCTGGAATCAGAGTTAGTTCCTGAGTTCAAATCCCAGCTCTGCCATTTACCAGCTGTGTAAACTTGGACAAGTTGCTTAACCTCTCTGTGCTGTGCCTTTACCTGGGGAAACAATGGGAATAATAATTAACCCTATCTCCTAAGAATGCTGTGAGGATAATATGAGTTTATACGTGTAAAGTACTTACCAAGAGTAGCTGGTCGCAGTAAACATTAGCCATTTTACTAACCTTAGCTGCCTAGAGGGTTGCTTTCATCTCGCTGCCTGGCCCACCGAGAACTGTGGAGCCCGTTGCCACCTCCTCTCTCACTTGCGCCGCTGGCTGTTGGTATCCAAGTCACCGCACAAATCTTCCTTCCAAGTCTCTCCCACCCAGGCCCCTCCTTCCGGTCCCCACATCACCTCCCTCAGACTGGCCTGAACTGCCTGCCACTGCTGAACCTGCCCAGCACCTTCCTGCATTTTCCCCTCCCTCTAGTCCAACCTGCACTTGACTCCCAGTCAGCTCTCCACTTGAGGCTCCACTGCCTGGCATCCAGCATCTTCCACAACCCAGCACAGACCTCTCATTCCAGCCATCCTGGGAGCTGTGCCAGGTGGGCTTCCTCCCACCATTTGTTCCAGTCCCTCCTGGGGACCTCTTCCTGGTGGGCTTGAGAGCCAGACTAACTGAGCTCAAACCCTGCTCTGCCACTCACTGACTGTGTGACCTTGGGCAAGCTACTTGCTGTTTTGAGGTTCAGTTTCCTTCTGTATAAAAAGAGACTGACAATACCCACTTTACAAAGGCTGTTGTGAGGATTAAACAAGATAATGTAAATAAATGCCAGGTGCACAATGTTCCTCAGCAAGCGGTGCTATTACCAGCTAAATTCTACCATTCTAGGCTCAAATCCTGTCCTCTTTCTGTGAAGCCTTCCTTGACCCCTCCTCTGGTTTGTTCCTCCTCTGAGCCTCCAGGACAATTCCACTCAATAATGAGTCCCACACTGTTGTGGCTCCCCTTGACCGTAACCTTCAGCGGTTATTTAAATCCATCGTGCTGTGTAACTGTGCACGCATCTCTGATCCTTGCACCTCAGTCACAGGCCGGGCAGTAATGCTGGTCTTTGCAGGAAGAGGTTCCCAGGCTAGGGGTTGAATCAGAGCTACAGTTGCTGGCCTAAGCCACAACCACAGCAACGTGGAATCTGAGCCAAGTCTGCGACCTACACCACAGCTCATGGCAACGCTAGATCCTTGACCCTCTGAGCAAGGCCAGGGATCGAACCCACGTCCTCATGGATACTAGTCGGGTTCGTTAACTACTGAGCCATGACAGGAAGTCCCAGTCCAGCTTTTAACTCAGTGCTTTGCATGGAATAGGGGCTCAACTCATCTATGATGATTTATTTTTTGATATCATTAGATCAGAATTAGGAGTGGCCAGAGGGGTTTCACCTGAGGCATGTCAGAAGATCAGAGGAGATGGCTATTCCTCCATCTCCTTCCACAACCTGAGACAATTTCAACCATCTTGTAACAGTTAAGAAAATTCTTTACAACCTCTATTTTTTTTGCTTTTTAGGGCCTCACCTGTGGCACATGGAGCTTCCTAGACTAATTGAATGGGAGCTACAGCTGCCAGCCACAGCAACGCCAGTTCCAAGCTACATCTGCAGCCTACACCACAACTCACAGCAACGCCTGATCCCTAACCCACTAAGCAAGGCCAGGGATTGAACCCACAACCTCATGGTTCCTAGTTGGATTCATTTCCGCTGCGCCACAACAGGAGCTCCTCCAAGGTCTAATTAGAGTCCCACTTGCTGCAGCGGAAGCTATTCTCCTTGGGCCTCAGGCTGTTGGTGTCTGTGTCCTGAGAAGCAGGGGGACAATTGCCTTTTGGGTAATGCTAATAAGTTTGGATTCTGTTCCCTGGGTCAGGGTTCCGCAAACTGTATACTGTTTGGGCCAAATCTAGCCCACCATCTGTTGTTGTTTGTTTTGGCCAAGCCTGCTGCATGCAGAAATTCCTGGGCCAGGGATTGAGCCCATGCCATGGTAGTAACCAGAGCCACAACAGTGACAATGCTGGATCCTTAACCCACTGAGCAAGGCCAGGGATCGAACCCACAACCTCATGGTTCCTAGTCGGATTCGTTAACCACTGAGCCACGACAGGAACTCCTAAATCGGATTGTTTATTATTGTCGAGTTTTAAGAGTTCTTTGCGTAAATTTTTTTTTTAATTGAAGTGTGGTTGATGTTCAGTGTTAATGTACAGCAAATAGATAACAGTTCTTTATCAGATGTGTCTTTAGCAAATGTTTTCTCCCAGTCTATGGCTTGTCTTATTCTCTTGATGTTGTCTTTCATTGAGCAGAAGTTTTCAATTTTAATGAAGTCCAAATTATAAATTCTTTCTTTCATATATTGTGCCTTTGATGTTGTATGTAAAAAGTCATTGCCATACCCAAGGTCATCTAAGGTTCCTCCTGTGTTATCTTCTATTAGTTTTGTGGATTTGTGTTTCACATTTAGGTCTCTGATTGATTTTAATTTTTGTGAAGAGTATAAGTCTGTGTCTAGACTTTTTTTTTTTTTTGCCTGTGGATGTTCAGTTGTTCTAGCACCATTTGTTGAAAAGACTAAACTCATTTAATTTTCAAAATCAACTTTGAGGCAAGCATTATTATCCCACTTTTTCAGATAAAGAAACCAAGGCACAGAGAGGTTTTTGTGAGTCACCCGGGATAACATAGCTAGACTTGACAGAGCTGGATTTGAACCCAGGCAGCCTGGCTCCGGAATCCATATGCTCTACCCCTAGCTATGAAAATAATGTCTACCTCACTGGCTTGTTGTGAGGAACAGACATAGTGTCTAACACATAGTAAGTGCTCAGCAAGCAATAATGATAGTCATTGTCAACTTAGCTTCCAAGGTTCCACTCAAATGTTATGTCCTCAGAGCAGCTTTCTTTCACTCCTCTAGCCAAATAATCCATCTATCATGGCCTATCATAGCCTTATCTCATCATTCAAGATCCCTTCACAGCGAGGTGAATCTTACTGCAAAGTTCACTGCAGACTTACTCCATGTGAGTTCCCTGGAGAGAGGCTCCAAGTCTGATATTTCAGTTTCCCTCAGGGTGCCTGCCCAGTGCTACATTTGACACTTAGCAGGATTTCAGTAAAAATGTGCTGAATTGAGTTTGAGTTGCATGCTATTCTTTTATCCAGAATTCACATTCTGGGTGTGGTCTAATCTGCAGGATCTCCCAGCTTTGACTTAGCTCTTAGCTCCTGAGCCCCCCCACTTGGATTTTCCCTGGTCTTTCAGGTTGGGCCACCCCTGCCTGGAGAAGTTCCTGGTTTGACAGTTCATGGAGGTAGCTGCTCTTGTCTGCTACACCCTTTTTCCTGCACCACTCCACTCAGTTTCTTCCACATTCTGGAAGAAATGTCCATACTCCCTTCAGTGTGGACATTGCTTGTAGAAGTGCTCCTCACCTCTCCTCTCCAAGTTTAAGACATAGCATTTATCTTAGAGGTCTGGTCCCTAAATGCCTATGCCTCTGGCCTTTTCCAGGGAGTCTAAAATTCCTTTTTACTGGGTAGAGCAGCTTCCCCCTAAATTTATAGGACACGAGGGACCCAGGGACAAACCTCATTCTAAAGAGCTTCTGAAAGCTGTTAATCTTGGCATTGCTGGACTCTTCAGGCAGTGAGTGCCACTTATGGCTATGTCCACCGGGTCCTGGTTCACCCCTTAGGTAGCTCCACCTGAGACAGGGCTCTCTCAGACCAGGCCACCAGGAACCTGTGCCCACCTTGGGGAGTACATTCTGCCAGGGCCACCTTGGACATACCAGGTAGTGACTGCTTTGGACTAGGCCATCTGGCACCCTCCAGCAGCGCCCTATGTCTGCCTTGGCAGAGCCACCCTGGGAAGATGTGGCCCGCAAGACTCAATTGCTCTCTCTGGACAGCACTGCCCTGAGCAGCACCTTCTTGGACATAGCCCGGCAGAGCCCGTCAGTGCCCACCCTGGACCAAACCTGTTCCAGGCATTCAGAATGACTCTGGTGCATGCCCTGGGTGCGCTCAGCAGCCTCCAGTGCTCGGTGCAGACAGGACCTCCAGGCAGGGCCTCTCAGACCCGGACAGAGGTATCCAGGGCAGCTCCCGGTGCCCTCCTGGCCTTCTCTGGAGGCGAGCCCAGGCACTGCCAGGAAGGCCGGACGTTTATCCCCGGAGCCGGCAGCAGGGGGCGCCCTTTCGGCTCCTCTCGCGCGGCCGCGGGGGGCGGTGCTGCGCTGCGCCGCGCTCCGCTCCAGCCCGGACAGGGCCGGGGCCGCTGAATGCCGCTTCTCCGCTCTTGCTGCCTGCCCGGCGGGCTCCGGCTGCCGGTGAGTGCGGGGCAGCGGGGGCGGCCGCTCGGTGGCGGGCCGGGCCCGGGGAGGAGGGTGGGGGCGGGGGCCGGGCTCCGGCCGGGAAGGCGGGCGGGCGGCGGGGCCCGCCGGCTCCTCCTCCTCCCCTGTACCCTGGAAGCGGCGGCCCGGACTCCCGGCTCCGGTCCCTGGCTGCGCCCCGCGGCTCGGCTCCGGGGACGCGGGGCCGACCGGGAGAGGGGGCGGGAGGACGGGCTCCGGCCCCCTTTGCCGGCTCGCGGGGCGCTGGGAGGCTAGTCAGGGTGGCCTTCAGTTTGAGGGAGTTGGGGCTCGGGGGAGCCCAGTTGGCCCTGAGCTGCGGGGTGGAGGCTGTAGCCTGGCGGCTAAGGGGGTTCTCGGGGCCAGGCCCAGGCCCCCCGGACAGACCGACTGACCGAGCCTCCGAGGAAGGCAGCGGGGAAGGCGAGCACCTCCACGGAGTCCTTTATCCCTCCCAGCGGCCTGCACCCTTTCACTGCCAGGCCGACACTGGGCTCCTCTCAAAGGAGCAGCTGCCAGACAGCTGGCAAAACAATGGAGACCCTGCTTCCCCGGGCCCCCTCGCCTAGGGACAGAAGATGGGGGTGGGTGGGTGAACGGTAGGCTTTGGGGCTTAGGGAGTTGCAGGCTGTCCCTTGTGACTGGCTGCTCACCTCTCCTTTCCCTGCCCAGGGGTGGGGTGCGTGTGGGAAGGTCGGACCGCCTGCCCCAGGCCTCTGGGAGAGACTGCCCTGACGCCCCGCCCTGCGAACCTGTCATGCCAGTTGCTTCGCCAATGGGAAGGGGAGGTGGTAAGGTTCGCTGTCCCCCACCCCCTGTCGGGGGTGCTGCCGGTACCAAGCCTGGTGAGGAGTGGGTCCTGTTCCTGGCTGAGATAAGGCCTGCAGGGACACACCACACATTGGGGCTTTGTTTGGGGGTGGGGTGGGGGATGGGGGTGTCACCCTGTTGCAAGGCACATGTGTCCTGCTGATTAGTTGGAAAGGCTGCCGGCCAGAATGAGCTGGCGGGGAGGGTGAGGATGGCGGAGGCCACCAGTTGGGTTTTTAAACGGTACTCCTTTTGCCTGGTCACTTGGCTAATAGGGCATGTATTTGGCAGTGTCCTCATGATTTGTGTTTGTGTAGGGAGGCCTGGAATGATGCTTCCTGAGGAGATTTCCTGCCTAGGGCCTTCCTTCCTTCAGATGGTCCCCCCAAATTATGGAATTGTATTTCCTCCCCCCGTGCCTTGCCCATGATTTACGTGGGCATGTTTTGCCTTTTGGAGTGCTTGGCATGTCTGTGGCTGAGGAGGCCTAGTAAATCCCCCTGCAGAGAGGGAACTGCCAAGTGTGTATACACTGAGGCCAAGCTGGAAGGGAAAGAAGGGCGTCCGGGTGATTAAGAGGAAGATCACCTTAGCAAGACATTGAATCTAGAGGTTCAAGCTGCCTTTCCATATGCTTACCAGGTCTGGAGCCCTTTTCTTGGGTTGGTTGGTATCCTGTTGTCATGGCAATGGGCCGGGCAGAGCCTCATGCTCTCCACCCTGTTAGCTCCGGCTACTTTCTATTTAGGGATATTGAAAGTTGCTCTCCTGAGGTCTCTGGCTTCCGAACAGACCTCACAGGCCCTTTGTCAATGGCCTGCTGCCTCCTCAGCCCCCCCTTTGTCCTTTTGTGATGAGGACTTTCCAGGAAACCTCCTCCTGGTTGCTGGACAGGGCTGGTTATATATAGCCTCGAGTGGAGGTGAACTTGTCTTCTTGGGGTTGGGAACGTTGAAGTTGGAGCCTCAATTCCGGGAAGATGATGGGGGAAGCTATTGTGTTAGGGGGTTAGGGGAATGGGAAGGGTCACAGGTGGGAGTGGAGGACGGGTGAGGGAGGGCTAGAATGCTGATGGTCACTTCCTGTGGGAGCTTTGAGCTTTGAACAGTTGATGCCTGGCAGCTCTGAGTATCTCGTTTGTTTACTCTCTCCTGGTCTGGCTCAGGTGCCAGGGTGTGTGCCCTAAGAGTTTCCTCTGGTGCCCCAGGCTCTCCTCAGAAGGCTTCAAGTGGATTGCACCTTTCCTGACCTCTGCCTGGTTCCTCACCCTCACTGCCCGGGCAGTGAGGGCAGTCAGCCTGTTTCCAGAAGCCCCTTTCATTGGCCTAGCTTGAGGCTGCTCATTGAGGGGTGCATATGTCTTCAGAAACTGGGCCTGAAAATCCAGGGTCTCACAGGAGCAGGTACCTGAAGGTGGCCTGGGAGGGGCAGAACTGGGGCTTGTGTGGAGAATCCACCCTGCTCGGGTGGAGCTGGGAGTTGTTGGAACTCTGAAAGCCTTGTTCCGGACTTGCTGTGTCACAGGTCTCCAGGGCAGCAGGGCTGTTCTTACCCCTTCTTAGCCAGAGGTCTGTTCCTAGCCAGACCCTCACCTGGAGAGGACAGCACAGACTGGAGCCAGAACATCCATGTGAGCGGGGTCCTGTTCATGGCCCTGGGCCGCAGGCCTTATCCTAAGGGGTCTCTCTTGGGTGTGGCGGGTAAAGCTGAGGGGGGTTCTGAATTGATTAGTTTAAAGATTTGAGGGGATAGAAGGGCCCAGCCCACCCTGTGCTATGATTCACAGGTTTCCCCAGGACTTGGTTTGGGGGGCTTGATGGAGCTTTTAAGTTGTGCTTTAGGTCAAGCCCCGGGATTCTTTAAGATCTGCTTGCTGTACCTCACCCCCCATCATTTTCTGAGACACCCTGAATTAGAGGGTGGAGTGGTGCCGTGGTGGGAACTGGATTGGGAAATGTGGGGAGCAGGCCTGGAGAGCCCCCCCACACACCCCCTTTCTTGCCCTTTCTCTTGAGGTAGGAATTGTGTGGCTTGTAAATTATCCGCATTCCCTTGACATTTCAAATTACAATCAGGCAGCGGTTTAAATTGTGGACTGACATTTTACTGGGCCTGGGGCCCTTTCTCTCAGCCAGGTACTTTATTGTCAGGTACAGGGAATTATTTTTATTATTATCTGGTATTTAGAGATGTTGGATGTTGGGCTCTAGGTCACACAGCAAATCAGAGGGAGAGCGGGATTAGAACCTGCAGTTTGTGGTTGAACAGACTACTTCTTCAGCAAAGGCCCATGGAGGTTTTAGAGTTGCAAGAGCTGAAGCCTTGAGAGAGGACGGGACTTGCCCAAGGTCACACAGACGGTGGGGTGCGGTGGGGTGCCGGGGTGTTCGCCCCGCGGGCTTCGGCAGGCCCCGAGGGCGACCGAGGAGGTGCGCCTGGAAGAGCCGCGGGGACCTGGCCAGGCTGCTGGCCCCTTTCCCGTCCTCGTTTCTCCCGGGGCCTGCGGGATTGCCGCGTTCCAGGGGAGACGATATCGCCGCCGAGGCGCCGCGGGGCTGCGGCTGCGCGGCCCGGCCGCCTGGAGGTGCGGAGGGCCGCTGGCCTCCCGGCGCTGCGGCGGGCGGGCGGGCCGGCTGATGTCATGTGAGAAGCGTGCAGACGAGTGAGTGAGCACACCTGGAGCCAGATAAGCTCCGTGTGACCTGGCGGTGAGTCACCGGGTGCTGCGGAGCTCAGCAGGACCGCCGGGAAGAAGCTCCGCGGCGGCCCCCGCGGGCGTCACCGCGCGTCGTACCGGCCGGGCCGGGCCGGGCCGGGTGCCGGGCCAGCTTCACTGGGCGGCTCGTGCATCCTCTCTGCCGGCCAGCGCCCCACGGAGGCCTCGGGGCCATAGGAAAGGGCCGCCCAGGGAGGTCAGAGGTCAAGGGAGAGAGGCTGGCTCTCTTGGGAAAGTATTTCCTTTGTATTTATTTATGAGTGTGGTCGGCGGTGGGGGTGGGGGCACTGACAGTTTTAAAGCCAAGTCTGGGCGCCCTTGTCTTGGCATTCTAACGTTATAGTTTCCATTTCCTGGGGTTTCTACTTTGCCAGCTGCAGGGTGACCCAATTATATCTGCCCTCACTTAAAGCCACAAGACATCAGTGAGATCTATTTTAACAAAGTCCCCCAAGTCACTGAAACTTTTTCAAAGCCTGAGATGGCAAGCTTTGAACTTGCCATTGCAAAGCTGTTCACAGCTCTAATGCTTACTACTTTATCAAACCTTTGCTATTTCTTTTTCTTTTTTGATCTTTAAAATCACAAAAGTAACGCTGCTTAGAAAAAAAGTTTAATTTGTAGCAAGTCTACTAGGTAGAAAGCTGAAGTATTAACTCCCCTTTGCTACTACTCCGCAGAGAAAATCAGTTATGTTTGTGTAATGAATCGTTCCAGACTACTTTCTAAAAACTGTTGTAAATATTTTATATGTCATATATTTATAGTTTAATACTTATAACTTACACAAGTAGAATTTCACATAAAATTGTTTCCAATGGGAAATAAAGAGCATGAAGAAAAAAATAAAAATTGTACATACTATCACTATCAAAAGCCCCTAGACTTAAGTGTACACACACACCCCCAACAACGAAATATTTTCACTGTAAATAATTAAAACAATATAGACAAAGCACAAGTTTGCTTTGACTCTTCCACAATCCTTATCTTGTCCCCAGAGCATGTACCTTTTTCTATGCGTGTGCAAATATTATACATAATGTGCATGTGTGTATACGTATATACACACACATATACATAGTTTTCAAATTTTTAGTCAGATTTATACGCTATCTGGCAACTTTCCTTTTTTTTTCGCACTTAACAGTATAGTATAGCATCTTTCCAAGTCAATATATACAGATCTATCTCATTCTTTTAAATAGGTTACTAGCTCTATAATGTAGCTAGTCCTCTAGTGATGGTCACTTCTATTGATAGAATTTTTCTATTACAAATAATGCTGCCAAGATTAGCCGTGTTTATTGTGTGAATATATCTATAGATGCCCTCCTATAAATGGAATTACCCTGTCAAAGATATGTACCTTTCATATTTCATAGATACTACAAATTTGCCTTTCTTATATCAATTTATATCCCGACAACACGTACAAGACACCCTGCTTCTCATCTTCTAACTGATTGATGCTACTGATCTTAGTAGTATTTACTAAATTACTAAGTGACCATAGCATGGCTCTGTTCTATTTCACGCGTCTGTGACTATTACTGAGGCTGAATACTTGTTCGTGTTTCTTGGCCATTTGTATTTCAGCATCTATGAGTTGCCTGTCCTTATCTTGGCAGTAGTTGTGTGGGGCCTCTGGACTTGAGCCAATGTGATCCAGCTTGGTCACACACTCAGTGGATTGTCTTCACTTCTTTGGGCTTTACTTTCACCAGTCCTGGGAGTTCCCTTCATGGCTCAGCAGAAATGAATCCGACTAGTATCCATGAGGATGTAGGTTCGATCCCTTGCATTGCTCAGTTGGGTTAAGGATCCAGTGTTGCTGTGAGCTGTGTGGTGTAGGTCACAGAAGCGGCTCGGATCTGGCGTTGCTATGGCTGTGTTGTAGACCAGCAGCTACAGCTCTCATTTGAGCTCTAGCCTGGGAACCTTCATATGCTGTGGGTGCGGCCCTAAAAAGACAAAAACAAAAATGAAAAAAGCCCCACCAGTCCTATCCAGCATTACGATTGTATGTCTAGACTTATTTTAGTCATACTTGTGCTGATAGTCATTTGTATGCTTTAGTATCCTCTTATTTAGATGTGCCCTTCTACTGATGGGTACCATTCTTGAGGGCTTACTCTGGGTTAGGTATTATATGAAGGGCTTGTATACATATTTCATTTGATTCCCTTGCCTTATATGATTGTCTTATTATTTCTATTAAAAAAATAGAATGGAGGCACAGAGATCTGAGGTGACTTGCCCAAGATTGCATCGCTGTTAACTGAAATTTGTTCTCACTTTTGTTACCTGACATTTGAAGCCTAAACTCGTTCATGAGTTTTATTTATTCCTTGTATTTAGAAGGTGTTTGATAAATACATATTTTTCCTCAACATTTTATTACAAAGCTCTTCAAACATTTAGAAAAGTTAGAGTTTTTCAGTAAATACTCCCTTCCTTGATTCTACTTTGAACATTTTACTGTCCTTGTTTATTACATCTTTATCCCTTGATCCAACCATCAAGCCATCTTACATGCCTCTCAGAGTAAATTGCAGACATCAATATACTTTGCCCCCAATACTTTAGCATACGTATCATTAACTAGAGGTCAGTATTTGTAGTTCTTTTTTTCTTTTGCATGAATATTTCACACAATGAAATGCACTAGTCTTGTGTGTACTCTTTGATTACTATTGACAAATATATACATCTGTCCCTTATGTAACATGAAAATCACCCCCAGAAAGTTCCTTCATGTCTTTCTCAGGCAATCCCCACTCCTACCCCACCCCGCCTCCACTTCCCAGAGGTAACCACCCAGAGGTGAGTTGCTTTTTTTTTTTTTTTTTTACCATAGGTTACTTTTGCCTATACCAGAGGTTCATATAACTAGTACCATACCAGCATGTCAAAGGCTTCCTTTACAGGTACTGAACCGGTGTTTTTGGGATTCATCCCTGTTGTGTGTATCAGTAGTTGTTTCCTTTGTATTGCTGAATAGTACTCCTTCATATGAATATGTAAATGGTTTGTCCTGTTGCTGAATTGATAGATGTGCATTTGAACTGAAAGGTCCTTGCCCTCAAAATGCTTTCTGTCTTAAAGTAATAAAGTAACTGAGTTGCCTGAGTCCATGGTACTTTGCTTTGATTTGGGGGACAGTAGGGTCAAGATGACTTAGGTGTATATATACCTTCCCTCCACTTAAAATTACGGTGGGGATTGAAAGGCAGAGAAGGAGATCAGAAAAACTACAAGGTTACCTTCACTGAAGGGGATGAGAGATGAAGGGGAGGTGGGTAGAAACTGCATCCTGGAATGGAGAGTGGGGAGGTAGCGATTCATCGCTGCTGGAGACTTTGGACCTGAGGACGGCAGATGCTGGAAAGTCCGAGGTCTGTAAGTTGACAGAGCCTAGGACTCTGACGAATTTGTTGCTACGCTGCAGGTCTGACCCTGGAGGGGGAGGTTGCAAGTAGCTCTAGACTTGTGGCACAGGAGAGAACCCAGGCCACAGACAAGCCTGGCAATTGGAGGGGTACCTTGTGATTGCGCATATAACAGTGGCAGAACAGGGATGATGAGGGAAGGGGCTGAAGTAGACCCAGGCTCCAGAGGCCCCAGGGTCAGGATGAGAGGGGTGACTTTGGCAGAAAGTTAATAAGTAACCTATGTCCACAAGAGACTTAAATATTTGGAATTTTAGAGCTAGAAGGGACCTAGATCATCTAGTCTGACCTTGAGCAAAGTGACAGGCTCAAGGTCCCCTAGCGATTTATTGGCAGATCGAGGCCAAATACCAGATCTCCTAAAGTTTCCTGCCAGCACTGTCCTCCTGTGCCGCTGCTGTGACTGTTATTCCTGCCTGTCGCAGTGACAGTGAGGGGCAAGCTTTTGCTGAGACATCCCAAAGATTCTAGAATTCTGAGAGCTGTACTCCGCTGATACTGCTCAGATAACTAACCCCCAGCAAAGAGCCAGGATTGGGTAAGGATTGCAGAGTGAAAATCGGAGACCATAAAAGGTATCTTGGTGGGACAGCATTGGAGACGCTTGGGTTCTCTATGGTTGGAATGAGGCTGAGATACTGGTTTGTTCCCCCAAGTCCTCAAGGTAGGTTTCTTTCTTCATTTCTCCCACAGGTGGCCCCGAGTCATCTTCTAAACCAGCCTTTTAAGAGAGTGCAGGTAGTGAAAAGTGAGAGGTAAAGTGGGCAGTGCCAGCCAGAGCCTACGTTCTGGTATATGGTAGGTCTGCCCACACCCCCGTCCATGTTCAGGAGCAGTAGGAGAGACTCCTGATATTAAAGTAGAGCCCTGAAGAGAGGCTGCCTGCTGCCAGGGCTCCCTAACCCCAAATCAGTCCAGGCTCAGCGGGCCACAGCTATCCCTGGCTTTGCGCTTCTTGGGCCATAGATTTTCTGTCTTTCTACTCCCATATACTGTGCGTAGGTCATTAAGAACCAGAAAGTGGAGTTCCCATGTGGCTCAGCGGGGTTGATGTCTGGCGATGTCACCATGGTCACTGCTGTGGTGCAGGTTTGATCCCTGGCCTGGGAACTTCCACATGCCCCGGGTGCAGCAAAGAACAAAATGAAAAGTTCAGAGGGAACTTTGTTTACCAGGTAGAAACTGAGGTCAGAGCCGGAGAAGGGTGCCTGCTAGGACCACGGGGAGCCAGTGACTAGACCAGATTTCCCACCCTTTGGTTATGCTCTACAACTCAAGATTTCTTTAGAATTACACTGCCCAGTCCAATAGCCACAAGCTTCACTGGGCTGTTGAATACTTGAAATGTTGTTTGTCTGAACTGAGATGCGCTCTAATTGTAAAACACACACTGGATTGCAAAGACAATGTGGAAAAGAGAATTTAAACTCTCAGTATTTTTTTATAAAGATTACATGTTGAGATGACAATATTTTGGTCATGTTTACATTGAATAAAGTGCCTTGTCACTAATACAACATTGTAAACCAACTCTGCTATAACAACCTTTTTTTTTGTGTGTGTGTTTTTGCCTTTTCTAGGGCTGCACCTGCGGCATATGGAGGTTCCCAGGCTAGGGGTCTAATCGGAGCTGTAACCTCCGGCCGATGCCACAGCCACAGCAATGCGGGATCCGAGCTGCGTCTGCAACCTGCACCATAGCTCACGGCAATGCCAGATCCTTAACCAACTGAGCAAGGCGAGGGATCAAACCCACAACCTCATGGTTCCTAGTTGGATTCGTTAACCACTGAGCCACGACGGGAACTCCTATAACAACATTTTTTTTTTAAGTGTATTGTTAAAATTATTTTCAACTGGGAGTTCCCTTCATGGCTTAGCAGTTAACGAACCTCACTAGGATCCATGAGGCTGTGGGTTCAATCCCTGGCCTCACTCAGTGGGTTAAAGATCCGACATTGCCATGAGCAGTGGTGTAGGTCACAGACACGGCTCGGATCCTGAGTTGCTGTGGCTGTGGTGCTGGCCGGCAGCTGCAGCTCCAATTAGATCTGTAGCCTGGTAACCTCCATGTGCTGAGGGTGTGGCCCTAAAAAGCCAAAAAATAAATAAATAAAACCCATTAGTTTTACCTGTTTCTTTTTATCTTTTTTTTTTTTGGAGTCCCTCATGCAGAGAGAAAAAAAATCACGTTTAATTTCTAATTAGGTGGTATGGCCTACTTCTTGTTCCCTGCTGGTTAGAACAAGGAAGGTTCTCTCCACTCCACCCCCACCAGGCTTTTCTCGGTCCTGTCCCAGTCGGGTGTGCCTAGGGGTGGGAGTAGGTTGGCGCCGTAGGCACACAAGCCCCGGAGCTGGGTTTTTCTCTCAGACTGCCACAGCTTTATTCCCGAGGCTATATTTAGATGTTGGTCTGGGGAAAAGGATGTGAGTTTTTCAGGATCCTGTTTATCCAGCAGACCCCACCTCCACCCCCACCTTGCAGCTGTTTGCCCTCTGTTCTGTCTGGAACTTCCCCTTACTTCCCTCCCTGCTTCACTTCGGGCGCTCAGGCTGTAGAAAGAAAACAACATTTGCCATTGAAGCCTGTGGTTGCCACTTATGAGCTTTGGGACAACTAACATATACTTAATTTTCTGAGCCCTGGCTTCTCATTTGTAGAGATAATGATACCTACCTTGTAGGGCTGCTGTGAGGTTCAAGTAAGATAGTGTGTGGAAAGTGCCTGGCATTGTACAGGTGGCAGTCATTAAATAAGTCTCCAAGGTCTCCTGTCAGGCAGTGGGTCAGGCTGCTGACCTAGGGATAACAGGCTTAGGAAAGAGCCCAGTAGCATGTAATATCTGTTGCCTCGGTGGGCATTGGCTGTGATGGTCCTTTCCTTTTAACTTTGTGTTTGAATCTTAAGTTGGGTCCCAAGCTGGCTTAATGGTGGCTTTTTGCCAGGAGGTTAGATCTCCCAGAGGCCACTGCCCTGCACACCTAAGCCTGGGTCTATCAGGGATTACAGGAAATGATAGACTTTGGAGTCTGGACTTGGTTTGTTTTGTTTTCTTTTCTTTTTAGGGCCTCACTGTGGCATATGGAAGTTCCCCGGCTAGGGGTCCAATTGGACAGAGCTGCAGCTGCTGGTCTACACCACAGCGACAGCAACACCGGATCCGAGCTACCTCTGCAAACTACACCGCAGCTTGTGGCAACGCAGGATCCTTAACCCACTGAGTGAGGCCAGGGATCGAACCCACATCCTCACAGACACTGTATCGGGTTCTTAACCCACTGAGCCACCACGGGAACTCCTGGAGTCTGGAGTTAATAA
The DNA here is from genome assembly GCA_004024745.2 of Catagonus wagneri. Classification (NCBI taxonomy): domain Eukaryota; kingdom Metazoa; phylum Chordata; class Mammalia; order Artiodactyla; family Tayassuidae; genus Catagonus; species Catagonus wagneri. Next base: position 3,589,830 of record PVHT020000004.1, read on the forward strand.
CCTATCTAAAACTTAAGTTTCCTTATTTGTGAGATGGGGGTAGTGATAATCCTAGCCACAGCAATGTGAAGAGGATTAAATTAATTGAGACAGTATCTTGTAAAGCAGAGCCCCTGGCACACAGCTGGCACTCCGTGAAGGGTAGCCACTCATTAGTCGGCCGTGTCTCGGCTGGAGACACAGAAGGAGGCTGTGCTGGAATAACCTTTCTGTCTCTGTTTCTGTTTGCAGCAGCAAGGCGGGGCACCAAGGCCCTGTGCTAAGCATTCATAATCCTCGGGGGGGTGCACCCCTAAACACAGCACCCCCACCATGTTTAACCTAATGAAGAAAGACAAGGACAAAGATGGCGGGCGGAAGGAGAAGAAGGAGAAGAAGGAGAAGAAGGAGCGGATGTCAGCGGCAGAGCTGCGGAGCCTGGAGGAGATGAGCCTGCGACGCGGCTTCTTCAACCTGAACCGCTCATCCAAGCGGGACTCTAAGACGCGCCTGGAAATTTCTAACCCCATCCCCATCAAGGTGGCCAGCGGTTCTGACCTGCACCTGACTGACATCGACTCCGACAGCAACAGGGGCAGTGTCATCCTGGACTCAGGCCACTTGAGCACAGCCAGCTCCAGCGATGACCTCAAGGGGGAGGAAGGCAGTTTACGTGGCTCAGTGCTGCAGCGGGCAGCCAAGTTCGGCTCCCTGGCCAAGCAGAACTCTCAGATGATTGTCAAGCGCTTCTCCTTCTCCCAGCGCAGCCGGGATGAGAGCGCATCAGAAACCTCCACTCCATCCGAGCACTCTGCCGCCCCGTCTCCGCAGGTGGAGGTGCGGACTCTAGAGGGCCAGCTGATGCAGCATCCTGGCCCAGGCATCCCTCGGCCAGGACCTCGGTCTCAAGTCCCTGAGCTGGTAACTAAAAGGTTCCCAGCCGACCTGCGCTTGCCCCCCGTGGTGCCTCCACAACCCCCTGCCCTCCGGGAGTTGGAGTTGCAGCGGCGACCCACCGGGGACTTTGGCTTCTCCCTGCGGCGCACAACCATGCTGGATCGGGGCCCCGAGGGCCAGGCCTATCGGAGGGTGGTTCACTTTGCTGAGCCTGGTGCAGGCACCAAGGACCTGGCCCTGGGGCTGGTTCCAGGTGATCGCCTGGTGGAGATCAATGGGTACAACGTGGAGAGCAAGTCCAGGGATGAGATCGTAGAGATGATACGGCAGTCCGGGGACAGCGTGCGGCTCAAGGTGCAGCCCATCCCAGAGCTCAGCGAGCTGAGCCGGAGTTGGCTGCGGAGTGGCGAGGGACCTCGCAGGGAGCCAGCCCATGTGAGTGTTTGTCGGGGCAGCTGGGGGTGAGCAGGGGTTGGGGATGTTGGCATCTCCAGCGATTGTACTCGGGTGGGTGGCTGGGGTACCCAAGAGCTGTCATTAGAGCGTACCGTGTGAGTGGTGAAGCCGTACCATTCCCTGGGCTCCAGGACAACTTACCTGGCCCATGGGGACGAGCGACCTCAGCAGGTGTTATACACGGCGATACATGTATCATGATGTGATACATCATGATCCAAGGGTGTGTTCCTTTTCCTGAGCCTTAAGTTAGGGTGTGGAGGCTAACATGTACCACTTCCAGCTGTGAGACAGTCTGGGCGATTACTAGTCCAGACTGATATCTGGACCAAATGTAGGATTTTCATTATTTAGATATTGGAGGTGAAAAAAAGATAAAGTATTTTAAATCAGGGCTCACGGGGAACATCTGTGGTACGCCACTGCTTTGGTAGCTCCTAGAGAGGTGACGTCAGGCCTCCTTTTACCCCCAAGTGAGTAAGGAGTTGAATACCAGGTAAGGTTGCAGTGATAAGCAGAGGCCAGATCATGGGGGACCTTGTAAATAATGGTAGGAGTTTAGATTTTATCCCAGTGAAATGGGACTATTGTAGGTTTTTGAGCGGGAGAGTGACAGGATCTGTTTATAAAGATTGCTTGGGCTCCAAGCGTCTTTATTTTTTTCTGGAAGGAGAAAAAGCATGGCCCTGGAGAGGCAATAGGGATCAAGCCTACAGAGATAGTTGGACCTGACTGTCCCTGAGATCCCACCTCTTAACCTGCCCACACAAAACAGCAGTGGAAGAGGGCACAGAGGAGCAGAAGAGACTGAGATTAGATTACGAGCAGGTCTCTAGGGGGTTGGAGATCTCTGACCCCAGGGGACTTTTGATAGGGTGGCTGCATTCAGTTTGGAATGTTCTGCGTAGAGACAGTAGCATGAGGGACAAGTTGGCCTCTGGCCATCCCTTTCTCCTGGCTGTGTCTTTTGGGACTGTCCAGACCTGGTCCCTGCAGCCTGACCACTGCAATAGCCTGGCCAGGACCTTTCAGCACTAAGTGACTGGCCAGATGTGTCAAAGTCAGAAGTGGGAGGAAATGCTGTGGAAGCAGGCAGAGTCCAGTCCTAGCTTTCTCCTGGGGAGGGGAAGTGGATGCTCAGATGACTCCCCAGCCTGGCAGCGTCTCCGGCCTGGCGGGCCTGGGAGCGTCAGGCTTAGGCTCTGGCAGGAAGCATGGGAGTTGGGTTCCTGACCTTCCTTGACCCCAGGGCTGGTGGGGTCAGGTAGCTTTGCTAGTCAGGAAAGCGTGGTGAGTGGGAGGGAGCCTGCTGTGGAATCCAGGGAAGGACCTGGACTCATTCATTCCGGAAACACACATCAGGCACCTACTGTGTGCTAGCCACCAGGCTAGACTGCACTCTGGGAACTACAACTTAGTGGTCTTTATCTCAGAAGCGCAAATCGTAGTGTGTTGCCGTGTCTGTGCTTTCTACCCAGCTAACATGACTTTTAACAGATGGAATTTTCTTCTTCTTAAAGAATGAATCCCCCTGGGGATTGTTGCCAGCTCCCTGCTGAATCACAGCACAGGCCTCTGTGGGGCCCTGGCCCTGGCATCCCAGATGCTGTTTAGCTTTGTCTTTGTAGCACAGGGATCATTTTGGCATCTCATATTTCCTAGCCACTCTCCCTTCCCGGCTAGCTGCTGCTATCCCACCCCTGGGGAAGCGGATGGCTTAGCTTTGGAGGCCTTTGTGAATTCCGCATTACAGCAGGTATCCCTGAACTGCTGGCTTGTTCCTGCCTCTGTGAGGCAAACCCGACTGGTGCCCAGAGGACTTCTTCCTTTGCCTGGGGTTCGGGCAGGGGACACACCAGAAAGCCCCATCCTGTGAGTCTCCTAGAGCCAACAGGGTTGAGAAGCCTCATATCTTGCCTTACCTGGGTAGGTGGTGGGGACTCGGGCCACAGCAGAGAGGAGCAGACTGAGCCCAGCATTCCAGCTTCCTGCGACGGCCCCAGGGCTGCTGTGGGCGTGCTGCAGCCTCTTCTGCAGCTCTCGTCCTCTATCTACTCTCCCTCTCACTCCTACTCCTGCTTCTCTCTTGGCAGCAGTTCTCATCCCAGTTCCAGGCCAAGAAAAGAGTCTTCCCGCCTCCCCCAGGCTCCTGGGTGGGGTACCCTGACAACTCCAGCCCCACGGGGACAGCTCCTGGCGGCCACCCTGCCCATCAGGCCATCCATCAACTGTGTCCACACGTTGCCTGTCCCCAGGGAGCTCTGAGGGAGCTGGTTAGCCATCTGCTCTCTTCCTGCTCACAGATGGGGGCCAGGCCCCACGGCTTTCCTCCGTGGCCTCTTCAGAAGGCCCAGGGAAAGACAGCCCCTTGGGTTTCCTTCTCACGTGGTGTGTGTCCAGAACGCTTGGCTCATACCTTCTTCATGTATCCCTGGAGCTGCTAGACAGGGTTCCACTGGGAGTAGGGGTGAGCTCCAGTAGTAAGATGGACTTGGTGCCTGATAGGAACCATTCGTCTGGCCTGAGAGAAGCTGCCTTCTGCTGTCTGTTCTTCCACTCACCCATCTGTTAAACATTTGTGGAGCGCTTCCTGTGTGCTAGGTCCTGGGGTCCAACCGTGAGCAACACATAATCCCAGCCCCATGGCCTGGTGGGAGAGACGGTCAAGGAGCAGACAAAACAGTGCCATTTGAGAGGCTTGATGACAGGGGCCAGGGCACAGTCCTAGGGAGCACAGACGAGGGACTTCTAGCACAGCCTTGGGGGTGAGTCAGGGAAAGCTGGCATCGGGGTAGGAGATGAGTGTTGGGGAGGCAAGCGGAGAAAGAGGAAGGCTGTAAGACACACGACAACGGCTAGAAGTTAGAGAGAATGACACTTTTGGGGAAAAAATCTGAGGGAAGAGTGTGGGGACAGTATTGAGTGAAGCAGCAGGAGAGGCAAGCAGGGCCCGGGTCATGAAGGCCCTTATGAGTCGTGCTAGGGAATGTGAACTTTAACCCAAGGCAGTGAAGCAGTTTAATTAGGGAGTGATAGGAGCAGGTTTCAAAAATCTCTCTGGCCGCCTATGGAAAATGCTTTCAGGCATAGCAGGGATTGCTATGGGGAGCACAGTGAGGGAGCTGCTGGAGTAATCTTAGAATGGATGGAGGCCTGACCTTGGGTGGAAGCAGCAGAGATGGAGAGACGTATCAGACGGGAATAACTGAGGTAGGCTCTGCTGTCTTTCTAATTTATTTTTATTTTTACATTTTTGAAAATTACAGTAGATTTACACTGTTGTGTTTCTGGTGTACGGCAAAATGTGTGTGTGTATGTTCTTTTTTACTCTTTTCTACGGTAGTGCATTACGAGACATTACATACAGTCCCCTGTGTGATACTGTAGGACTTCATTGTTTACCTGTTTTATATATGGTCATTTGTATCTGCTAAAGCCGAACTGAATTTATCCTTCCCCACTCCTTTCCCCTTTGGTAACCATAAGTTTGTTTTCTCTGTGAGTCTTGTTTCTGTTTTGTAATCAAGTTCGTTTATATCATTTTTTTCAGATTCCACATGTAAATGATATCATATGATATTTGCCTTTGTCTGACTTCACTTAATGTGATAATCTGTAGTACCCATGTTGCTGCAAATTGCCTTATTTCCTTCTTTTTATGGCTGAGTAATATTCCATTACATATATGTACCATATCTTCCTTATCTATTTGCCTGTCGATGGACATTTAGGTTGCTTCCATGTCTTGGCTATGTCCAGTAGTGCTGCTATGAACATTGGGGTGCGGGATAGTCTTGTTGATGTCGGGGAAGGAAGAGAGGAGGAGTCAAGTGTGACTGCCAGGTTTAGGGGGAGATGCTAAGTTCTTACCTTGGCTCCTCAGGAAAAATGTTTTGGGGACAATCTGTTTTTGGATCAGTTACTCCTAAGCTTTTTAAAGGCAGGGTTCCTAGAGCTGGTGAGACTAGGGGAGGTATTAGTAAAGATGAGAATCTTAAAACTCTAGTTGAGTCAAAATTCCTTCCTCTAGTTCCATGGGTCTGAGTGGAAAAGTCAGTGCTCACTAAGAAGAGGTGGAAGCAGTCTGTCTGCTGTGGCCCAGTGGGTTAAGAATCCGACTGCAGTGGCTCTGGTCGCTGCAGGGGCATGGGTCCAATCCCTGGCCCAGTACAGTGGGTTAAAGGATCCAGTGCTGCTGCAGCTCGAATTCAGTCCCCGGCCTGGGAACTTCCATATGCCATGGGTGCAGCCATTAAAAAAAAAAGAAGTGGAAGCCTGCTGGGGACTAGGACCTGGGAGAGGAGAGAGCCGGTCCCTTCTGTTTGTATCCTCGGTGGGCCCTTCATGCGAGGCAGATGTGCTGTCTGGGAACATAGGATGCTTCTGCTGAGCTCACATAAACTCACCTGGCACAACCTTGGCCGATGTGGTTGTCCCCCTGCCACCAAGAGCCAGAGGAGCCAGTCTACCTGGGAGCCCTACCTGGAAAGCACTGTTTCCCTGAGCTTTTGAGGATGTGGTCGAGGGGGAGAGGTGGAGGTTTAAAGGAACATCTAAGCCACCTCCACACTCAGGAGAATCTGCAAGAGAGCAGTGTAAAGAGCGTGGACTTGGGAGCCAGAAAGACCTGTGTCTGAGTTTTACTGACTTTTCTGAGCCTCAGTTTACTCATTCCCTTAAACATTTAATGACATCTGCTTAAGGACCCGTACTGTACTGAGCACAGGGAGATTAAATAAATATGATCTTCCCTCGAGGAAGCATAGACCTGAGTAAAGAAATGCACCTGCGCACCGTATCTGTTCCCGCAGCGGTGCTGGGAAGGAGGAGGAGCCGGCTCTGCCTAGGGGGAAGGGGTGGCAGTCAGGAGAGGCCCCCGAGGGGCAGTGCCCCTTGAGCTCTGTAAACTCTGTTCTGTCCTCCCAGACTTTGATAAGACTAAATCTCAGGAGTCTGCACATCCATCTAACCACAGTTTTATTCGAGGAGAACAAGACTGAAGCTAAAGGGAGACTTGTTTTTCATTCTCAATACCATACTTTGTGGATCTTTATCTAAGACAAGCATGTTTGTGTACTGGATGACGTCACTTCTGTAGACTTTGGCAGGTAGTAAATACTTAAGAAGGCTAGTACCTTCCTTCTGCCCAGGCTCTCTTGGGGTAATTTTGCAGCCTCCTATCAGTCCATCCTAGCACTCTCTCGTTCTTGCTGCTGTAAGGTTTTCTTTTTCCAGTGGAACTCCCGACACTCTTGTCCACACTCGCTCCTGACGCTCTTGTAGCTCTGTCCTTACAGACAGCCAGCTGGAGGGAGCGACGGGATGCTGGGTGTTCTCTTGCTCTTTCCAGCTTTTTGGAGCCTGACTTCTCAGTTCTGTAGGCATGGTCATCGGCAGCCTGGTAGGAGACTAGCCAATCCAGGGAGGAGGCAGAGCCTCCTTGCTGTGTGGAAGCCCTAGACCCCTGGGTGGAAGTGGTATGAGCCTCATCAACCTTCTCCCCAGGACCCCTGGGTGCTGTCAGGAGTGGGTGCTGCCAGATTCCAAGGGGAGATTTTGAGTTAAAATTGTGCTGCTTCCAGGTCTGTCAGGCCAGCTTCTGGGCAATGGGCTTTCCCAGGGCCTTTAGGTGGTGGTGGTGGAGCAGCTGTGTGCTACCTGAGCTCAGTGTTCTAGAATGCTTCTGTTCCTGATGTTACCCCAGGCAATTTTTATTTCATTTTGTGCCAAAGCTTCTGATATCTCTGGCACCAGGGTCTCACCAAGTGAGAGCCCCGGTTTGGGGGCTCAGAGTTGAGCCCAAACTATGTCATTTTGGTAATGAGAAGTGAGTGGGCAGGTCACAAGTGTGAGAACAGGTGGGTGAAAGGTCTTTGGGAGCATTCTGGGGGGTTATCGATCCTGGATTAGTGGGGTACATGGGACCAGCAGGAAAGAGTGGTGGACTAGGTCACTTCTATTCTGCTCGGTCTCCTTTCTGTCTTCAGAGGACCGTTCTGCTTTTTTCCCAGTGAGATGCTAGACGAACTGCAGCCCCAGAGTGCCCTGGCCAGCCAGCCAGCCCGTGGGTGGTGGGCACGGTGCCCAGGCCACACTGGACCGGGTGTGGGTGCGTGTCATGGTCGTTGGTTGTTTTTGCAGACACGTCTTGCAGCCCTGGTGTGTGGGCAGGGCCCTGACTGAGGTGGGCCCTGGCCAGAACCCCTCCAGCCCACCCTGATACCCCTGGCCACCTTGTCCTCTTCTTCCTTCTAATCCCTCTTATTTACATTGAAATAGTTCTGGAAAATACCAGATATGCAAACACCCGGACTGGGGGTGAGTGAGGAGTGGGGTGAAGGGGGGTATGTGGCGGGTGGGAACACAAATATTTTAAAAATGCTGCAAATCTCTGCAGCATTTCCCAGAAACCACAAGCACGCGTGCTGCCTGCCAGCAGGGCTCCCGCCACCCCACTACGCTAAGCTGCTGAATCCTCCTCACTGGAGTGCGTTGGAGAGCAGCATCGTGGGGGTGGGGACCGGTGACCAGTCGGGGTGAGGGCACCCCTGTTGCCTGGGCAGGCTGCCCGGCGCCTCCTTTGTCACTCCAGGCAGCCGGTATGGATGTACCCCAGGCATCCGCAGCACTGTGGGCGCCCACTGTGCCAGACAGGCGCTGCCAAGGAGTGGAGCCTTCAGTGCCCGCCCCCACCCCGCAGCAGCCCCAGAGTCCTGCATGGTGTTTGGCAGCAGCTTCCATTCTGTTAAATACAGGGGGCAGTGTCAGCAACGCTTATTTTTTTCAGTCGTTGGCTCTAGTTTGGTCAGGAAACTATTTCCTTCGACCTGGGTCACCACTCTGGAGCCTTTAATCTCCCGCCATATGTTGCTCAGAATCAGGGCATGGCCTCCTGTCCTGGACTGGCTCAGCCCGGCCGCTCTGCGCAGATTCTGGGGCTTCCAAGATTGAAGATCGGAGGGTGTTTGTCTACCCGGTTCGGAGCGTAGCTTGGACACGCCCCCAAGTGGTATTTAATTGAGCTGGTAATTCTGCTTCAGCCAAACAGAACTGTCTTGAGGGAAGGGCGTGAACATTGTGGCGAGGATGAGAATAGTGGCTGGAGTCCACTCTACTTTCCAGAGGCACTATTTTAAGTGTTTTACATATATTAACTCATTTCATTTTCTCAGCAGCCCTTTGAAGTAGGTCGTATAGTCACCTCTGTTTCACACGTGAGGAAATTGGATTCCCGAGAGGTTCAGGTTAAGTAAGCTGCCTTAAGTGACTGGTCAGGATTTGAACTCGAGGCATCAGCTCCTTGCCCCTCCTCTGTGCAGAAGAGTCATCTCTCCATGCTTTTAGCGTAGGAGAGGCAGTGTCGCCCATCCTTATACGCCCACTGCCTGGCACAGGCCCGGGCCTTCTGATTCCTGCTGCCCTGTCGCTAGACGCCTCCTCTCCGGAAGGAAAGGGGAAGCCGGGAGTGACTGGCCACTCGTGCTCTGGGGATGGCATGCTGCAGAGGGTGTGACAGTTGCTCTCGGTCTCTCCCGAGGATGAGCCAGAGGAAGTGAGCCCCGGTGACAGCAGGCGGGATCCAGTCTTGGGAGAGGACCAAAAAGGTGGCTGAGGGAAGCCTTAGGGAGGAGGAGTGGCATCTGTTTGGCCGAGTCTGGGTGTGGTCCCCTGAGTGGGGGTGGGGGTGTCTTTTGCACCTTACACCTCTCCCCTGCGAGATCCTGGAGGCCAGGCATGTTGCCCCCTCACCTTTTTGGCTCTTACTGACATGCTGGTACTGACCTCTGTAGCACTTGGGGTCGCAGGATCCCTGGAATGTCACCTCTGACCAAGAGCAGGTCCTGTTCTGTGGCACGGGTGCTGAGCACACTGTCTCCTAGTGTGCGCTGTGGGACAGAGGTGAGGAGAACTGCCTGGCAGAGGGCCAGCGGGTGGTGGCTACCATAGAGTCCCTGCTGCTCCTTTTGCCTTTAATGCTTTTCCCGTCCCATCCTCATGTCCTCACGCACCCGGGCCTGGGTTGGCACATCGTTTTCTGGGGGAAGCCATCCCTGGTCCTCTTAGGCCATGTCAGGTCTCCGCTGCATCCTTTTCTTTCATAGCTTTTATCAAGATTTTGATTTCTGCCATGCTGGAGCGCTTGAGAACAGTGGATATCTGTCCAAGGAAAGAAGATGGTTCTCTAGGCAGGAACTGGTTTCCCATTCTCTCTGCCCAGGTTCTCTTATTTAGCTCGGTTTTGGTTCCCAGAACCCTCCCTGCTTCCTGTCCTTGGTTCTAGGTGACACTGTTTCTTATGTGCCTGGGCACTCACTCAGCATCTCTCCCCAAAGTTAGGGGAGATGGGCTCTAGGCAGCTGGGAGCAGGAGCCTGGGGAAGGGGCTCTGGGAGGAGGGAGCCCCCAGGAAGGCATCAGGCGTGGGTGAGAAGCAGATTCGGGGTCACTTGGGGTCACAGTGTCTGGCCCAGGGGACCTTGGAGGAATGTGCCTGTCTTACTGGCTGCAGGTCTCTGAGGAGGTGGAATGTGGCCTGGCAGGGCTCAGGGCACCCTCATCCGTCCTGCTTTCCCTGGGCTGCCTGCGTTCTGGAATGTCAGCAGGCTGGGAATTTTCACAGCAAAGATTTTTCCCAGTCAGAGTGACAGATTCCAGCTGGAGCCTGGGGACAGCTCCCGCCTGGGCAGGGGCTGCCCGAGAGGTCAGGACAGATGCTAGGGCAGCCCCAGCTGCTCTGCCCTTGGGGCTGGGCTCAGTTCCCATCCTCTCTGGGAGCTGCCAGCATCTGTGTCCCCATTGGGCCAGGCCAGGGGGAACCTGGGCTTCTGGGGCTGCAGGGCTCAGGAGAGGCAGCAGGAGGCCTTGGGGATCAGAGACTCCACCTCAGTGACAAGGGAGCATGGCTGGCCATACCCCACCAGGCTTCACTTCCTCCATCCGGTTAGTGATCCAGGAAGGGGAGCCGCCTCGGATTCCATCCTCAGGTGGGGCTGTGCCTCAGGTTCTTGGGCCCATGGTGGCCACCCAACCTTGGCAGGAAGTAGCATTTCTGAGTTTGTCATCTGTATCTGTCCTCCACTCTGTGGGCCCCACAACACTTCTAGGGCCTGATTCCTTCCCTCTCCTAGTGACCTTTCCAGCCCTGGTGCCCTCTGTCCTCTGATCTCAGTTCTGCTGGCTCCTCCCTCCCATTCCCCTTTCTGCAAGGAGCTGACTCACTTCCTCCCCGGCCTCTCTCACTGCCAGGCGCTGTGGCAGGCGGGTACCCACAGGGAGAGAGAGTTCTTACAGGACACCTCCTGGGCTCTCGTCTCTGGCAGCAAGACCGTGAGGCTGCCCCTGACTCTGGGCAGAAGAGGGCTGGGGTTGGGGTGCGGTGGGGAAGGGCCTGGCTCTGGGCTGTAGGGAGGGCCATGGGGAGTGGCCCCCGAGCCCTGGCACCATCAGGGTGGGATGTAGGGAGGTCTTGAGGAACACCTGCTCCATGTCATCCTGAGGGTTGGTTCTGTGGAGGAGAAAGGCTGAAGATGTTACTTCAGGATGTGATGGAGGAGCCTGTGCTTTCTCTAGAAGACATCTGCAAAAAGATAGATCTCAGCCCAGAGTGGCATGGGCCAGCAGCCAAGCCATGACAGCACTGTCAGGCAGCATGAGGCAGTCATGACTCTCTGTGACACCCGGTTTCATGCCCAGCCCCATCACATCAAGGAGCAAGTGTCTGGAGGGTTTTGTGGAGCCTTCCGGGGACGCGGCAAGGGGAGGGGTCCTTGTTAGTTCAGCCTGAATCCTCCCCTCCCCACCCCCAGCTCCCTCATCTGTGAACTGGTTTGGTCGTGGAGCCAAGTGCAGAGGCACTGGCTCAGAGCAGAGGAAGGTTTCTGCTCCGGGTGGGCTGGCATCTTCTCTCTCACGCTCCCTGGAGCTGTTCAGGCTGTGGGAGCCTGTGCACCTTACACCGCAGGCATGGGGGACTCAGCCTTGCATCCTCCTCCGCGGGCTAGGTTACCTGAAGGACCCAGGCATAGGGTGAGGTCGAGTCCCCACTCACTTGGCCACACGTCAAGATCAATAGAGGCCAGAGGGAAACTGGGCGTGCCGCCTGGGAAGCCTGGGGGGAGTGCTGTGGGCCATCTTCCTGGAATCAAGCAGCCAGCAAACATCCTTATTCCCCTTAGCACTTGGCTTTGCCTGGCAGAGCCCCCATTTCTCGGGCAGCCTGCAGTGATCCTGGTTCTGGGGTCAGGATTTCTGGACAATGACAGTTTCTTGTCTAGGTGAGGTTGAGGGCGGCAGGCAGAAATGAGGCCTAGGCTTGGAGAAGGTGAGGTACCAGTCCGACACCCTGCTTGGTAAGAACGCCCTTGCCCTTCCTCGTGGGAGGTGAACCTCCCTGCCCAGGCACACAGATGCCTGTCTGCATTCCTCTCCCAGGTTTCTTTATTGTTTCCTGCCTCTACCCATCTTTTATTGGCCCTGACCTGGGGAGCAGAATCAGCTTCCGGGACGGGACACCCAGCTTGGAAATGGCGCGATGTGCGTGTGCACCCCACTCCACCCTAGAACAGAATTTAGTCTGGGTTGTCCATTTCATCCAGGACCTTCCAAAACATTTCTGCTGTCAGTGTCCAGTCCTTCTAACAGCCTCTGCACCTTTTCTGTGCAGGGGAAGGCTGGCCTCAAACCAGACAACTTGGTTTCTGGGACAGATGAAGGCATAGTTTTCCTGTTTTTATCAGGGCCCTGGGGTCCCCACCCAGCCCCTGTGTCTTCCTTCCACCACTGGTTTTGTTTTTTTTTTTTTTTTGCCTTTTGTCATTTTATGGCCGCACCTGCGGCATGTGGAGGTTCCCAGGCTAGGGGTCTAATCGGAGCTGTGGCCACTGGCCTGCGCCGCAGCCACAGCAACGCAGGATCCGAGCCGCGTCTGCAACCTACACCACAGCTCACGGCAACGCCAGATCGTTAACCCACTGAGCAAGGGCAGGGA
>PVHT020000004.1:3603147-3744120 GCA_004024745.2 Catagonus wagneri
TAGGGGTCTAATCGGAGCTGTGGCCACTGGCCTGCGCCGCAGCCACAGCAACGCAGGATCCGAGCCGCGTCTGCAACCTACACCACAGCTCACGGCAACGCCAGATCGTTAACCCACTGAGCAAGGGCAGGGATCGAACCCGCAACCTCACGGTTCCTAGTCGGATTCGTTAACCACTGCGCCACGACGGGAACTCCCCACCACTGGTTTTGGAGTCTCTCTCTGTGCCTCTGAAAGAGGAGCCCCTGCTGTAAAGTCCCCCCCCCCCAATTTTCTTCAAAATCCCCAAACGGCAGCTCTTACTCTTGCTGTAGAAACAGATGCTTGGCAAATATGAAACTGGGTAGGAGGGCTGGTTTTGGCTGTAGGAACTACTTTCAGCTCATTTTGGGGAGGAGAAAGAAGAGGAAGGCAGCATAGGCCTAAGGGCCCGAAAATCAGGAGTTGCATACGATTGTGTATGTGTTGGTACGAACTGGGCACGGCATGGACTCCACTGCTTTACCAGCTGGGTGACCGTGGGCAAATTAATTTTCTATGGCTCATTTTTCTCATCTGTGAAGTAAGGCTAATAGTGCTTGGAGTTCCGGTCCTGGCTCAGAGGTTAAGGAACCTGACTACTGGTAACCATGAGGATGTGGGTTCGGTCCATGGCCTTGCTCAGTGGGTTAAAGATCCAGCGTTGCCATGAGCTGTGGTGTAGGTCACAAATGTGGCTCAGATCCCGAATTTCTGTGGCAGTGGTGTAGGCCAGCAGCTGTAGCTCCAATTCAACTCCTAGCCTGGGAACCTCCATATGCTGCGGGTGCGGGCCTAAAGAGACAAAGGACCAAAAAAAAAAAAAAAAAAAAAAAAAAAAAAAAAAAAAAAAATATATATATATATATATATATATATATAAAACTTACCTTGTAAAGCTGTTTTGAAGATTAATGAATCAATACACATAAGTCAGTCAGAACAGTGTTACTGTCATCGTCATTAATCTGTCTCTGCTGGTTGACAGGTGCATGCCACCCGCGAGCCTGATGGCCATCTGCCCACAGGGATGCCGTAGCCTTGCAGCCTGTTAAACACTCAGCTCCCTCAGGGCCAACTGGGGTGGGGGGTTACTCTTCTCCTCAGGGTGGTGCTTTTGCCCAAAGGCCCTTCCAGGTGGAGGTAAGGAAATAAGGCCTGGTTTGGTTCCCCAAGCTTACTCAGGGCCACATGGTAGCCTCAGAGTGAGATGCTTTGCCCTGAGCATCCAGTCTAATCTGTAGTTTGATGCCAGACTGTGCCACTTCAAAGCTGCACTACTTTTCTGTGACTTCCACTAGTCAAATCCCTGGCTAATACCAGTACCTTTCAAAGACCAGTCTTCTTTTTATTTGTTTTCCAGTTGAACAAACAAACTCTACTTTTTCTGTGGTCTCTTTACAACCTATTGTGCTTCTTCACACTAGTCTTGCCTCTGGCAGCCCGTCTGGATTAGGGCTAGTCAGGAATTGAGGATGGAATTAAGGCACAGAACAGAGAGGCCGCCCTGGCCCGCCAGTTCCCGGGTCTGTTCTCTGCTCCTCCCATCACCTCTAAGAGCTTGCCCAGACACTCCCACCTAGGATTTTCTAGCTACTGTAGCAAAATCTTTCAAACTGAGTGCCTGGGATAGAATATAAAAGCGGTCAGATCCATGCCCTGTTCCCTTGTTCCCCTGGCAGGGCTTGAGCCTCTTCAGCGTGCCGAGCATGCCCAGAGTCCTCTCTCCACTATGTCCTCGTCCCCCCTCTTCTTCATTTGGTTCATCCAGTTGGATTTGCAGGGAGGTGTCCAAACAGTCCCCACTACCCCATGGCAGAACTCCTGGCAGTCTGCTCAGTCCAAGACTTGCATTGCCTTATTTGCCCTTGAAAGTTCAGGGTTCTGCTGGCACTTCTCTTCCTGGGAGCACTAACAGCAGATGAGTCCAGCAGTGGGTGGTGTGGGGAAGCCCTCAGGCCACTACATTCCAGATGTCTTACCCATGCATGGTCCAGAGACTCTGCAGAAACAAGGAGCGATTGTGTGGCACTGAGGGGCTTTCTCTCAGGCCTGGGATGCCTTGGGGTGGAGGCTGGCTCCCATTCAGCCTTGCCGTTTCAGCCCCTCTGCGTCTGGTTTCTGCTCCCAGGCTGTGGGTTAAATTGTGTCTACAGTTCCCTCCCCCACTTCTTTCTGAAGCATGGTGAGTCAAGGAAAGGCATGTGGGGACAGGAGCCTAAGCAGACTCTGGGACAAGGTGCGAAAGAATAGCAGGTGGTTAGTGACAACACCTGAAGGGGCCTTTGGCAATGATGACAAGGACAAGTTGAAAGGGGGATCCTCTGGACCAGACTGTCCAATAGAAAGTTCTGCAAAGAGATAAACGTTCTGTAGCCTGTGCTTTCCAACTTGGTAGCCATTAGCCACATGTGACTATTGAGCACTTGAAATGTGGCCAGTGACTGATGAACTGAATTTAACATTTTATTTGATTTTAATTTAATCAGAGGTGTTCCTTGTGTCAGTTTAATTAGCTACACTTAGCTAATGGCTACCGTATTAACAGTGTACCTCTCCACAGCTCATTCAGAAAGAAACAGTAGCGTGCTCTTGAAGCTTATCGCCTCTTGCAGTGCCCCCGGTGAGCCTGGCGGAGGGTGGTGTTTTCCTGTCCACTCTGGAAGGAGGCTTGTCCTCTTGGGTAATTTCTACACTTCACCAACTCCGGAATCCTGATGCCCCAGGGCCAACAGGTCCCTGGCTGTGTGCCACCCCGACCAGGGCATTGGTTCCCCACCTCGCCAAGCATGTTTTCTGCCCAGCCTTGTAACGCTCAGGTGCTCACATGCCCCAGCGGATTTGGCCAGGGCTGTTCATGAGGAGGCGGTGGGTTGGTAGGAAAAGTAGTTTTTGCTCCTTCCTTCCTGCTTCTATGAAGACTGGATCTGTGCTTTATTTTGGCTTCAAAGGGTTCTAGAAACAGGTCCAGTAGGGGCCTCCAGAAGCGAACACACAGATCCTTAAATTTTTTTGAATGTCCAGTGTTTGGAGGACACTGAGGGTTGTCTAAAGGAGCCTCTCTGACTTCGGGAATAAATAGCACAGGCCTCCAGCTCACACCCCAGGAGACCTAACTGATATTTTTATTTAAACTGGTGTGGCTGACCCTTAAACTGGGTTTCCTTTTTTTCTCCTATGGAAATAGATAGGAGTTGTCATTTATGTGGAAAAGAGAACAGTTCTTCATTATGCCTATTCTCTCCTGTCTGCCAAAGGGGGTGGAGCTGGGAAGATCATGTGTGGTGCATTTATAGGCTCAGAAGCCCCCAGTCTTGGGTGGGATTCGGGGCAGGAGTGTGGAGGATGTTGGGAAACCATCCTCAAGTTGGCCCTTGGCTTTGAGCCTTGTGGGAGCTTGGCAAGTAGAGGCAGTTTGGAAATCCCCAGGGGCCAAGAGGAAATCCCCAGCAGCAGAGAGTCCTCAAGGAGCAGCAGGCCTACTGGAACCACCAGTCAGGTGGTCCCTGCAGGCAGCCATGACCTTACTCCCAGGGGATGGATTCCCGGTCTTATCAGAGGACAAGCCCAGACTTCCCTGCTTAGGCTCTGTGCCCATGAGGTGGTGTGGTATGGACAGGCTCTGAGCAAATCTTTAGGTGTGCGGAGGCAGGGGCTGGGAGAGTGCTAAGCCTCAGTGACCAACTCTGGGGCAGTGATGATATGGGGCTGGCTACTGAAGCCCACTGACCCTCCTGGATCGTTTGTCCTAGATCTCTCCCCACCGCACAGGTTCAAAGCATCCCTGGATTCTTCTGTTTATTCATGAAGTCATTCATCCATTTTATCCCATTTATAAGCATGTGTTGAGTGCCTACTATAGAGAGGAACGTTTAGGGCCGTGGAGATGGAGCAGTGATGAAAGCAAAGTCTGTGCCGAGGTCATCTTTGCTTCTTCTTGACTTATCCTCCAGGGTAACGGGAGAGGCCATCTTGCCGCCTCAGCCCCCTTAGTCTCCAGCTCCCAGGGGACGCCTCTTGGGGGCGGGGCCGGGACGGCGACCCCCAAGGAGGTTATATTTCTCCATGGGCACTGGCGGGTCCTTAAGAAGGGGGCGGCCGCCCTCTGCTGGGCTCCAGCGGTGCCACAGGGCGGGTGCATCCCAGGGCTCTGGGCGCATGCGCCGGCTTGGCCCCGCCCCCAGCCCTGCCCCTGCGCTGGCAGCTGGCGGGACCAGGAAGCGTGGTCCTCCTGGGTTGGGGGGCGGAGCTGGGGGCCCCCCAAAACGACTCGCCATCTGGATAGGGTTGTCTGGACCCAGCCTTGGGCATATACCTTTGGTCTGGGCAGGTTTTGCCCTCAGCCCTCCTTCCCCTGTGGCCACCCCTAGGCTTCTTCAAGGGGGTCTGTCCCCTTCCATTTTGGGATCCACTGGTTATTGCTACTCAGTAAAACTTGGTATTTCAAAGGGTACCAGTCACTGTCCACTAACACCCTTACGCTGTTATTTCATAGGAGAGAAGACAAAGGCGGTGGGGGGGGGAGATAATGCTTCCCAACGGAGGGGAGGCACTGGTGCTGAGAAACCTTTGAAGTGGCCATCCCAGAGAATGCCTCTGTGTCTGGGGGGGCAGGGGGATCCCCTATCTCAGGAAGCATAAGTGCTCCAGGCCCTTCCCAGCCTGAGAGCTGAGTGCTTTAAACAGGACTCACCACAGCTTCCCTGAACAAGGAGTTCTCTTAGTGACATTCTATACATTGCAAATTAGTAATAAAACAAGCACTGCACAGTCAGTATCCATTTATGGAGTTAGTGTTTACAGGCTTTTTTTTTTTTTTTGAGTTTTGATTTAAAAGGGAACTAGAAAAACAAACGGGGTCAGAGGAGTATTCTTTTGTTAAAATGTAAAATTAGAACCTCAGTCTCAGTGTTTTACAAGCCATCTACCTCTAAACCGGCCTCAATAAGCTCACAGTCTAGTGGTAAGAGGATGAAACAAATAAACAAAACCCCCAAACGGGCATTGTGCTTCCCCACAGCGTTCACCTTGAGGTATTACAGGCCATCACTAGTTGCCTAGGTAACTCCAAGCCTCTTTAGCCTGCCCCTAGCTCTGCTTAGCCACTTGGCCTGCCTAGTGCCAGAAACAGAGCCAAGGACCTTTCACTCACCCAGTGCTACTGATGTGGGAGAGCAAAGTACTTCAAGTTGCTACTCTATCTGGATATTCCTTTATTCCCACTCTCTTCTACCTGGCTAATCGCACATGTACCTTTCAGATCAGTTAGTTAAGTCTAACTGATATTTATTGAGCACCTACTATGTGCCTGGTGCCAGGGAGTGGGATGTATCTCAAAGAAGTAGGAAACGGTCCCTGTTCTCCAGGGAGAGAAGGCTTCAATGTATGATACAAATAGATTATCATTAAAACATCAGTTTAATCATGGCGTATATGCATTAAAAGTCAATAAATTCAACTTCCAGCACCTCTAATCTGAAAGTAGGGGGTTCCTATGAAACCTTTAGGAAGCCAAAATCGTGGAAAGTGAAGAAGCAGCTACCTTAGGGCACGTTTTGCTAATGGGTGCATGAAATAAATCACGGTAAGCACAGATACAGATTCAGTTCAAGCTACGGTGACTTGATGCTGAGATGCTGAGTGTAGTTCCTGGGGAAAGAGCTTAGCAGGGCTGCCCATGATGTGCGCGGCCTCTATAATGCCTGCTGCAAAACAAACACTGGACACAATTTCTGCTTTTAGCCTTTTTTCATAAAAGTGAACATCTTTGGATTTTTTTTTCTTATTGGAAACATACTAATGTAGGTCTTTTGTAAAAGCCAAGTGGCATAAAGCAAACTTTCAATTTTTTTTTTTTTTTTGGCTTTTTTAGGGAGGCACCTGTGGCATATGGAGGTTCTCATGCTAGGGGTCTAATCAGAGATCCAGCCGCCGGCCTACACCACAGTCACAACAAAGCTAGATCCAAGCCGCGTCTGCGACATACACCACAGTTCACGACAACGCTGGATCCTTAACCCACTGAGCCAGGCCAGGGATTAAAGCCGCAACCTCATGGTTCCTAGTCGTATTTGTTTCCACTGTGCCATGACGGGAACTCTCAACTTTATTCTTTTTTTTTTTTTTGGCTTTTTAAGCAAACTTTCAAAAAGTGGAAGATACCTATATGTGGTTGTGTAGGAAAGTGTATTACTATGGTCTGAAATTGTAAACACTGTATTTTGTATATTTTTGTTCTATGCTCTTCAGTGATACATTATGGCTTTCAGATATATAGAATAGTGTATATAAAACCATGTGTGCTGTACTTTGTGAGGAGTTTAGGGGATTTTTAAGAGTAATTTTGGCTTTATTCTATCTTTGTCTTACATGCTGACTTTAGAATCTAACCCTATGTTGTATGACCCCACTGTATCTAATAGGTGACCCCACCATGTTGTGTGTATTCAGGACCACCTTGCGTATGTGGTATCGACAGTGAATACTGTGGTTTTTAATAATAATTTAATCACTGCCTACAATTTGCCAGGCCAAATGCTAGGTGCTTTACGTGTACCGTTTGTTTGTTTTCTTTTTTAAATTCTCACACAACAGCCCCATAATGTAGGTATACTTATTATAAGGCAAAAAAAAAAAAAAGGAAAGTCTAAGAAGTCAAATAATTTTTCCTGGGTCAGACTGCAAGACAGAAACTGAGCTGGGATTCGGACTGTGTGTTGTGTTAGCACACAGGCCTTGGGTTTCGGGAAAGGCTTCATAAAGGAAGTGGGACTCGAGATGGACTTTGAAACAGGGAGGGCTGAGAAGGCAGAGAGGCTGGTGGAGAGGCTTTCCGAAGTCATGGCTCTGGTGGGGACGAGGGCAGGGAGCCACAGGAAGACCTGCCCGCGAGTGAGAGCAGGTGTGCGGGAGAGGGCGGGGTGAGGCGTGGAGGAGGACCGGCAGTAGCCGTCCTTGGAGGCAGGCTGAGGCCCCTCGGGTGGTCTGGCTGGCTGTGGGGGTGACCGCACGGCCCCCTAGGGCCGTTGGGCAGGGTTATGGACCAGGCCCTGAGTCAGCACTGAACTTTGAGCAGCAGAGGGTCTAGCTGTGGTGATGTGTGAAGCAAAGCGTGTTGCCAGGGCCCCGGCTTTCCCTCCTGAGTGAAGAGGTTGCCCTTTTCACTAAAGGCAGTGAAACTGCTCTGAAATGGTCTCCGTCGGTAACGCCAAGCATCTCAGAGACAGAATACACAGTAGAAGAGTGAATGGGTGGGTGCGTGATTGCTCATAAGTCAGAACGAGACTGTGCAGATAAAGTGACGCTCAGTCACCCATAAGTCAACTTCCAGGGCACTACCAAATGGCAGGAGGGCCCAGAAGGCCTTCAAGCAGCCAAAGTAGAAGACACCAAGTGTGCGTGGGAAAACCCAGGCCCTTCACTCACAAGAGAGCTGGCGGGTTCCCTGAGGTCCCGCGCGTTCTGCTCTGGACTCTGTTCTATCAAGCTTGGTTATCTGGTTTTCCAGCCTTTGGCAGAAACAGCATATTAGAAGGAGGTGAGACTGCTGGAGACAGGCATGGTGACAGGCAGAGTGACAGCTGATGGCCTGACAGGGCTAGGGGACAATGGAACTGAAAAGCAGATACAGGGACACAAAGGGCCTCTGGCCCACCTAATATGGGGGTGGAGCAGGGCTTCAGGTTGCCTGTGATGCCGAGGCAGGATTGGTGCCTTTGAGAGTGGGTTGGGGCATTGGTGGGGCAGAAGCCAGCCTGGAAGTCTGAAGTCATTGCCGTGGGGACGATGTGCCCTTCAGTACTGGATGGAGTGGGAACAACCGGGTTCAAGAGGAGAAGCTCAGAGTTTAAGATGTTTGAGATGAGTTCAGAGTGTTTTACTTAAGAAACTTAAAGAGCCTATAAAATGTTTATTTTTATGATTGTACAGCATAGTAGAATTTAGAAAACTATTTAAAATAGAAAATATTCTGTCTTTTAAAAAGGGAGTAGCCTTCAGTTACCTGGAAATTTCGCTTCTAATGCCTCTTTCCCCACCCCCCACCCCCATCATCATAAATAGATTGAAATAGATATTGAAAATATATGGGCTGGACATTATTCTTAGAGCTTTGCAAGTACTAATTCATTTAACTCCTACAATAACTCTATGGGGTAGCGTTATTTTCCCCGTTTTACAAGTGAAAAAGTCAAGGTATAGAAGTTAAATTATGTAGTTTTCTGCATGGAAGAGCCGAGATTGAACCAGGCAGTCTAGCTCCTGAGGTCTCATAACTTAAACCACAATACACTGTGAACAGTTCTCTTAAAGCTGTGGCTCTCAGAATCATCCAGAGTGTTGTGGAAAGGAAGCATTGGAGATGCAAAGACCCATGACCCAGCACGTGCCCCTGAAGGACCAGACTGTCTCCCCAGGAAGGGACCACTCCCACGAAGGCAGAGGGCCAAGCCCAGCATCCTAACAGCCCTGCATGGCTGGTCTTGTACAGAGAGGGGGCAGGTAGGAGGCAGAGCTGGGCTTTGCACTTCTCGGGTAGTGCTTACCAACCTCTCCACTGAGAGAGTAATGCTGTTTGCAGGACTTACTGGACTCACAGGACCGGCCAGGGTGACAGGACTGAGGTCTCCAGACTCCCTGGTTGGGCCCTAGTTATGAGACAGCCCTGCTCTGGCTTCCTAGCACCTCCCCGACCTCCACCCCTTTCTTCCTGGAGAGGAAGAATGAGGCAACCACTGCTTCCTTTTTTCTGCAGCGCTGACAGCTTCTGAGACAGCTTCAAAAGACCTGTCTTTTGGCTCCTTTCCACCTACTCGCAGCTTCTGTTTCAGCCTCCCGGGTGTCTCGGGCCCTGGTCTGGGCATCCTGTGGTGCTTATTGAAGAGCCAGGCCAGGGTCTATCTTCATGGGGATCACGGCCTTGCCCTGGCAGCCCTTGCTCATTGGCCAGACACCCACGGTTTCCTCTGTCTGCAGGGCCAAGGTCCACCCAGCACGCCCCACCCACCTCACCCTCCTCTGTGCCTGCACTGTCACTGGCCGTGTGGGGGAGAGATGTACGCAGAGAGAGTGCAGTTGACTCCATGCATGTCCCCGGTGTATTTATTCCAGCGAGGCAGCCTCAATGGGCCACAGACTGATCGTGTGGGTCTCTGCTCCTGCTGGATGTCACGGGACGGCTGTGTGGCCGCTGCTGGGGAACAGTGTGCAGCGGGCCCCGTGTGTTGTACTGGATGTGACGTTAGTGGTTGTCTTGGCCTCTGCCACAGTAATTAGATGGCTGGGCTGAGCCTATGATTTGTGTGTTCTCAAGAACACTGGGCTGTGATCGAATGTTCGTGTGTGCTTGTGTGTGTGTCTGTGTGTGTGTGTGTACGTGTGTGTACGTGAATGCGCATGTGCTTGTCTTGATCCTGGCCTGTGGGGCCGGGGGGCTGCAGGTCTCAAATTCCTCTGCTATTTTTAGGGGCCATATCAGCTCAGCTGTTGGGAGCCTGGCTGTATGTCAGTCGGAGTCTCACTCTCCCTGTCCTTTGCCCCTCACCCTCCAGCGCGGCCTGCCCCCAGCCGCGCCCTTACTCTGAGAGCCTCCTCCTCTCCCACGCATGCTGTATCACCCTCTGCCTCCCGGCATACCTGGTACCCGCAGTCCTCCAGGCCTCTCCCTCTCTCCGACTGGCTCTGGCCAGGGCTGGGCAGCTCCGGACGGGAGGGGCGGGGGGAGAGGGAGGGGAACAGGGGCGGGGCTGCTGCCAGTGCTATTTTGAGCAGCTAACGGAGCAGCATCGAGAGGAGACTCCTCTCTCTGGGCTGCTCCAGGCCAGGCCATGCGGGTGAGTGTCCTTCTGATCCCCTGCCCCGGAAATGTCCCGGGCCCCTCATGCTGTTTCCTCGTTTAGGAAGGGAGGGGCCTTTTGGTTCTTTCCCTAAATGTGGCTGAAGTATGTGGCGGGTTGGGGAGGCTGCCTTGGGGTTCCCCTCTGCTTGTGGGGAGGGGATAATCCATGCCCGCAGCCTGTATCTGTCAGAGGCGAGGGGCAGGATCTCCGGGACCTGACTCATGACTTTGGGAGTTTGGGAGGGGGCACCAGCTTCTAAACCTCAGTATCCTGGGACTGCATCAGCCACGCCACCTGGGGCGGGGGGGGACACCTTCCCATACACCATGAGTGCCTGAGGCCTGCCTGCCTTGGAGTGCTCTTTTCTTCCAAAGCCTGGAACCCCAGCGTTTCCCAGGCCTTTGGAAGCCCTGCTTTGCGAGCCAGGAGAGCCCCCCTCCCCTTCTTCCTTGAGGGGTGTGAGAGGGGTGGTTGTTGAAGTTGTCGGGATCCCCCTTTCACTGTCCCTGGGAGTGGACTCAGCATGGCCGGCTCCATTTCTGTGGATGGGACACTCAGGAGGGGCACAGATGGCATCTCGGGGATGCCCTGACTGTCGTGGGTCTCTTTTTTAGCAGAGGTTACTTCAGAGGAGTAAGTTGCTTAAAAAAGCAAGCAAGGAGAGACATAGCCTCCTCCAGGTCCGTTCCATTCCTCCCACGCCACCCTTCCCAGCCACCAAGGATAAGGTTTTCAGTTGTGTCAGCAGTTGGCAGTGTTTGGGCTGGCCTGGTGTGGAGGTGTGTCAGGAGC
The DNA here is from genome assembly GCA_004024745.2 of Catagonus wagneri. NCBI lineage: Eukaryota > Metazoa > Chordata > Mammalia > Artiodactyla > Tayassuidae > Catagonus > Catagonus wagneri. The sequence goes on from PVHT020000004.1 coordinate 3,613,794, forward strand.
TCGAGATGTGCCCAGGAACATTTGCATCTCCCTGTGCCCAAGGACTGCCCCGCCCTGCCACAAAACTGCCACCAGTGCCGATGTGTGTGGGTGGGCTGGGGGTGGGGCGCAGAGGCTCCTCGCCCTGCGAGCCGAGCCGGTGCTTCCTGGTCGAGCTTACAACCCCCTCCACCCCACTCTAGGCCTCCAGGCCCCAGCACCAGGTCACAGGCTTGGGGCCACACGTGCTGATGGCTAGGCCACTGGCAAGGTGCCTGGCAGAGGGGAGAGAGGATCCCCCGGGAAGGGGGGCCTCCATCAGGTCTGGCCGTTGGAGGAGGAAGCCCACACCTTCTGCAACTGCAGTGGCAGCAGGAGGCCACCCCAGTGCACCTGCTTCCTCCAGGCCGGCCCGGCCGGCAGTGGCCCTGCCGCCTGGCTGCTTTCTGTTCCGCTCTGGGCGGGGGAGGGCTCTCCCTGGAGGCTGGACCAAAGGGGCCAGGGTGTCTCTGCCAAGCTCTTCTCCCCTTTCTCCCCTGGCAGCCTGGCCTTCAGGGAAGTGCCTGCAGAGCCCCCGTTCCTCCCAAGCGGCTCTGTATAGAGCTTATTCCGGTCGGGGATGGGTGGCGGGTTAGGTTGGGGCGGAGCGGTAGGCCGTCTCTGGAAACTCCTGCTTTCTACCCAGACTGTTGCTCTGGCAGGTGATGTCATGGAAGGACAATGGTGCAGGTGAGCCTGGGCAGGGAGGAGGGCAGGGCTTCCTTCTGTCCCCTCCGGGGAGCCTCTGAGGTTCTTGCTGGAGGACAGCAATCTGCCACTTGCTGCTCTGAGACCTTGTGCAGATCATTTCTGAGTCTCCTTTGCTCACTTGTAAAGTAGGAGTCATACAAGTATCTCCATCCGAGGGATGTGAGGACTCAAGGAGACAGTGCACGTCAAGTGATGTTCAGCACGGTACCTGGCCCTCGGTATATGCTCAGTAGAGGCCAACCGTTCTCTCTGTTGTTTCCTCACTACACCTTCATCCCTCGACCCCGGTCCCTGAGACGGGGTTAGGCCTGGCAGGGAGAGGGTCACCTCGGCGCTACCCCTGTGTTCAAGTGGGAGAGGAGAGAGGGGATGTGGTGCCTCTTCCTTCTCACAGGAGAAGCCCAGGGGTGTGTGTGAGTGTTGACGGAGGGGAGAGCTGCCGTGTTGCCTTGGCCATGGGCGACAGGATTAATCTTCTTCTAGGCGCTCCCTCTCAGGGTACCCACTGACCTTGGGGGCTTGTGGTAGGTGGGCCTCTGGTATGGACACGGTCCTCGTTGCAAGTGTCCAGGCCAAACATTCCATGCCTGGAGGGTGCCTGGTGGGTGGAATAATTCTTCCGGGGGCATTTGTGCCCCCATTCACTTCTGTGAGAGGCACAGAGGATGGTACGAGAAGGATGGATGGTCCTTGCTGGTGATGCAGAGAGTAAAACCCAGCCTGGTCCAGCCTCTTAGCGTTGGAGGCCTCCGGGGCTGACTCTAGCTGGATCCCAGAGCACATTTCTTGGATTTCTCCTCTTTTCGCTATTATCTCCTCTGATTTTTCTTGTTTGTTGATTGTTTAGCCATCTTTATAATAGAAATAAATATTAAGTAGCAAATATATAACAGAATAAATACCAAGTATCCCTATTGTGTCTCATTTGCACAGTTTACAAGATTATTGTGATCACTGTTTGCTTACTATTTAGGTTCTAGGTTTTTTTTTTTTTTTTTTTTTATGATTGATGTTATTTTAGGAGGAGTATGCCATATGGTTACATTGTCCACATACTTGTTAGTTTAAATGCAACATAACAGTGTATGCTATTGAAACATAGTTTACCTAGCTCCTCTTTAACTCTAGGGAGTTAATTGTTTCCAATTGGGGGCTGTTGTAGAGGGTACATCTTTGCATGGGTTTGTGGGGGTTTTCTTCCTAAGTCCCTTTTTTTTTTTGCTTTTTTGCTTTTTAGGGCCGCACCCGTGGCATATGGAAGTTCCCAGGCTAGGAGTCAAATCGGAGCTATAGCTGCCTGCCTGTACCACAGCAACTCAGGATCCAAGCCCCGGCCCACTGAGGGAGGCCAGGGACTAAACCCTCATCCTCATGGATTCTAGTTGGATTCATTTCTGCTGTGCCAGAAAAGGAACTCCCGAAGTCCTTTCTTTAAGTTAGTTCATTGCTTATACATTCCTGACGATGGGACGGCCAAGCCAGAAGATGATGCATTTTGTGGCTGCTGTTGGCTCCACAAAGAGCTAGTTAGCAATTTCAGAGTGTCCTGCCCTCCCCTCATCCCCGTGGCAATTGTGCTTATCGTTGCTGAGTTTAGAGATTGTACCTCTCTTGTTTTCCCGGATCCCTGGGAATCAGGATGGACAAGTCTTATTCTCCATAGTTTACAGCCGGCAGAAGAGACGGTGGGGGAATAAGAGGTTTGTGTGGAGAGCCACCACTGCAGGACTGTCAGGCAGCAAACATGTAGTGAAGTAACCGCAGAAGGATGAGTAACACAGAGTCTTGCCCGTGAGGAACCACAGTCCAGGGAGTGTTACAGACACATAGACAGCTCCCTGAGAGCCATCCTGGTTATGAATCCCAGGGCTGCCACTTACCATTTGGGGGGTAGGGTGAGGGGGTACTTAGCAAGGCACTCGCCTCTCCATTTTCTTAGCTAGAAAGTGGGTTGTTTAGAAAGTGGGGATTAGACGATGAGACAGTGTGAAGCACCTACCACTGTGTGTGGGTCCCAGTGCATATTTGGTGAGCCTTGGTTTCTCTTCTCTTCCCCAAAGAGAAGAGGCCAGAAGTGCCAGAGGGAGGAGGTGGTCAGAGGCTCAGAGAGTGGCGGGGTCGTTGTCCCTTTGCAAGTCCAGAGACTCGATTTGAATACATTGAATACGAGTAAGCCCCACACTGTCCATCCACGCTTTGGTTGGACCAGACCTCCTGAGCCGACACCAACACAGATCTTAACCAGGGTGGACTGTTAAGGGTGATTCATCTCTCTGACCCTGCCTAACACGGCAAAAAAGGTGGGCCTCCAGGGGAGCAGCAGGCTTACAGTCAGAGCCACTTGGGTTCAAATCCTAGCTCCATCACTTACCAACTTTGTGACTTAGCTTCTTTCTGAGTCTTTTTCCTCATTGGTAAAATGGGAAGAAGAAAATTCCCGTGTCCTGAGGCTGTTGTAAAGTTTATAGTCAAAAATATATGTTAGGAGTACCTGTCATGGCTCAGAGGTAACGAGCCTGACTGGTATCCATGAGGACCGTATGAGGTTCGATCCCTGGCCTTGCTCAGTGGGTTAAGAATCTGGTGTTGCTGTGAGCTGTGGTATAGGTTGCAGACATGGTTCAGATCTGCTATTGCTGTGGCTGTGGTGCAGGCTGGCAGTTGCAGCTCCAATTCAACCCCTAGCCTGGGAACTTCTATATGCCATGGGTGTGGCCCTAAAAAAGACTATATAGTTACATATATTTTTGTAGGATTTTTATTTTTTCTATTATAGTTGATTTACAATGTTCTGTCAATTCCTGCTGTACAGCAAAGTGATCCAGCCACACACACACACACACACACACGTATATACATTCTTTTTCTCACATTATCTTCCATTATGTTCTATCACAAGTGACTAGGTATAGTTCCTTGTGCTGTGCAGCAGGATCTCATTGCTTATCCACTCCAAATGCAATAGTTTGCATCTACTAACCCCAAACTCCCAGCCCTTCCCATTCCCTCTTCCTCCCCCTTGGCAACCACAAGTCTGTTCTCCATATCCATATTTTTTTTTTTCTGTAGAAAGGTTCATTTGTGCCATATATTAGATTCTAGATATAGGTGATACCATATGGTATTTGTCTTTCTCTTTCTGACTTACTTCACTTCATTTGAGAGTCTCTAGTTCCATCCATGTTGCTACAAATGGCACTATTTTGTTCTTTTTTATGGCTGAGTAGTACTGCATTGTGTATATATACCATATCTTCTTAATCCATGCATCCGTTGATGGACATTTAGTTTGTTTCCATGTCTTGGCTATTGTGAATAGTCTTGCGATGAACATAGGGATGCATGTGTCTTTTTCAAGGAAAGTTTTGTTCAGATATATGCCCAGGAGTGGGATTGCTGGGTCACATGGTAGTTCTATATATAGTTTTCTGAGGTACCTCCATACTGTTTTCCACAGTGGTTGTATCTACATATATATGTTAAATACTTCTACAAGCAAGGCCCATCTCATTGTGGGTGTCCCAGATTCAGTAATTAATGTTGTTGGAAATGTCTGAACTCTCCAGAGAAGGAACGGGTTGGGGAAGAGAAACCTTGGCTCCCAAGCCCCTTTGCTCCTCAGGCCCGTAGTTCCCCACTCTGGGGTGACTGGAGTGGAGGCATCACCTGCTTCTTCAGGGCTGCCTGCCTTGCCTGTTCTGTCCTGGACAAAGATAGGTCCTTATTGAATCCTAAGCAAATCTTAGTTAAAATCCAGTGATAAGGAAGCGAGGAAAAAGATCCAGACAATTCTGCACAGAAGCCCCCAAGAATTTCCTCCAGGGAAGAGCCCACGTCTGTGTCCAGAGTGATGTTCGTGAAGAACAGCTGACGCGGGGGCACAGGCCCAGGTGTGCATGGCCTGGTGTCCTCACAGCCTGGGGTCTGGGGGCTCCTCCCTGGATACTCAGGGAAGCTGGGGCAGGACATCAAAGAATGAACGGGCTAAGTGAACAAACACACTTAAAGTCTAGCATGTGAACTGGATAATAGGATAGAAAAGGCAACAGAGAAAATTAAAAGTAATTCAATGAAAGCAAAACATTCTCTGTTTTTTCCACTATGAAGTCATGATAAATAAGAATCGAACAGATTCCTGAGACGGAAGCCTCTCGCTGGGCTGAGGCAGACTCTGCCCATTGAATTCTAAGAGGACCAGCCCTAGGCTCGAGCCCCCCAGGCGGGGTCACTGTGCAGTTATCTGGGCCTCTTGCCCTTGGCAGGTGGTGGTGAGTTGCAGGTAAAAGGCAGTTACCGGAGTCCTAGTGCAGCTTCCTTAATCCCCAGGGTGCCAGGCCCGCTGCTTTGGTTCACTGTATTAAGGGTTTGAGTGCTTCTCCCCACCCAGACTCCTAGGGTGCCAGACCTGGAGAGGACTTTAGCCCTTATCTGGAGTGGCCCATCCCCTGATTCTACAGAGGAAGGCCCAGAGAGGTGAAGTGACTTAGGGGCACACAGCTTCCAAGGGCGGGAAGGCCTCTGTTCTGTACCCCACCTTGCCTTCTCTTTCCCCCAATATTTTATTCCTTACTCCTTCTCTGACCTTTTGAGCTCTGTCATCCTTCCCCTCCATTCTATGCCGCCTCTCCCCCGTTGCCTACGGTGTTTGTCCCGGCAGGTCGTGGCCTTTAGGAAGACTCCGAGTCCTTGAGAGACCCTGCCCCCATCCCTTCTCTGATCCAGGGTGCGGGCTGCTTTCAGCATCATGGCCTTTTCATCAAGGTTTGCCTTCTGGGAGCAAAAGGAAAGTTATATTTCAGAATTTTTACGCTCTCCCTATGTGCTTGGCATGATGTGTGCAGGCAGGTGTTGGGCTTGTGTGCCACGAGCTTTGAAGGCAGCGGTGGGTTGGGCATGTGTGTGTTTGGGGGCTGGGGAGAGTGGCCGGGGTCCCTGAGTGGACTCTTCTGTCTGGACGGCTCCTGCGCTGAGTCACGCTCCTCCCCTGGGCTCCACCTCTGGTAAGCTGAGCTAGCTGCCTTTTGTCCCCCTGCGCGTTCCCCCTGCGCGTTAACCCCTCCACACCCTTCCTGCGCCCGCTGCTGCTCTGACTCACCCCTGGGAATGTGAGCTGTTGTGAAGGGGCCGCAGGGAATGGCTTTGGCTCTGAGGCCTCAAAACTGGATTCCCCCCACCCCCTATCCGAGTCTGGGCGCTGTGATGGGTAGGAGGAGAGGAGCCAAGAGTGGGGAGCCAGGCCAATTAATTGCCTGGGTCCACAGGGTGATTCAGGCTTTAGACCTGGACATGCCTTTGTCTTGTGCACAGTCCCCAGCTGGGCAGTGACCTACAACAGTCAGAACCCTTTGGGCGGGGGAGGGGGCAGTGAGTCAGCCTTGGGCTAAATCTAGAGCTGAGCTCAGAGCTGGGCCTGGTGTCCCAGCCAATTCAGGGGGCAGCCAGTGCTTCCCCCAATGCCTCACCACAAGGGTAAGACCCTTGGGGTCCCACGCTCAAGCCACTGGAAGGAGGACAGATTTGGAGCTGGTGAAGGACACGGAGCGGACTTGGAATCTGGGCCATCCCTGCGCCCGCGCTAGCAGCACCGCGTGCAGTAAATGAGTGTGTCTGGGCGGTGTGTGAACACTTGCCCTCCCTCTAACCTGTGTGCCTGGGGCTGATGCACGGTGTGATGGGGGGACGGGAGGGGTGGGCATTTGTGGGGGCAACAGGCGCAGATCTAGCCTCTCCCACTCCTTTTCCTTTTCTCTACCAGCCCCTCCCTGCCTTTTCTCTGCTCCAGTCCCAATTTCTAAAGTAGTGGAGTCCACTCTGATGAGTAATTGCCATTTCCCCTCTGTTCATGGTAGTGTGAACTAACTTTGAAGCTTGAGCCCACTGAAAATAGCTCTGTTGGCTATTAGCTTTAGAACTGCTGTGGCCATCATGCTGGTCAGTGCTCCAGGCACTGCTCATTAGAGCTCAGAATTAGGCTGGACCCTGATTACAAATGGAGCGTCCCTCCAGGTGGATAATTAAAATGATTCTGGACGAGTTTCTAAGGGTCTTTTCCATCAGGAATCAAGGACTCCATCCCAGACTCCTACCCACGCTGTGCGTGCAGGAAAGAGTCACGCTGAGGATGGGGCAGGGCTGGCAGCAGACCTGTCTTTTTCCTGTAGGCCAGGGTGACTGGGAAAGAGGAGAAATGAAATCCACTGGCGCTGCCTCAGCTTTTGGAGGGAGAGTTGCTGGGGAAGGGCGTGCAGGGCAGAGGCTCTCCTAGACTTGAGGCCTGGCTCTCTGGGTCTGTTCTGAGCCAGGCTCTGAACTGAAAAAACCATCTGAGCGGCCACATCGTCTGTCCTTTTTCCAGAGGCATTATGGTATCTGCCATGTGTCGCTGACACTGCTCCCTGCCTCTGACTCTGGCCAGCCAGCTCCCGGGCTGGGCACAGACCTCAGAGCCCAGGCATCTTTCCTTCCTCCACACCCCACCCCAAACCATGGGGTTGCCTCGCTCATCTGCACGGTTGGGTAGAGTTTTGTGGGTCTGAGGTTGGGAACATATCTGGCTTCCCGAATCCCTGCCACTGCCCCACTTCCTGCCTCCAGCCAGAGCTCAGTGGCCTGGCCGGGCAGGCTCTGTGCTGAGGGAAACTGTTCAGACCTAGAAGCAAGCCCGAGCCAGCCTGGTGGGGGCCACATACTCAGCCTACACTAAGCTCTGCTCGCCCAGCAGGCCCCCCACACTGGGTCATTCCCCCCTCAGTCTCTACGTCAGAGGCTCTTGTTCAGACCACTTCTTGCCTGAGCATGGAATGCTCTTGTAGTTTAGCCTGAGTTTAATTCACTGGAACTTTCTATCCACACTGTCGTTCTCATGGGTGAACCTCTTTGGACAGCCCGGTGGGCCACATGGCTTGTCACTGAGGGCAAAATGTACCAGGCTTTATGTAGCCCCTATAGAGACTCTTCATTCTTGAAGTTGTCACTGGACAGTTTTGACCCCAGGATAGAGATCTGTTACCCAAGTCCATAGCCCTAGCCCTGAGCACTCAGGAGCCCTGCCTCTCTGCCTGTATGTTTTCCTTCTGTGCTTTTCATGCTGGGTCTCCCCACCCTGACCTCTGATCTGCCAGTGACTTCTTTGTCTGCTCCCTCAGGTTAAAGAGGAGGACAAAGCTCTGCCGAAGCCTGGTCCTCCTGCCAAGGAGGAAGGGGCTGTAAGTGCTTCTCCGAGACTTGTGTGTGTGTGTGTGTGTGTGCGCATTTGTGTGTTTGTGTGTCTAGGCGGGTTGTGTCCATGAGCCCAAGCATCTGCAGTTACACAGAGCAGGCAGGCCCAGCAGGGTGCCCCTTCCCATGTGGGGTGACAAGAGGGACCGGCGTAGAGTGACAGAAAGGGCAGCATGTGTGATGCCCACCCAGGTGTATGAAGGAGATGGCAACACCAAGGCGTGTTGGGGACCTCTCCCTAACCTCCCTGTTTAGTTACTACCTTTAGCTATGGTTTCCTGAACTCTCTGGAGCTGGAGAGGCTTAGTGGGCAGACTGAGGGCGGGGAGCACCAGACCAGGGCTCAGCTGTCGGGACTCCTCAGCCTGCTCCCAGTGGCATGAGACACGGGCAGGGAGGGATTTCGTTGCAGCTGCTGCTGTCTCTTCCCAAGACCCCTTCAGCTGCTAGGTGCAGGTAACCTGGAGGCAGGCTCCAACCCGCGGTGCCACCAGCCCACACCAAGTCACTCCACCTTAGGACAGAGACCCTGAATTAAGTTGGTCACTTTCAAGGAAAGAGAGGGGAGAGAACTCCAGAATAGTCAGGCCCAGAGAGGTGTAGTTAGGAGGGGGCTACTGTCGGCACAGGGGACAGGAATGCCCAGGGTTCTGGAGCAAAGCTATACCACAAAACAGACCCATGCTTCCTCACCCCAGATGGTGCCTGTCCCACTGCCCCGCTTCATTGAGTGGAGATTTGATTAGCCAGGGGTTGTGGATCCACCCCATCTGTAAACAGTCCTGCAAGGTCAGGGTGGTTTCAAGGGCTTATGTTTGAGATTCGTGAGGGAGGGGCCTTGGAGCATGCCAGGTCTGGGGGGGAAATTACGCGTAAAGTGCTTAGAAAACTGCCCGGCACACAGTAAGCTCCGTCTAAGTGTTAGCAGTGACGATGATCATCATCGCTGTCATGGGCATCATCAGCTTCAGGTAGAGGGCTTGGGAAGAAAGCCCGAGAGGGAGGGAAGGGAGTGGGTCTCGGAAGCTGGAGCCAGGCCAGCTCTGCAGGGCCCTGACATGCCGGTGAACACCCTTGGCCCAGGAGGTTGAGGAAGAGGCCCCTTCAAGGCCTCCCCTCCCCACCCCTGCAGTAGGGCCATCCTGCAGCCCAGGTCTGGGCTGAGTTATTTGGTTTAGCTCTGCTGAGGACGTGGGGCAACCTCTCCACGTGGCAGCCGGAGAAGTCTGTCTAGTCTCTGGGAGTCTTCCTGCATTTCAGTAGAGCTGGCAGCCAGCCACTCATGGAGCTCAGTACCCAGGTACATCCTAGAACCAAGGTCACTGTTTAGGGGAACGAGGATTCAAGCACAACCCATCAGTGGCCCCCAGGTTGTCCTTGTTCCCCTAGGTAGTGTGGCTGGCTTTGTAGAAAACTGTCCTGCTGTTAGCCAGGCTGGCCTGCCCGGTGGCAGCCCCTGGGGACGGTAGGTGTTTCCCACCAGTGTGCTGGCATCTACAGGGGGCGCCTGGGTGCCAGGAGGCTGGCTGAGCCAGGGCCCCAGCTGTAGGCAGAGTGGAGCTGTGGTCTCTCGAGTGCTTAGCCCTTTGAGTGCTGTAGCTGCCGCTTCTTCTTCCCGTTATTCCACGTGCACACTCTGGGAGGAACGAGGTCTCCAGCCATGAGAGGTTTGCACAAGGAAACTGCAGGGAGACCGGCAGAAAGCAGGCTGCGATGGAAGCTTCCTGGGCCAGCACTGGGTTTCCACAGCTCTTGAGAGTGTGGGTGAAGGGAAGACAGTGGTCAGGACCAGAGGAGTGGGGAGGGAGGAGGCTTGGCATGCCTAGGGGCCAAGGATTACATCCCAACTATTGTTGTCATTGGGATGGGCAGGCTCTGGGTCTGACCGCTCAGAAAACCGGGTGACAGAAGGACCAGGGACCCCAAAGGTGGGAAGACCCAGAGTCAGGCCCAGGACTGATGGCAGGAATTGGAGTTTGACCTTTCCACGCTCCGTCTCTGCTATGTTTGGGCTGTGAGGGAGTGGGCTGACCTGGATCCAGGCTCGGTTGTTGTCCTGACATAAGCCAGGGACTCTGGGGTGCTTCATGGGCCTCTGGGCACCCTATGCTGGCCTCCCACAGCCCATGCTAAGCCTGGAGATAGATGCCAGGTGACAGCAGTACCTGCTTGTGCTCTGAGGGGGAGAGAAGCCACATTCTTAGATGCAGTTGTCCTGTCTTAGAAGATGGACCGAGAGCTTCCCGGAGTGGCCTCTTGGAGCTGTGTGTTGTTTGATGGATGAATGGAAGGTCTGTTCCACAGCTCGGTGTGGGGTCACACCTCTGACTTCCTCTGTGCGGGGCGGGGGCGGGAGGGACACAGGGGCTGATGCTAATGTCTCCCTGTATTTGTGTGACTATAGCTAGAGGGCAGCTCGAAGGACAGCGGTGGCCCACCTAGGAGTCCTCAGCCTCCCACCAGCCCTGCCCCCTCACAAACTCCCCAGAGAACCAAGAGCCCTGCGTCCGCACTCGCCATGAACGGCCCCGGGGCCGCCTCAGTGGAAGGCCCAGGCGAGGAGGCCCAGGGCCTGTCCCGGAAGAGGGTGGCGAATGCAGTGAGGAAGGTGGTGAGCAAGGTGCTGCCCGGCGAGGAGCCTGGGAGCGCCAAGGAGCCTCCGGACAGAGGGGTCCGATCCCCCGAGCACCTGGTGGTTCGAGGCAAGAAGGGAGAAAAGGCAGCCTCTGGTCCTAAGCCGCCTCCCCCTCCTGCTCCCCCTGCTCTGCCTAAACCCGAAGCAAAGAAGGAGGCAGCTAAGGATGAGCTCTCCGTGGGCCTGCGGAGCCTGATGTCCCGCAGCCGCGGCAAGGACCACAAGCCGCGCAGCAGGCAGTCTCCCGGGAAGGGGGAGAAGCCCTCCAGCCAGGAGCCAGGCTCCCCGGGGAAAGCAGTCTCCCCAGAGCTGGCAGACTCCGCAGAGAAGCCAGGCTCCCCAGCCAAGCCTGAAGACCCAGGGAAGCTGTGTTCCCCAGCCCTGCTGGAAGGGCGGGCGGGACTCACTGGATTGCAGCCCAGCAAGTCACCAGCCCCTGGTGTGCAGCAGGAGGTACCTGAGTGTGTCACTAACCTCCCGCTCCCCAGGGCTCTTCAACAAGCCCCGCATGACTGCGAAGCTGGGCTGGCGTGTGCCGAGGGCAGGGCTGCATGGCTTTCCTCCACTGACCGCCAGGACCCTGGGGACCCGCCAGCTGCTGCGTGTGGTTCTTCCACACTCTTGTGTGGGAGTCGGGTCCTGGTCCCCAGCTACATGGGGTCAGCTTAGGCCCTGGCTCCCAAATTGAGGATCAGAGTCTTAGCAGATTAGTGCGAGGGTCGGAAGACTTTCTGGGAGTTCCTGTCGTGGCTCAGCAGTTAACAAACCCAGCTAGCATCCATGAGGACGTGGGTTCGATCCCTGGCCTCACGCAGTGGGTTAAGGATACAGCATTGTTGTGAGCTGTGCTGTAGGTCACAGACGCGACTCGGATCCTACGTTTCTGTGGCTGTGGCGTAGGCCGACAGCTACAGCTCCAATTCAACCCGTAGCCTGGGATCCTCCATATGCCACGGGTGTGGCCCCTAAAAGACAAAAAAAAAAAAGAAAAACAAAAGAAAAAAGGAAGGAAGATAGGAAGGAGGAAAGGAAGGAAGGAAGAAAGAAAGAAAGAAATTCCTGAGGTCAGGGGCCCGTGTTCGTGCCCCATCCCCAGCCCCTCACTCTGGTGGGACCTCAGCCTCTCTGAGCCTCTCTGTTGAGTGGGGAGGGTCACATAGGTCTACAGTCTCTCCTCTGAAGTCCTTAGGCCCAGCAGTATTTTAGAGGTTAGTACTTTGTGTATTCAAGGGTGTCATACAGTGTGCTTAATGAGCAGCAACCTGTGACCAAACATGAATATTTCCACAAGGAAATGATGAATGTTCACGCTGCGGGAGGAAGAGTACAGTCAGGTTTTGCCAGCAACCTAGTTAAGAAAAGTCTTTTGTTTTGGAGGGCTTTTTGGACTTTGGAATTGCAGGTAAAGGATAATGCCAGCTGTGAAGGGTGGCTGTGCAGATTAGAAAGGACACCGGGAATGAATGCTCCTAGCCCGGGCCCTGGCGTGGTGGGTGCTCTGTAAATGGTGGCACTGAAAGTGATGCTGGTACCATCACTGCCATCTCTACTTCCTCGTGCCTGGCCAGCTGTCCCTTCCAGCAGCAGGACTCCCGAGGAGCTCTAGGCCTGGGTGGCAAACAGGCACAGTGGGCCCCCTTTGGACCTGGGGCCCCGTCTGTCCACAAAGTGCCCTCTGGGTGAGACAGGAGGTTGGAAGACTGAGGATGATGCGAACAGCCCCTTGCCTTGGAGAGTGGTGCCTGCTTGGCTGGTCCTTGGGTTGGGGGACATTTCTCTTCAAGTGTTCCAATTTTGTGGTCCCTTCTGGGGCCTCCTGGGGTTGGGAGCATGGATTGGGTTTCACCACTGCTTCTCTGTGCTCTTGCATGCTCCCAGCTAGAGGTCAGGGCAGGGTGCCACCTAAAGGCCTGTCCTGTCTTCCAGGCCCTAGAGACCCTGACTGCTGCTCCCTAGGATTCCTAAGGTCCGCATCCCGTTCTTCCCAGGCTTTGCAGAACTTAGAAAGGAGCAGGCGGCAGCTTTCCCCACCCCTCCTGGCCCACTCTGAGTCAGAGAAGTGACCTCCTGGCACACATGAGTTGTCAGGAGCGTTTTGGCCTAATGGGCAGGACGTAAGACAACCCACTAGCCCCTAAGAAGAATCTCCTAGAAGCCAGAGAGCATCATGTTCCTGTTCCTGGGCCAGCTGTCCTCCCTCTGGCTCCCTGTCCCTCCGCCTCTAACTAGGGTGGAGTTGGGGCTGAGATGAGCCCTGTCCTGGAGTTCAGGGCAAGGCCAGAGGATGTGTGGAAGAACTGGCCATCCTGGTGCTGAAATGGTTAAGGGGGTGGGAAGAAATAACCCTAGAATTCCTGGGCACCTCATCTGATACCTTAAAAACTCCAGTCGGTGTCCTGCTTGCCTTCCTGACCTATTCCTCTTACCCACGGGGTCCTGGCGGCTTCCTGAGCTAGAAGCTTGGCATGCTCTCCCCGCACCGTTCCCCGGGCTGGGACTAATAGTGGCTTGACCCTTAGGCAGGAGCTGCCCCCCAGGTCCGGCTGACCCCTGCAGAAGAGGCCCACCAACGGCTCGAGAGGATCTTCACAGCTCCTGTAATGCCACCTCTCACGTGTGGTTCCCCAGGCCCCACTCTCCGCTTGGCTGGGGCTGTCGGTCAGACTGTGTGTGTCTGTGTGTAGAAGCATCTGACAGTGGAAGGGTGGCTTCCTGGAAGTCTGGGGACCTTCTTCACAGGGCCTCCCCCTTGAAGAAATAAGGGACAGGCACAGCGGAGGGTCTGAGCACAGTGAGGCCTGTTCCTCCAGGGGACCCATGGGAGGGTCCCCTCTTGGCTAGAGATCCAGCCCCCTTATCTGGCCCCAGTCTCTCACCCTGGAGACACATCTTGGTGCCAGGGCCTGGTGAGTGCGAGGCAGGGAGTAAACACTCCCCTTTTTGATGCCCTGGCTCTCCAGACCCTGGCAAGGCCTGTTAACTCCTGTCCATAACAGGCAAGGTCCAAGGCCTGGCTGACTCCCCTTCCTCTCCAGCAATGCTTTTAAATAACTGAAGACAGGGAGATCAAGGCTGGCCACAGGGATGCCTCTGCTTGCCGTTGGGGAGGGTGCTGCCGGGAGCAAGTTGGGGGCGCGGTGTGCGGCAGAAGTCTGAGGAAGGGGTCTTGGACTTGGAGCTGATGGGGGTCTTGTTTGACAAGATAATGCAAGGCTGACAGCTCTGAAGGGCTACCCCGGGCATGGGGAGTGGTACCCTTGGATGTATGTTAGGAGGTCGGGGACAGCCTGGGCTGGGGTCTGGTGGCTACAGGGAAGCTAGGCTGGGAAACGCCCTGGACATAAGGCCAGAGGCTCGCAGGGGTCCCAGTACCTGGGTGTGGGGAGGTGGCCTGGCCTGGCAACACAGAAGAGGAGGCTGGTTCAGAAGGCACTGGATGGCCAGCCAGGAGAGACTGTGGCCAGAGGCAGAGACACCCCCCTGCCACGAGCAGTGACTTATCAGAGCATCTCCTCTGAGGAGTCTGATGGTAACGAGTGTTCCTTCACCAAGCAGAGCCTCTCCTTCCTGGTCTGACCTCCCTTGACCGGGTGCACTGTGCCTGCCCAGGCCAGCCCCCTGCCCCCGCCCCCCGCCAGCTCCTGGTGCTACGTCCCTCTCACTTCCACTTGGCTGGGGGCTTGCTGAAGGGAACATGCCAGTGGTCTGCTTGTCCTCATCCCTCTTCTCTCTCTCTCCTTTGCTTGCTGCTGGTAGCTGGACCCTGAGGCCGCCTCTCCTGCCCGCAGCCAGGTAGGGTTCTCCTGCTCCCCACAGGAGCCCTCCGCTTCCTCCAGTGACCACCTGCCACCCCTGGCCTGTACCTGGGCTGGCGTCTGTGCTCGGGCCTCATGCTGGAGTGTAAGGCCCCTTTCCCCTTCTGGCTCCTACCTGGTGTCCGGGGGCCCCCCTGGGGGAGGCAATGCCTGGAGCTTGACATGGGCAGCTCTGTGTCAGGCCCTGGAGGAGTGTCTAGGACTCTGTGGCACATGGTTCTTAGCCTCTGAAGCCCAAGGGCCTGGCCAGACTTCTAGGTGTTTCAGTTCTGCTCTCTGGGTAGAGAAGAGGCTGAATCCCTACCCAACCCCCACCGCCACCCCTCCCTGCCTCTTAAACCTGAAGATGCACATCTTCTGTCTCCACGTGCCGGCCAGTGTGGGAACATGTCTTCGGGTTAGCTCCACAGGAGTTCGTTATAGGCCAAGATCCTTTAATGTCGCCTTATTCATCAGTCTCCAAACACCTGACCCGTAGAACACACCCATTCGAGACAAAGGTTTTAACCTGTCTCATAATTTGAAAAAAAAAAAAATTGTTTTATAAAGTTACTTTTTTTTTTTTTTCAAATATAGAGAATTAGCCTTTTGGGGGTTGTCTTCATTTAAATTAAAACATTGACAGCCCCATAGTGATCCTCCTATTTGAAGGGTAATTTCACTGGACCATGATGACGTGGAGAGTCTGGAGACCACAGTGTAATCCAGTCTCCTGACTCTGAGGCTGAGAAGGGCCGTCAGCAAGGGAGAGGGAGTTATCTGAAGCTGGAATCCAACCTGGGAGTAGAAACCAGATCTTTTTCTTTCAGTTCCAAGAAACGTAACAAAGAACACACTTACTGTTATTTTTCTTGTCCTTGCTCATCCCTCGTCCAGGGGTGTCGGTATTACAGAACAGTGTCTATGCCTTGGCCCCAGGTCTCATGAGGGTGGGGGACTCTGGGAGACTAGCTGTACCTCATGGCTGGGGACCCCCAGAGAGCTGTGGGTTAGGGCTAACTTGGGGGCTGCTCATGCCATGGGGGGGTGACCATCCCCTTCCAGAGGCCACTGGATGACTCTGCTGCCCTTTTGTCCACATGACAAAAGGAACCTGATGGGCCACAGGCCATGGGCCCCTCTCCTATTTGCCCAGCTCCCTCAGGCACCATTTCTGCCCAGCTCGGTCTTCTTAGGGGGTGCCAGGCTTGGCAGCCCCCACCCTGACAGTGCCTGTGGATGCTTCTTTCTGATTGGTGACCACCTGGGCCTCCAGGGGCTCTCAGCCCATTTATACCCACTGCCATGCCCATCCATGTGGCATACAAGTCTCTTCCTGTATTAGAGCAATGCTGCCCCCCCCCATGTCCCTGGCCACGCTGCTTCATGGTCTTATGTGGCCTCAGCATGTCCTCATGTGCACCACCTGCCTCTGGACACTGTCCCTGCCAGCAGAGCATCCTCTGGAGGGGAAGGCTAAGGCCGAGGCTAGCACTCAGGACCTACCCATCATTCTGCACTCGGTAGACACTTAGATCTTGAGAAAATGCCCTTTCCCAGCTCTGAGAAGGAGGCCTATCGGGGGGATGATTGGAGAACCTGAGCGTGTAAAGTCGCAGGAGCTGTGGCCCAGGGTGAGGGCTGGGGCTCAGGATCCGGATCTTACAGACGTCACAGGGAGAGGGCAAGAGGGCGGCTGGTGATTTGTGCTCCTGGGATCTGCTGAATCCTGGGCACACAGTCCATGTGTCCCTGTCTTTCCAGACCCTCAGGGCTGGCATGGTCTCTAGTGTCCTTGTCCTCGGGGCTCCTCAGCAGCACCACCACCCCCTGGCTTCCCCACCTTCTTGCTCTGACAACTCTGGTGTCTCCCATTCTGTGTGTGCCACCCACCTGTCCCCCTCGCCCAGCGGCTCATCTAGACGCCCTTCCCTTCACATGTTTCCTCTCTCCTGCTGTCCTTGTCTGCGTTCCTGAACGCGGTCTGACTCTTTATTCCTCCCCTCCCTCTGACAGGTGAAGACAGAAGAGCAGATCGCAGCGGAGGAGGCCTGGTGTGAGACGGAGAAGGTGTGGCTGGTCCATAAGGACGGCTTCTCACTGGGTGAGTCTGGGGAGGCCCAGGGGGCAGATGCCTGGGCCTCTGGTTTCAGGGCTGGGCGGCGGCTGTGCCTCTGGGTCTGGCGAGGGCCGGGTGGTGAGCGAGGAGAGGCTCTTGACAACAGTGGGGAGAAGGCAGGACCGTAAAGGGCCCAAAGAGGGCTGCCACAGCTTCCCAGGCCCATGTCTGTCTCTGCCCTGCTCTGCAGCCAGTCAGCTCAAATCCGAGGAGCTCAGCTTGCCCGAGGGAAAGGTGCGGGTGAAGCTAGACCACGATGGAGCCATCCTGGATGTGGACGAGGATGACGTGGAAAAGGTGCGCGGGAGGCGGGTGGGGGCGCAGGAGGGGGGCCGGGCTGGGCCGGCTGTCCGCCGGCAGAGCAGGCTGGATCTGCCGCTTCACGGCCCGCCCGCACATCCCGTCACACAGGCTAATGCTCCATCCTGCGACCGTCTGGAAGATCTGGCCTCGCTGGTGTACCTCAACGAGTCCAGCGTCCTACACACACTGCGCCAGCGCTACGGGGCCAGCCTGCTGCACACGTACGCTGGCCCCAGCCTGCTCGTCCTCAGCCCCCGGGGGGCCCCGGCTGTGTACTCCGAGAAGGTGCGGGCCCCCTCGACTGCCTCACAGCCCCACCCACCCCCAACTCCTCCCCTCTCCCTTGGCATCCCATGGGGCTTCTGTGCCCTCTCACAGCAGCCTTGGGAAGAGGAGTCATTTCAAGGGGGTGGCAGCAGAAGGCCTTCCCCCTTCCTGGAGCAAAAAGCCCAGAAAGATGCGGGCCAAGGGGGCGAGGGCTGTCCGAGTGGGGCCAGCTAAGAGCACCTGCCCCTTTTGTCTCTTTTGTGCCCAAGGTGATGCACATGTTCAAGGGGTGTCGGCGGGAGGACATGGCCCCCCACATCTATGCCGTGGCCCAGAATGCTTACAGGGCAATGCTGATGAGCCGTCAGGACCAGTCCATCATCCTCCTGGGCAGCAGTGGCAGTGGCAAGACCACCAGCTGCCAGCATCTGGTGCAGTATTTGGCCACCATCGCGGGCACCAGTGGGAACAAGGTGTTTTCTGGTGAGGTGGGGGCAACAGGAACAGAATGCTCTGGCGAGGGGAATGGGGATGGGGGCCCCATCTAGGTGCCAACTGTTTTTCTCCCTGGCCTCTCCCATGTCTTCAGAACCCCTCTGTCCCCAGCAGCTTTAGTCTGAGTAACTGAGCCTTTGGGTGCTGGGGAAGCAGCTGTGGGCTGGGCCTCGCGTTCTGCCCGGGCTTCTGGAATGAGCTTCCCCTGGCTTTCCTGATGGTCCCTGGGCCTGTCTCCTGCAGTGGACAAGTGGCAGGCTCTGTACACCCTCCTAGAAGCCTTTGGGAACAGCCCCACCATCATGAACGGCAACGCTACCCGCTTCTCCCAGATCCTCTCTCTGGACTTCGACCAGGCCGGCCAGGTGGCCTCCGCCTCCATTCAGGTGAAGGGACACTCGGGGTCGTAAGAGTCTGGCTACCTGATTTCATGCCCAGGAATCAGATTCTCTCCTGGCCTCATTTTCCTGGGTTTCTGCCCCAACCAAAAGCAGGCTGGCCTGCTCTGTCCCGAACCTTCACATTCTGCGCCCCTGCCCCGTGCCTCCTCCCCTGGGTGCTCGGCCTCCTGCCCCTCCTGGGTTTGCCCGCACCCTAGGTGGAGCCCCGGCCCCTGCTCAGGGCTTCTCTCAGGCTGGCTCAGCCGGGAGGACTGGCTTGTCAGTGAAGTAAGGCCCAGCTACAGCCGGTTCCCTTCCACGCTAATGAAATGTCTCACTGCAAAGCCTCCAGCTTCCTGGGACATCTGTGCCTGGGGGCTGGGCGGGTGCAGGGCCTGTGTTCTTCCCCCGGCTCTGGTTTCTGCCCCAGGTTTGACTGTGAGGTGATCTGACCTCTGGTTGAGCACCTTGAGAATAAGATGCGGCTGCTCATTCCCAGGGGCTTGGGGTCTCCAGCCGGGGTGGGAGAAGCCCACCTGGCACAGCCCTCCTTGCCCACATACCCTTCATACTGCCACAGACGATGCTTCTGGAGAAGCTGCGTGTGGCTCGGCGCCCAGCCAGCGAGGCCACGTTCAACATCTTCTACTACCTGCTGGCCTGTGGGGATGGCACCCTCAGGTGAGATGGGACAGAGGAACAGGGAGGGTCTTTGGACTCCAGCCTGTCGATGGCTCCTGGGCCTTGCTGCTTGATTGCATCCATTTCCGGTTGTTTATTGCGTGCCTGCTATATTTTAGGCTCTGAGCTAGGTCCTGGGGTGGCGAGGTGAATGAGCTGTAGGCTCTGCCCGGCAGAAGCTCCCTGGCCCCAGGCGCAGGGGCCTGGCTGTCTGTGAGGGGCACCATTGACCCTTGGGGTTCCCAGGGCCTGACGAGGATCTCTGTTCCCCTTGAAGCCAGATCTGGAGAGGAAAGCACAGTGAGATGCAGGCGGCCAGGGATTTGCCTGCAGCCACACAGCTAGCATGGGGCTGAGCTGGTGCTGTAGCCCACATGGGAGCCCAAAGCCCGAGGCTTTTCAGGGCGCTCCATGCTGGCCTCCCTGCCTCCACGTTGGCTCCTCCACCAGGCTCCTCCCTTTAGACCTTTGGGGTTGCTGACTGTGTTCACTGAAAAAGAATAAATGATGAGGCTGAGAGAGCAGCCCAGGGCACCATCGTCCTCTTCAGTTTTTCTTGTACCTGAGGCCACATTCTCTGTCCCGGCTGGACTCACCCTTGAGGCAGGTTCCCTGCTCCCTTCCAGGCACCTGGCTGGACACTCTTACCAGGGCATCTCTGGTGACCTGTCCTGGGGAGGCCGGTGCTCTGAACGGGTGTCCAGGTCAGTTAGGACAGGCGGCGGCAGCTGGCCTGACAGGAAGGGATGACGGGCAGACAGAGCCGAATCTGGAAGCCGAGTCTCTGTGTCCAGCCTGGCAGGGAGATGGTCTTGCTGATGCCTTGTTCGTACCCCTAGGACAGAACTCCACTTGAACCACCTGGCGGAAAACAACGTGTTTGGGATTGTGCCACTGGCCAAGGTGAGGGGCCTGAGAGGACGGGGTTGGCAGCCGTGGACTCTGGGGTAGGAGAAGCTTCAGATGGGCTGCAGTGCCCCATGGGAAGAGCCGGAGCCCGGCTGTGCCCTGGGCTTGGCCTTCCTGCGGGTCCAGCAGCATGGGGTGTGAGGGACAGCCCCTCTGAGATCTGCCGCCGGCGTGCCCGTCTGTCCCTGCAGCCTGAGGAGAAGCAGAAAGCGGCTCAGCAGTTCGTTAAGCTGCAGACGGCCATGAGGGTGCTGGGCATCTCCTCCGATGAACAGAAAGCCTGCTGGCTCATCCTGGCCGCCATCTACCACCTGGGAGCTGCGGGCGCCACCAAAGGTAATCTTCAGCGGGTCCCAACAGCCCGGCTGGTCACCCGGGAGAGCTTGTGGGGGCCCTACCCACACCTAGCTTGTCCTCGCCCGGCACAGACTCATGTTCTCAGACACCCCTCTTTTGCTTGTGCCTCTTCCCAGTCCCCCTCATCACAGCAGGAGGCTGCAGTCGCGGCCAGTGTCGGCCAGAGGCCTGACTTAGGTGGCGGCGACCCGGAGCACTGTGAAGAGCAGGGGGGTCGGGGGCTTGGAGGCTGAGGGGAAAGAGACGGGCCTTGACTCAGAGCAGCTCCACTGGAATAACTCTCCTTCTTGTTCCCTTCCTGACAGAGGCCCCCGAGGAGCAAGCGGGTAACTGACTTTGACCCCGTCCTAGGGTGTAGGGGCCATCTTGCTCCATCTTGGTGCTTGTCCTGGGTTCTCTCTGGGGGCTGGTCTAGTTCTGTCATAGCAGAGGGCACTGGCCTGGGAGAAGCCCCAAGGTTGAGGGTGGAGAGGGCGCCTGCTGGCGGTGGGGCTTCTCAGAGTCCCAGGAATAGTTGCTTCTACCTGTTTTGCAACCAGATCCTGGCACCTCTTCGGATGCCCTCCATGGGGCATAGGTGGGGTGGAGGCATGTTGCTTCCTGGGGCTTCCCAAGGCCCATTCTCTCTGAATCTTCCCTCTCTCCTCTGGCTTGATGCCTCTTCCTCTTGCATGTCAGGGTCGAGGCCACTAGGCGGCAGCAGGCACCGCAGTTTCAAATGGGCTGTAGCTTCAGCATTTGTGCTTGGGGTCTTGCGAATGGCCAGAGCTTGGGCTGGCTGGTAAGAGCTCCTTTGCCTTCCTCTGGGATTTTTACATTGATGGGCCGGTGCTCTGAGTGTCTCTTCACCCCTTTCTCCTCCAGTTGAAGGAAAGGTGCTCTGAACAGCCCCTCAGGCACTGGCTTCACCTTCCTCTGGGATGTGAAGGGCCCCAGGCTGTGCAGCAGAAGTGCGGAAACACTGGTGGTGGTGGGGGCGCTGCGTGGAGGAACAGGCGTCTGGGCGTCAGCCTCCTTATGATCCCAGCAGGTGGCATCCTGCCAAAGAGGAAGCAGGCTCTGTGTTAAAGGAGTTGTCTCCAGGCTGTGTAGGTGGGCAGGTGGGGGCCACGTAGCTGTGTCTGAGGAGGTTCTTTTACTCTGAGAAGGTGACAGTCCAGGTTTCCTATAACCCTACTCAGCGCTGACCAGAGGTGGAGAGCTGTGGGTGTGTCAGCACATGGATCTTGCTGAGCAGTGTCTGTTGCCCCCTCAGAGTGAGCAGTATTTTCTAGGGGTGTGTGTGTGTGTGTGTGTGTGTGTGTGTGTGTGTGTGTGTGTGTTAGGAAGTCTTAGCGGGTCTCTGTGTGTCAGTGTGATTACATCCATAAACATGCTCCTTTGAGGTCATGAGTGTGTACCCATATGTGTGTGTGTGTGTGTGTGTGTGTGTGTTTGTATTTCTGAGTCTGAATGGGGTTGTGTTTTCTCTCCTGCTCCTCTTCACAAACCCCTGCCCCCCACAGTCCCTTTCGCTGGGCCTGGCAGGCTCAGCTGATGACTGTTTGCTAACACGCTGTTTTTCTTTGCATGCTGCATGCTGGTCCTTTGCCTTACAGAAGCCGCCGAAGGTAAAACCTTGTTTCTTATTAGCTTTCCCTAATTGCCGCGATTAGACACGTGTCGGCTGAGGCGCGTCTGCCCGTGTGGGCTGTTCCCTCTCCCCTGCGGCTTTTCCCCCTCCTCACTGTCAGGCCACAGTGGATATTTGTGGTCTCCCCTGGCAGACACCTGCGGGTAAGGGGGAGGGTCCTAATGCCTTCCTGGAAGAAGGAGGCACTTGTACTCTCCTGACAGCTCCCCCAGCTCAGTCGGTTCTCACGTGGACTGGCCCATCCTCTGACTGTCCTTCCCGCCTTGGCACCTGGAGCCAAGTCCTCTCAAGGGGTTTTCACAGTGAATCGGGAGCCCTCTGGTGGCAGCAGCATGGAGTTACAGTCTCTTTTAGCACCTGCTTGTTCTCTCTACCCGTAAGGGACACAGGAAGCACAGGCAGCTGCTCACTGTCCCTGTTTTGCCTGAAGTCCTGCTGGTTTCATCAGGGCTCCTTTTTTCCCTCTGGAAGATGCCTGCTCCCTAGTCCTGTGGGATTGAAGGACCCAAAGGGCACAGTGGTCATCAAACGGCCTAAGGAGGCAGCCTCAAGACGCCAGATGTCTCTTTCTACCCCCTAGCTGGGCGCAGGCAGTTTGCCCGCCATGAGTGGGCCCAGAAGGCTGCGTACCTGCTGGGCTGCGGCCTGGAAGAGCTCTCCTCGGCTATCTTCAAGCACCAGCATCAGGGCAGCACCCTGCAGCGCTCCACCTCCTTCCGCCAGGGCCCCGAGGAGAGCAGCCTGGGGGATGGCACAGGTACCCGGGCCCCTGGGCTGATTGGATGCCTCTTCCAGGGCTCGTTGCCATTTCTGGGTGGGCAGACTGCTGGGTGGATAGATGCTCCTGTTAGGGGGAGGGGCCCAGCCCCAGGGCCCTGTGCCACCTGGGCCTGGGTGGGTTAAGGGCATACCTAGGTGGGACCAGGGACCAGGAGATAGAGCTGAACCTCTTGCCCCACAGGCCCCAAACTAAGTGCACTGGAGTGCTTGGAGGGCATGGCATCCAGCCTCTATAGCGAGCTCTTCACGCTTCTCATTTCCCTGGTGAACAGGTGAGTGCCAGGTAGGGCCCAGGAGCTCTTGTCTTCCTGCCTTTGTGCTTGTGTGATTGCCAAGGCACAGCCATCCTCCACCAGCAGAGGGCTCACTGTCCCTGCAGGCAGGAGAGCCCCATCTTCCTGGGGGGTCCTGAGTACCTGGGAAGGGATGGGGATCCGGCTTAGGGCAGGAGGGCTGCTTGGGCTCCGGAGGCACTGCCCTGGGCAGTTCTGACCCTGGCTCTCCCTGTGAAGGGCTCTCAAGTCTAGCCAGCACTCGCTCTGCTCTATGATGATCGTGGACACTCCCGGCTTCCAGAACCCTGAGCAGGGTGGGTCAGCCCGCGGGGCCTCCTTTGAGGAGCTGTGCCACAACTATGCCCAGGACCGGCTGCAGAGGCTCTTCCATGAGCGCACCTTTGTGCAGGAGTTGGAAAGATACAAAGAGGTAGCACTTGACCTTGACCTTGCCACCTGATACCCCCAGGCTCATCTTCTGGCCTTGGGGAGGGCGTCTGTGGATGCAGCAAGATACCCTCTTCCCCACTGGCTGCTCCCTTCCCAGCTCTTCACTCTCCGACATTCCCGTCCCCTGTGCTCTCTGGAGCAGGAGGCTTTTCCTGCCCAGGCTACATTCTTTCTTTGCGGAGAGTTTGTTCCTCAAGAAGCCGAAGATACATTCGGGGTCCCTGGGATCCCCTTTGCCCACCTTCAAGGCACCCACCTAGGCCCTGTGAACCGCTGCCGTGCAGTTCCTGCCGCCACGTGTATCAGACCTTGCCTTCCCTGTCTCCTGATCTGTTAGGATGGTGACTGATTATTTAGCTCCCAGACACATAAAAGGGTGTCCCAGATGAGATCTGGAAACCGTACCTCAGGTAGACAGCTGAACGAGCTGGAGAGGATGTTTAGCTTGGATGAGGGAAGATTCAGGAAGAAAATGTCAGTTGTCTTCAAGTGTTTCAAGGATGAGCGTGTGGAATCGAGAGTGGGCTTTACCCCGCGTAACCTCATCAGTGGATGTGAGTAACAGAATACGCACGTGACCCTAGCTCACTGGAAAGGAGGTTAGGAGAATTCCCGCTGTCTGGAGCCACAGTGTGGCGCCTTGAGAGGTGGTGAGCATTGTCAGTCAGGCCGCTGGAGCAGAACTCCTGTTCAGATGGGACTCTGGACTTGCTGACCCCAGTGTCCCCTCCTGGCCTTCTCATAGGTCTGAGCCCCACGCCCAGCCCCGTGCTCACCACCACCCCCCCTTCCTTCCTAGGAGAACATCGAGCTGGCGTTTGACGACTTGGAGCCAGCCACGGACGACTCAGTGGCCGCTGTGGACCAAGCCTCCCATCAGTCCCTGGTAGGAGTGCCAGGGAGGGCCTGGCTGGCCTTTCCTCCTCCTTCTCATTCCTCTCCCTCATTAGAGCCCTCCCCGTGTGAGCTGCTGCAGGGGCTGCTGCTGTGAGCGGGGCGCCCAGCAGTCAGACCCAGGCACCAAGCACTTTAGAGCTGTGCGCCCTGCCCTAGCCTCTCAGCCGGTCTGACCAGGAAGGTGGCACTTCCTTCCGCCCTGGTGCCATGGGGACCCCCGCCCCCAGGTGTCCGAGCCTCTCTTCCCAGCTGGGCTCAGGTCCTCTCCCAGCCGTGCCTCAAGTGTGTCTGCCAGGAGGCCTGGTACTGCTTCCTCAGTGGTGAGGGCCTGGCTGGACCCAGAGGACATAGTCATTCCCTCCCACTGTCCCCAGGTAGAGGACGGGCACAGCCTGGCAGAGCAGGGCTAGGAGGGGGCTTCCACCCAAAGAGGGAGATAGGATGCGGATGTTCGATGCCCACTGAGGGGCTGTGTGGGTGTGAGCCCTCTCCCCTCAACCTGGCGACAGGTGTTGTCTCTCTTTGGGCAAGTGTTTTGGGCACCTTGCTGCCTGGGGGACTGGCTGGCTTGATGAGCATTTGGCATTTGGCGATCGTTTTCAATTAGGGAAGTTGCCTAATGTGCTTTATTGGAGGACTGGCCTTTTTGCCAGGTTGCTGATTCCCCTCCTCTGCCCCCTCCTTCCCCCTCTGCCCAGGCCTGGCACAGGGGGTGGGGCCCTGGGGAGAGCGAGTATCCCCCTGGGACAAGTGCTTAAAGTGCCAAAATTCCCCATCTCCCCAGGGAAGCTGGCTTTCTTTCTGTCTTAGGAGCAGCGGTGGTTCCAGAGCGCGATTGGATGGGGCTGAGCCAACCCTTCCCTCCTTTGCTCTCCCCTGGCTAGTGGGCCTTGGCAGCGGGCAGCTGCACCTCTCAGGATGGGCCCCTTTGCGCCCACCTGCTGCTCCCTGTCCAGTCGCTTCTTGCTCATTCCCGCTGCGCAGCTCCAGCCGCTCTGGGGCCTTGGTTGCCCATCGGTCCTTGGCTGCATTCTGCTCCCTCTCGGCCAGTACACAGAATCCTTTGGGCAGCTGGGGTCAAAGGGGGAAGAGGGCACTTCTCTCACTTCTCTTGTCCCCAGTCCCTAAAGGTCAGGCCGCAGTGGGGGTGGGGAACATCTTGTCCTACTTGCCCAGGGAAGAACTGGGAATTCCATGGAAAAGGCACCTTCAGACCAGAGGTGACTGCAGGCCCAGGTTGTCTGGCCTGCATGGGGAATTAGAAACCACAGCTGAGGAGTTCCCGTTGTGGTGCAGTGGAATCATCCAGCTAGGAACCATGAGGTTGCAGGTTCGATCCCTGGCCTTGCTCAGTGGGTTAAGGATCTGGCGTTGCCGTGAGCTGTGGTGTAGGCCGGCAGCTACAGCTCCTGTTAGACTCCTAGCCTAGGAACCTCCATATGCCACGGGTGCTGCCCTAGAAAAGGCAAAAAGGCAAAAAAAAAAAAAAAAGAAATCACAATTGAGTATTTTCACCTTCTCTCCAAAAATTGGAGGACTTCCTAACACTAGGCCAGTGTGTTCCTGGATACCTGTTGGCTGCTGCTGAGCGGTGACTGTTCCCTTTGGATGGGGACATCTGCCCTCCAGTCACCCCAGCTTCACCCATTTTGGCTGCCACATCCATCAAGTCACCTGTCTTAGGCTTTTGGCACCTGAGTTTGTGATCTTGCAGTGACCCCACCTGCAGTGCCCTCTCTGGGGAACCAAGGTTAACTTCACAGCCGTCACTTATTGATAGCTTCTCTTGTGCTAAGGACCTTGCAGATCTTATTTAATCTGTCTGGGAGGTGATGCCCAGAGAGTGAGGGCAACACAGAGCTCACCCAAGTACCCTGATCTCTGAGGGAATGAGGATGGAGGAGAGCCTCTGTACGTGGGCATGGGTTAATCAGAAGCCTTCTGGGAGTTCCCACTGTTGTGCAATGGGTTAAGAATCTGACTGCAGAAGTTCCAATTGTGGCCCAGCAGGTTAAGAACCTGACTAGTATCCATGAGAATGCGGATTTGATCCCTGGCCTTACTCAATAGGTTAAGTATCTGGCGTTGCCAGATAAGCCACAGATGTGGCTCAGATCTGGCAAGCTGTGGCTGTGGTGTAGTCTGGCAGCTGCAGTTCTGATTCAGCGCCTAGCCCAGGAACTTCTGTATGCCATGGATGTGTCCCTAAAAAAGACTAAACAAAACCAAATGAAAAAAAAGAATCTGATGGCAGCAGCTCAGGTCACTTTGGAGGCATGGGTTCAACTTCTGGCCCAGTGCAGTGAGTTAAAGGATCCAGCATTGCCACAGTTATGAGCATTAAGATACAGCTGTAGTTTGGATTCAGTCCCTGGCCAAGGAACTCCCATATGCTTCGAGTGCAGCCATAAAAATAAATAAATTTTTTTTTAAAAAAGGTCAGGAGTTCCCATTGTGGCTCAGCGGTGATAAACCTGACTGTCACCGGGCTTGGTCCCTGGACTTGCTCAGTGGGTTAAGGATCCAGTGTTGCCGTGAGCTGTGGTGTAGGTTGCAGACATAGCTCAGATCTGATGTTGCTGTGATGGTGGTGTAGGCCAGCAGCTGCAGCTCCATTTGGCCCCTAGCCTGGGAACTTCTGTATGTTGTGGGTGTGGCCCTAAAAAAAAGGTAAAAAAAAAGAACCCTTCCATCTTTGGGGACTTTGGTCACGGGCCCTAGGAATCATACTGTGCCATGGCACTCTGCCCTCTTTCTTGCCCCCCTTTCTCCTTGCCACCTACCTGTTCCACAGCAGTCAGCCTTAGTGGTAGGAGCTACAGGGTGTGTGTGTGTGTGTGTGTGTGTGTGTGTGTGTCTGTGTAGCATGTTTAGAGTGTGTGGTTGGGGCTGGAGTCCTGGCCCCCTTGCTACAGCTTCATGTGGCAATGTGGGCTTTCTGTCCTTCTCCCAGGTCCGCTCCCTGGCCCGCACAGACGAGGCGAGGGGCCTGCTGTGGTTATTGGAAGAAGAGGCGCTGGTGCCAGGGGCCACTGAGGATGCCCTCCTAGAACGCCTTTTCTCCTACTATGGCCCCCAGGAAGGTGACAAAAAAGGTGGGTGCCGCCTCTGGGCCACCTACATGGGTCCAGTTGGCCATTTCCCCAGGGGTGGGGCTCACTGAGCCCATGGGTTTGGGGGGGGCTGTGCCCTGATGATCCGAACCTGGCTTCCCCCACCCTCAGGCCAGAGCCCCCTCCTGCGCAGCAGCAGACCACACCATTTTCTCCTGGGCCACAGCCACGGCACCAACTGGGTGGAGTACAACACGGCTGGCTGGCTGAGCTACACCAAGCAGAACCCGGCCACCCAGAACGCCCCCCGGCTGCTGCAGGACTCCCAGAAGTAAGAATACCACTCACTCTACCCACCCGGGTTTCCCCTTCTTACTGTTAGAAGATTTCTGTGCAGTGTCTCTGCCAGGTGTGGGACGTGCAGCCCCAGCCCGAGGAACCCAGACTTGTGGCCGTGGTGCTGGCGGGGGTGAGGGGTGGGCCCTAGGAGCTGGGAGAAGGCGCCATCTCTTCTGCTCCATGAATGTGACTTCTTTCCCTCCTTTGCCTTCCCTCCTCTGGTAGAAAAATCATCAGCAACCTATTTCTGGGCCGGGCGGGCAGCGCCACCGTGCTCTCGGGCTCCATTGCGGGCCTGGAGGGTGGTTCACAGCTGGCACTGCGCCGAGCCACCAGCATGCGGAAGACCTTCACCACGGGGGTGGCGGCTGTCAAGAAGAAGTCCCTGTGCATCCAGATTAAGCTGCAGGTGGTGAGTGTGCCAGTCCCAAGGTGCTTCCCGATGGCTACCAGGTGGTAGGGCCTTCTGGGCACACCTGTGTCACAGGTGCCCACTCAGCATCCCAGTTGCCTTGATGGCTGCTGGTGGGGTCCTTTTCCAGTGCTGCTGCTGGTGAGGGGCACCCAGGTCTTAGATGGGCTGAGGTGTCCAGGCCTAGCACGTCCTGGTCACCGGTGGGACACCTGCCATCCTGCCCGGAGTGGAGATGCTGGTGCCGGTCACTGGTCTCCTGGCTCGGGCTGTCAGGGCCCACTGAGGACCGTCCCTTCTCCCTTGGCAGGACGCCCTCATCGACACCATCAAGAAGTCAAAGCTGCACTTCGTGCACTGCTTCCTGCCTGTGGCAGAGGGCTGGGCCGGGGAGCCCCGTTCCGCCTCCTCTCGCAGAGTCAGCAGCAGCAGCGAGCTGGACCTGCCCCCTGGCGGCGGCGGCGAGCACTGCGAGGCCGGGCTCCTGCCGCTGGATGTGCCCCTGCTCCGCACCCAGCTCCGCGGCTCCCGCCTGCTTGATGCTCTGCGCATGTACCGCCAAGGTGGGGCCCCTCCCTCCTCGACGGCCCCTGCCCGCCCCCCTCACAGGGCCGCGGGGCCAGAGGGGCGCTGCTCCCCTCCTGTCTCCAACTGGCCCTGGATCTCTCTTCTCCGCTGCTGCCTCCTCTGGGGGACTCTCCCTGCGTCTCCCGCCCAGTCTGCTCCGTTCTCTTTTTCTTTCCAGCCTGCTGACCATCCTTTTCCTTCCATATTCGAGTCCTCTGCATCCCTCCCCCCTCCCTCCTTCCCTGGTTTGGACGGATCAACCGTGCCAACAGCAGCAGACCGTACGCAGGCAGCAGCTGCCTCTGAGAGCAGCCCAGTCCCGCAGTGAGGAAGGAGGTGCTAAATCTTTCTGTAGGACTTCAAATTCCCAAGAATGGTCAGACATACCCTTTTTATGGCCCCATTTGAAGGAGGAGATGGAAGTGGTAATAATAACGGTAATTAACATCCTCAGGGTGTTTATGGTATAGCAGGCACACTTCTAAACCCGTCACACGGATTCATTCACTTCATCTTCCCAGCAACCTCATGAGATACTAGTAGGTACTAGTATCATCCCCAGATGAGGTGACTGAGGCTCAGAGAGGTTAAGTAGCTTGCCCAAGGTCACACAGCTCATGAGTGGCAGAGCAGGATTTGACCCAAGCAGACCAGCTTCCAAATGGGATTTCGTTTGCCTGAGAATTTATGTTGCCAGGGTTCTGCCCTTTTCCCTTCAGCTTGAAGAGCTGGCAGGGTCCCACCCACCTACCCACAGCCAGGTCCCCTTGAGGCATCCACAGGGTCACTGTCACTTTTCCTTCGCAGCCAAAGCCTGGAGATGGGCTCCCTGCCCTACTCTAAGTAAATCATCGATCTGTCCCCACGTCTTGATATGGAGTTGGTGTTTATTATTTCAAAACCAGATTGTTACCGCTCTGAACCAAAATCAATGTGCTTTACTCAAACAAGCGGATCGATGAGGCCAGCAGCAGCAGGCCCCCCTCCCCTCACCCAGCCCCCAGCCACCATCGATAGCGCTGATGATTAATTAAGATGCCAGGCGTCCGGACCTGCTATCCCGGCCCATCAATTTAATTGCAATTCAGATACAATCAATAGCTCACTTTGTCTTGGCCCCTCAGCGGCCCCCGCCTCCTGTTTCAATTATCAGGCACATACATCAGCCTCATCTCCCAATTGGAGGGTTTCCCAGAGCTAGCTAAGCTGTAGTGGAGCGAGTCCCCAACTGGCTGTCAGGAGCCTGGGTTTGGAGTCCAGTTCTGCCTCCAGCTGCAGCCTTTGTGACCTTGAGCGAGCCAGTCACTCCACCTCCCAGGCCTCAGTTTCCATGTCTGGAAGATGAGTTATATCTAGTCTAAGACCTTTTAATCGTTTGAAATTCTATGATTCTGTAGGAGTGGGTCTCTTAGTCCTCTTCCGTGGGTTCCAGTGTCCTGGGGTGACTTGGGGTAATCTCTCTCTGGCCACCATCCTGACCTTGCTCTGAGTCAGAAGTGGTCTCATCCTTGCCCCAACCTCAAGCCCAGACAGGAGGGGATCCCTGCTAGCAGTAACACTCTAGGAGTTCCTGTCATGGCTCAGTGGAAATGAATCTGACTAGGATCCATGAGGACTCGAGTTCGATCCCTGGCCTCGCTCAGTGCGTTAAGGATCCGGCGTTGCCGTGAGTGTGTCTCGGATCTCACGTTGCTGTGACTGTGGTGTAGACCATCAGCTACAGCTCAGATTTGACCCCTAGTCTGGGGACCTCCATATGCCGTGAGTGCGGCCCTGAGAAAAGACCCCCCCCCCAAAAAAAAAAATGGAAGAAGAGGAAGTAACATTCTAGGGAAAGAGGATCTACAAGCCTTTTGGTTACCTGGCCTAGGGCCCAGGGTCAGGATGGGGCAGGAGGGGAGCCATTCCTGGTACCCTGCCTCAGTGGGCCGAGGAAAGGAAGGGAGCGCTTTACTGACGCCCACCCAGTGAGTCAAGCTCTGTTTTCTACATACTTGCTCATGTACACCTGACTACCATGCAGGGTAAGTGGTGGGCCCCCATTAATTAATTAATTAATTAATTAATTAATTTGTTTTTTGCTCTTTTAGGAGCACACCTGTGACTTATGGAAATTCCCAGGCTAGGGGTCCAATCGGAGCTACAGCTGCTGGCCTATACCACAGCCACAGCAATGCAGGGTCTGAGCCATGTCTGTGACCTACACCACAGCTCACGGCAACGCCAGATCCTTAACCCACTGAACGAGGCCAGGGATCAAACCTGCATCCTCATGGATCCTAGTCAGTTTCGTTAACCACTGAGCCACAAAGGGAACTCCAGGGCTCCCACTTAAAGATGAGGAAACCGAAGTTCCCATTGTGGCTCAGTAATAATGAACCCAGCTAGTATCCATGAGGACTCGAGTTCGATCCCTGGCTTCACTTAGTGGGTTAAGGATCCACTGTTGCAATGAGCTGTGGTGTAGGTTGCAGATGTGGCTCAGATCTGGCATTGCTGTGGCTGTGGCATAGGCTGGCAGCTGCAATGCTGATTCAACCCCTAGCCTGGGAACTTCCATATGCCATGGGTGCAGCCCTAAAAAAAGACCAAAAAAAAAAAAAAAAAGATGAGGAAACCAAGACTCATGAAGATTGAGTGACTCGTCCAAGGTCATATGATACTAAGAGCCAGGGCAGGATTCTAACCCCAAGCCCATGCACTTTTCCTCTCAGCTACTCTCTGATGCCCGTTTTTTTGTTTGTTTGTTTGTTTTGTTTTTCTCATTAAATCCTCAAGACCTCGTTCTCCAGGCTGTCCCAGAGTCTTAGACTTGGAGGCTAGAAAGCATCTTAGGGGTCATCCAGTCTTTTATCACCATAGCACTCCTTCCAGGTGGTCAACCGTCCTGCTTTGCATTCTCACTGACAAGGAAATTGCTTCCTTTTAAAAGGACCTCTTCCCTTTTTAGACTCTGTGGTCCCACCGTGGGGCAGCCTCATTGTCCTCCCACCTCTTGTCGGTCGCCTTCCTCTCCCCTCTTCTTTCCTGGCCTGGCCTCAACCACAGGCTCCCCTCCGCCAGCCATCTCTCCCCCTTCAGATGACTCCACCAGGGCACCAGTGGCTGTTGGGGTGCGCTGGGAGCAGCCTAGGCTGACCGCCTGGCTCTGGGCCGCTCTCTCCCCAGGTTACCCTGACCACATGGTGTTTGCCGAGTTCCGCCGCCGCTTCGACGTCCTGGCTCCACACCTGACCAAGAAACATGGGCGCAACTACATTGTGATGGATGAAAGGCGGGTAGGTGTGGGCCCCTGCGGCCCCAGCAGCCCATCTTCCCTCTGCTCAGACCCCTCCCCTAGACAGAGCCGAGCTGGCCCGCGCTCAGGTGCCTTGTTTTGGTGACCAGGACGGGCAGGGGGAATCCAGGCTGTGGCAGTGGGGGGAAGGCAGCCTGGGGCATGGACCGTGGGATTCAGGGAAGAGCCACCTGCTTTGAAGATCTGAGATGAGCGTGTCTGCTCTCTGCTGAGCCAGCCAGTCACCCAAGAGCCTCCCAGGTGGCAGATTAGAACTGCAGTTTGGGGTGCCCCACTGATAGCACCTGGGCTACTCAGCCTTGACTTCCATCTCGGACTAGCTCCTGCAGCAGGAAGCTGTCCCAGGGTGGGGCAGGCATCCTTCCAGGAGGAAGACTGATGTGGCATCACCTCCCTCGTGTCAGGGTGAGCCTAAGGCTCCCGGGGTGGGTCCCTGGTCAGCCAGGCTGGTGGATTCCTGGCAGCACGGAAGGGTGTCTCCCTGCCATTCTAGGCAGTCACCTTGACCCCCAGAGGCAGCTCCTCAGAAAGCCAAAGGGATCCTTGAACAGAGGAGCCCGCCTTCCCTGTGCTCAGGCTGCAGGCACTCAGCCTGACTCCGACGGGGTATCAGACCTTAGGACCTGCTCCCTGAAAGGGAGAGTGCTCTCCTGAACAGGCGACGGTGCCCCCTGCCTCCCGCTGCCCCTGAGTCACAAACCCACACGGCTGGAGGCCTCAAAGACTTTCTCTCCACGCTCTCCATGCGGCACCTGCCAGTGTCCGGGGCGGCCTTGGTGTGGATGTAGATGACCCGACCCACACCCCCTTCTCTCTGAACCTTGACCTCCAGTCCAGCCTCCCCGTCATGGCCCACACCCAGCACCTCATCATCCCTAGAAACGCTCTGCTTCCGAAACCTCTGGCCAGCCGCCTACCTGTGCGTCTCATGCCTCTCTTCCTCTCAGGACAGCTGCTCTTTGACTCCAGCAAGACCCCTTGTTTCTGGGCCCCACTCCACGTCCTCTGCTCTGTCCATTCCATGCTGACCTCACTTCCTTCTCTTCTCAGCCTCGACAGCATGGTCCAGCCCTCCCGTCACCCAGCCTTCGTCACCCTCGGCTCTCAAGCCTCTCATGGCACCTGCCCAGCCCCCACCCTGAAGGGCCACCTTTGGGTGTCTGCCGTCCTCGGCTTGGGGCTCCCAAGGGCGGTGGGAGAAAATGATACCACTCTGGGCACTTGATTTCCTAGAAGTCCGTGGTCCCCAGCCTCGCTGGGCGCTTGGGCCCAGTTTTCCGTGTGCTCCGTGGTGACCTGGCCCCTGTTCCAAGCGCCTCCTCTGCTGTTGCAGCCTCTGCCTTTCTCAGATCCTCCCCCCGCTGTGCCCTCCCAGCCGCTGACCTTGCCTCCAGATGCCAGGAAAACGGCGGCACCAGCTTCCTCCTGCCTCCGTGCCCTCCTCTTCGGGTGCCTCCTCCTTCCCCCGCCCTCCTGGCTGGGTGGGAGAGGGCCCCCCGTCCAGTCCCTTCCTCCTGTGTTTCGGACCCATTCCCTTGGTGTCTCAGGAAACTGCTCATCAGCAGTCAGTCTCCCTCCTGTTCCTTCAGCCTCGCCTCACTGG
This sequence comes from Catagonus wagneri, assembly GCA_004024745.2. Lineage (NCBI taxonomy): Eukaryota > Metazoa > Chordata > Mammalia > Artiodactyla > Tayassuidae > Catagonus > Catagonus wagneri. The sequence goes on from PVHT020000004.1 coordinate 3,646,988, forward strand.
CTCTTTTTCTCTCGGGGGACATTCCACGGACGTTGCTCTCCGAAAGGAGCCTTCCGTCAACCCCCCCCCCCGCCCCGGTGCCCTGTGCCGTCCGGCAGTACCGACCTCTCTCCTGCCACCCCCGGCCACTGCCCTTCTCGCCTCCACCACAGCTGCCTGGTCTTGTCCGCCCGTTGCCCTCCATGTTGCCAGAGCTAACAGGCACTTTTTTGTGCCTTTTGGCAACACGTGGCTATTGACAACTCTTCTTTTTTGAAACATCCCCTGCTCAGCTTCTCCGGTGCCGCTCCTGGTCTTCCCCTCACCTCTCTGTTCTCTCTCAGTCCCTCTGAGCTTCCCCTTCTTCCACTTGCCCCTGAAGTAGAGGTCTCTCCTGTAGGATCCTTTCCTTGGCCGATGCTGCTTTCTATTCTGCACCTTCTTCCTGGGCAGCCTCATTCCCACCCATCACTTCAATTACCGCGTATATATTGACGACTCCCAGATCAATACCTCCAGCTCAGGCCTCTCTCCCTCTCCAGACATGCGTTTCTATCCAGCTGCTTTCTGGGCTGTTCTGCCTGTGTCCCAGATAGCACCTCAGACTCAGCACGTTCAAACCAAACTGATTATATCTCCTCCCAAACCTCCTCTTTCTCTTGTATTCTCTACCTAGGGGAGTGGCACCCTTATCTGTGTACCACACAGTCAGAAACCTCAGCTGTCCCCAGATTCCTCCCTCTCACCTACCCTCCCCCACAGTGGGCAAAGCTCCATTTTCCTTTTTTTTTTTTTTGCTTCTTTTTAGGGCCTCACCTGTGGATATGGAAGTTTCAAGGCTACAGGTCAAAGCAGAGCTGCAGCTGCCAGCCTACACCACAGCCACAGCAACACGGGATCCAAGCTGTGTCTGCGGCCTACACCTTGGCTTGTGGGAATGCTGGCTCTTTAACCCTCTGAGCGAGGCCAGGGATCAAAGCTGCATCCTTACAGATACTAGTTGGGTTCTTAACCCACTGAACCACAGTGGGAACTCCAAGGCTCCATCTTCTCAACGTGTCTTGAGTTTCCCCCTCCTCCCCTCCCATTGGGTCAGGCTCTAGCCCTTCCTCCTATGGATGCCTGCAGAGCTACCTAAGGGCTCCTCCGTGCAGCATCTGCTCACAGGAGCAGGAAAGTCTGATGGCACCCTCCCTGAGGGAACCCTCCAGGGGCTCTCGCAGCACACAGGCTCACAGCCTTTGGCCCCTGCCCAGCTTTCTGTTTGCCCCTTAACTGCTGCCCACCCTCCACTCAGGTCATACCGAACTTTCATGCTTCCAGGCCTTTGCGCGTGCTAGTCCCTCTGCCTGAAATGCCCTCGCCCCTCCTTTGGCTAATTCCTACTTGTATCTAAAGACAGCACAAGCAACACCTCCTCCGAGTGCCTTCCACAGCCCCCTTGTCTGACTTAGACGCCTCCTCCTCTGTGTACTTCACCAGCGTTCTTGTCTCACTCCTCAACAAGAGAGCTTGTTCCTCTTGCAGGCATCTTTATATCCCCGGAATCCAGCTCACAGCCTGATGCTGCAGAAGGCACCAAAAGTGCTCGCTGAATAAATAGCGGAGACTGAACGGAGGCCGGGAAGGGTTGAGGGACCGGGTCGAGCCCTGCGTGGAGTCCCTGGGTAGGCTCCCTGACAGAGGAATCTCTTTGCAGGCGGTGGAGGAGCTGCTGGAGTCCTTGGACCTGGAGAAGAGCAGCTGCTGCATGGGCCTGAGCCGGGTGAGTTGTCCCTACAGGAAGGTGGCAGGGCCCTCACCGTCTGGTCACCCTTGTCCCGATGGCTGGCCCTCCCCTCCTACTCTCCCTGCTCAGCCCAACTTCAGGAGTCCGCTGGGACCCCTGCCAAGTCCTGTCCCTCAGCCCCCTCACCCTGCAGCCTCCCTGGGGCTCCCTTTCCTCTCAAGCTGCACCCTTCAGGCCTGGGAGCCAGGAAGTTAAGACATTCCAGCTGCAGCAAACTTGATTCTCCCTCCATCTGAGTAACTGGCTTGTTCAGTGCCAGGAACACCTCTGCGAGGTCGGGAGGGAGTGGGTTGGAAGGTGGCTTTGAACTGGCCCGAGTCCTGGTGTGGGGAGTGGTGGAGACCGGAGGGAGCACTGGGAGAAGCAGGGAAGCAGTGGGCAGGCGCTCCAGAGGGCAGAGCCCCCCTTTGGTGAGTCCTCTAGGGCTGCCCGCGTCCCAGAGAGCAGGCAGGACGTGGCGAGGCTGGACCGCCACCACCTGTGCGCAGGCCCAGTTCCTCATCTGAATGGAACGTGGTGCATAAAAGGCAGGCACGCCCGGCCCTGGGTGCCAGTCTGCCACGTCGCTCCACACCAGAGGGCCGGGAGCCGTGCACCCCATTCCGCAGGACTGGGAGGCTCCACAGCAGCATCCACGTATGTGCTCCAGGGCTGCGGTGGGAGCCACCGGCGGGCGGGTTCTGGACTGTCCGTCTGTCAGCAAAGAGGGAAGAAACTCGTGCGGAGTATGAGGTGAAAGGGGCTGCGTGCGGGAAGGCTGGCGTACTGCCTGTCGGCTCTGTTCTCCCTGCTCTGTGTTGAGTCACAGTCTTGGTTCCTCCTGCTTCCCCTCACCTCGCCCCTGCCCCCGATACACACTGACACGCACACACACTCACACGCACACACACTGACACGCACACACACTGACACGCACACACACACACACACACACACACACTCACGCGCACACTGAGAATCTCTTTCTCATCCCCTCCGTTTATCTTTGTCTCTGCTTCCCTGGTTTTCCCTTTTCCTTTTGGGCCTGACAGTCCCTGCTGGTCTCTATTCCTTATTCTGTATTTTCTCCTTCTTTCCTTGTTCTCTGTGTCTTCTCTGGTCCCGCCCTCTTTCCGTGTCATCTTTCTAGTTTGGGTCTGTGCTGTGTCTGGCTCACCTCCTTCTCTTCCTCCTCCCCACCTGTCTCCAAGCTCAGGAGCTGCCAGCTGAGCTTCCTTCCTGGGGAGCTGCAGTCAGAGATTTCCCTGCGGCCTCTCGGTCTCTCCCTGGATGGGCTCCTGCCCCTCCGGCAGACTGAGCTGCTTCTGGCTGCCATCGGGGATGGCACTTCCTCCAAGGCATGTCTGGGGCAGAAGAGGGCCTTGGATAGGCTGGTCCTCTTCCCGGTCGCCATCTCAGACCCTGGGAATCATCCCAGTGCCTGATTGAAGCAGGCAAGCCCCGGGCCCACTCACGTTCAGAGCAGAACTAGGGGCAAAGTCACATGTTTGCCGACATCTGATTTGGGAGAGAAATTCCAGGGCTTCCAAACTGTGGTTAGTACTGGCTGGTGAGGATTCTTTGTGTGTTTGTCACATTGCTTTGGAGGAAAGGGGGTCTCAGTCTGAGCCCAGGAGACCCTGAGGGTTCAGGCAGGGGGTCTGAAAGTCTAAGAACCTCTTGGTGTTTGTAAATATGTCTGGACAGGTATGTTGGTGAAGTAGAGATGACCTGAGATTTCACCTAAAACTCAAAAGACTCAACCCCATAAGTGTACAGCTGTTAAGAGAGGTTTGGGGCTCACTGCTACCCTAGTCTTGGGACCACCTTGCTCTTCTCATTGCGTTTCTGGGCCGTCCTCCATCCCGCTCGCAGCACCTCCCTTCTGCCCTAGTCAGACAGCTGTGTGCTGACCCCTCGCAGGCTGGCCCACCTCCTCGGCGGAACTTGGCTATTCCCCACCCCCCACCATCCCCGTGGAACCTCAGGTAGGGCTCACAAGAGATCCCAGGCACTCAGTCCCCGCTGCTGCAGGGGACTGAGTTGGCTTTGTCCCAGGCCAGCCTCAGGGGACTTGGTTTGTGCCAGAGGCAAAGCTTTCTCAGCAGAAAGTATAGGCCCTCTCTCCACTTCTTCCCTGGAGGGAGGCCTGGGGACCATGCCTCTTGGTTCTGAATGTTTTCCCTGGAGTTCACATCCTCTCTTGGCCCCACAAAAGGGAATTTTCTGTCTTCTGGGCAAGGTGCAGGTGGTATCTACCTAGACAGCCTTTGCCCTCTCTGAGGGTACTGGCGTCTTTTTTTTTTTTTCCATCTGACCGTTTTCCCCCTCTTCTTGTTCTCTTAGCACAGAAAATTTTAGCCAGTCCCAGCTCAGGACACCAGAGTGAGAGGAAAGGCTGGGTGTGGGGGCGCCCAGCTGGTTCTTCTCACACCTGCCCTCCAGCCCCCAAACCTGTATGACAGGTCCCTTGCCTGGCCCCCCCCCCCCCCGCCCCCGCCACCGGCTTTTACATGAGATGAAACCTGGGGGTGGGGGTGGGGTGTTGGCACATGAAAGAGGAGACAGTCTGAAATGAAACCAAGCTGGGAGGGTGCAGAGAAGGCGCCGCCTCCCTGCCCTCCCTCTTCTCCGGACACAGCTTCTTGGACCTTTTTCTTGCGCACATACACCACCTGATCCCAGGCAGCTGGAGGCCAGAGGTGGCTGGAGCCTGTGGCTGGACCTGTGGTGGGCTGTGGGCACAGGGGGCTGGCCGGTGCTGCTGGCAGCCCTGGGGGCAGAAGCCAGCATAGGTGTTGCGATGGGCGTCCTCCCCGCATTTGACTGGCGGTGGCTGCTTCACGTCCTTCTTGTCCCAGATACCTTCCCTCTGGCCTTCTCTCCTTTCATCTCTCTTTGAAGTTGGATTTCCCACCTTACTTTTCCTGTTCCAGAGCCTCCCCAGCCCAGCCTCCTCCCTCAGTCTTGCTCCCTCCCTCCCTCCTCTCTTGGACACGGGGGTTTTCAGGCTCTTCCCAGGCCAAGGGCTACACTCCCAGGCCTGCTGGTTTTCTGTGCCAGCTTCTTATTCCTCTGCCGGGTTGCCCCCGGCCCAGGCTCCTGCCTCACCTGGCCTGCGTCCCCACAGGTGTTCTTCCGGGCGGGCACATTGGCGAGGTTGGAAGAGCAGCGGGATGAACAGACCAGCAGGAACTTAACCCTGTTCCAAGCGGCCTGCAGGGGCTACCTGGCCCGCCAGCACTTCAAGAAGAAGAAGGTGCTGCTATGGGGCCGTCCCCACCCCCTGCCCCAGCCCAGCCGAGCGAGCGCCTGAGTGGGGGTGGGAGGGACCCTCGAGGGAATGAGGAAATGTGGGTGGGTGGGGGGGGGCAGGAGGCTCATCCTGGGGCTGTGGGTGAGAATTATTATTGTCTGGGGGAAAAGGGGCAGGATCTCCCAGGCGCACCATGGCCTGGGCCAGGACAGGGGCTGGGCAGCTCCCCAGTACCAGGAAGCAGGCTGGCATGCCCGGCGATGTGGCGTTGGGGCCTGGCCCGAGGGGTAGGGTGGTGGGGAGCAGGGCCCAGGCAAAGGTGGGCTCTGGATCACAGACTGCTCCATGAAGATTAAGGAGCTGTGTCAGCGACTCCTTTTCTTATTAGCAAGTCCATAAAACAGCCAGCACGGCCGCCTCTTGTGTTTCAGCAAGATTAGGTTTTATAGCACATCTAGGCCAGGGTGCTGGAAATAATCAGGCAGCAAATAAAGCAGATGAAATTATTCCTAATGACAGTAGAGCAGTTAGTGCCCAGCGCAGTGCTCCCGGGCAGGGCTCTCTGCCGCCCACTCTCTGAGGGATGGAGGGAGGCTGGGGGCAGGGGGTGGCTTAGGGAGTGTTTGACTGGTGGCCAGAGGAGCAGCCCAGCAGCTGGGCTGGTGGTGGGGAGGGCCCTGGCTGGGCCGGGAACTGAGACCTGCTGTGTGAGCGCCACCCCACCCCCACCTAGATCCAGGACCTGGCCATTCGCTGCGTGCAGAAGAACATCAAGAAGAACAAAGGGGTGAAGGACTGGCCCTGGTGGAAGCTCTTCACCACCGTGCGGCCCCTCATCGAGGTGCAGCTCTCGGAGGAGCAGATCCGGAACAGAGACGTAAGGAAGAGCCTGGGGAGGGCCGCGCTGCCAGGAGGGAAGGGCTGCAGATGGTCCACAGGGGCAAGGGTTTTGCAGGCTTGTGGTGAGCTCCCAAGTGCTCCTTTGTTTAGCTGGTGTCCTTGAACCATGCCCGGCAAACAGAAGGCATGCCTCTGGGGTGCTGGCTGAGCCCCTGAATACTCTCTTAGGATAAGACCTCAGGCCTCTCGGAGTTCCCATCGTGGCTCAGTGGTTAACGAATCCGACTAGGAACCATGAGGTTGCGGGTTCGATCCCTGGCCTTTCTCAGTGGGTTAAGGATCGGTGTTGCCGTGAGCTGTGGTGTAGGTTGCAGACGCGGCTCGGATCTCGTGTTGCTGTGGCTGTGGCGAAGGCCGGCAGCTACAGCACCTGTTAGACCCCTAGCCTGGGAACCTCCATATGCCGCGGGTGAGACCCTAGATAAGGCAAAAAGACAGAAAAAAAAAAAGACCTCAGGCCTCTCAGCATATGGGGGAGTGTCTAGGGATAGAGCCTCAGGGAGGCGGTGGCCTCCTGTTCCCTTGTGTCCTGGCTCTAACTTCACCAGCTTCTTTCCCCACAAGGTGCAGATCCTGGGCCCCCACCTCACCCAGTGCCTCTGGTTCACTTTGCCCTCCTTACTACACTCTAGGAGGAGATCCAGCAGCTGAGGAGCAAGCTTGAGAAGGTGGAGAAGGAGCGAAACGAGCTGCGGCTCAGCAGTGACCGGCTGGAGACCCGGGTGAGCGAGTCCAAGCGCCAGTCAGACTGGCCCCCACCCCCCCGCCCCCCCACCCTGCAGGGTGGCCGGCCCAGGAGGCGCCCCTGCCGCTCCAGCTGAGTGAGGCAGGTGGTTCACCTGGTGGTGACTCCCCTCCCCGAACCTCAGATCTCAGAGCTGACATCGGAGCTGACGGATGAACGTAACACGGGAGAGTCCGCCTCCCAGCTGCTGGACGCGGAGACCGCAGAGAGGCTCCGGGCCGAGAAGGAGATGAAGGAGCTGCAGGTGAGGGCAGGGCCGTCCTAATGGCTGCCACACTCTAGTTCCCATCTGCTCCCCCAAGGACAGGTGGCATCTTTGCCACGGGCCCAGCGCCCCTGTCTGCCCTGGGTAAGCTGGTGACCACGGGCTATGGAGTCCAGGGACATGGGTGGTACTGAGTGAGGGGGTGAGACGGCACACCGCGTAACCTCTTCTGCAGACCCAGTACGATGCACTGAAGAAGAAAATGGAGGTGATGGAAATGGAGGTGATGGAGGCCCGTCTCATCCGGGCAGCCGAAGTCAACGGGGAGGCGGATGATGACGACACAGGTAAGTCGGAGGACAGAAGACTCAGGAGTGGCCTGAGTGGCAAGCTCTGATCCCCACCCCTGGGTGACCACACGCCTTGTCGCCTGTCAATAGGGCTGTTATAAGGCTAACATGAAGGCGTTCCCGTTGTGGCTCAGTGGTAATGAACCCGACTAGTAACCTTGAGGACGTGGGTTCGATCCTTGGCCTCGCTCAGTGGGTTAAGGATCTGGCATTGCCGTGAGCTGTGGTGTAGGTCGCAGACTTTGCTCAGATCCCGCATTGCTGTGGCTGTGGCGTAGGCTGGCAGCTACCAAGCTCCAGTTTGACCCCTCACCTGGGAACTTCCATGTGCCTCAGGTGCAGCCCTAAAAAGCAAAAAAAAAAAAAAAAAAAGGCTAATGTGAAATAAATTGATGAGAAAGTAAAGGTGCCAATAAATGATTCAGGGGGTTATCGTGGAGGGCTATAACAACCGTGATAACGATGACATCCAGGGACCTTGGTGGAGTAGAAGCAGCACACGTAGCCATATCACCCTCTCGAAGGCCTCTCCCTGCTAGTGGCTCCTTTTGGCTTGGGAGGAAGCCACTATTCCAGGGACCTTTCTGAGTCCCTCTGGCTGATACTTCCTGCTGTCGGCATCCTTTGTCCCTTCTGCCCCTTCTCAGGGACTCCCAGCAGCTCAGTCCTCCGTTGTCTGCCCCCAACCCCATAGGTGGTGAGTGGCGTCTGAAGTATGAGCGAGCAGTGCGGGAGGTGGACTTCACTAAGAAGCGGCTCCAGCAGGAGTTTGAGGACAAGCTGGAGGTGGAGCAGCAGAACAAGAGGCAGCTGGAGAGGCGGGTGAGTCTGGTGGAAAGAGTGGAGGCCTGTGCCCGGGCGGGGCTGGGAGGGGCTTGGTGCCATGTATTGGCCCAGGAATGGCCAGAGCCAGGCAGGCCTGGGAGCAATAGGGAAGGGTTGACATATTTGCCTCTTGATGCAGGAGGCAACTAGGCACAACCTATTGTTAGAGTATTTTAGGCTCCATGGACGACTCTGACTTCATCCCTCAGCCCCGGATCTCCCCGTCATTCTCCCTCTTCCTCTCCTCACCTCCTCTACCCATACTTCCGGGCCTCTCAATGCCCGCTAACCCTGCACCTTGTCTTGTTCCCTAGCTCGGGGACCTGCAGGCTGATAGTGATGAGAGCCAGCGGGCCCTACAGCAGCTCAAGAAGAAGTGCCAGCGGCTGACGGCTGAGCTGCAGGACACCAAGCTGCACCTGGAGGGCCAGCAGGTCCGCAACCATGAGCTGGAGAAGAAGCAGAGGAGGTGGGTACTCCCACCAGCTGGGGCTCCCTGCCTCCCTCCAGGGAGGAAAGGAGGGAGGTCCTGAATTTGGCCAGGGGCTCTGCCTGCACCATCACTCGCCCTGGAATGTGAGTCAGGGTTGCGCTCCTGACCTCTGAGGAGCACGCAGACCACATCCCCAAGGACGGCTTGCTCAGGCCTCTGCTCTCGGATGTGGGACAGAAAGGATGAGCGTTAGCCGAACCCCACAGAGGAACCACTTCACGGCGGCCCTGCCGCTTGCCCCTGCCCAGCTCCCTATCTCTCCCTTGTCTCAGCTACACAAACACACTCTCCTGACTAATGTTGTTAAACTACCGTGCCACTTCCATCTCATTATGGTAATGATACAAAGGAGGAGGGTGGCCCTCACAGGAGAAAATCCAATCTAAATTAATTTCTCGGGCTGTGGATGGGAATGGGATGCCTTTATTAGTAACACCAAGGAATCCACACTCCCTGGAAGCAGCAGCGTGCCCCGGGGAGTGGAAACAGCACCCAGTTCCCCTCTACAGGGGGCGGGTTCTCAGCAGAGGCACCGGTTGCCTTTTTGCAGGGGCAGCTTACCACCCACACCCCTGGGGGTGAGAACGGCAGGGCTGCGTCCTTTCAGTGACCCCGGGTTACCCTCAGCCTCCTGGGCTCACCAGGGCCTGCCGGTGCTGCTTTGCGGAGAATGACAGGAAATAGGAAAAGCCTTACATGCCTCCCTCCCCTCACTGTGACTCTGCTTCTTGAGTTCTTATCATCACCCCCACCCTCCCTTTTACCTGGAGGCCAGCACCCTTATTGGGACCCCCCCCCCCCCGAGCACCCCGATGATAGTGCCAGCTCAGCCTAGTTACCATCTTGCTGTACTCCCCACTGGGCAACTTATTAGGTTTCAGCTGCCCGGAGTTTTCTTACCTTTTTTTTTTTAATGTAGGGTTGGGATGGGGTGAGCTGTTCAATTTTCAACAGGAACATGATTAGCTATTCAGGGAAGGTGTTAAGAGGAATTTCAGCAATTTGCTCCTTATTTTGAGTCACTGGGCAGGAAATGGAAGGCTGGAAAGTGGGGAAGTGAAGAAAGAGGCCCCCGACCATGGACCATGTGCCCGTTGAAGCCCACTGCCAGCCGGGCACAGTGGAACTAGGGCCTCCAGCTTGGTATGGGGGTCCTGGGGGTGACATAGGTGCTGCTGTGGCAGGTGGGCCTGGCTGGAGCCTGGTGCCCAGAGATGGGGCAGCAGCCAGGTGTTCTATGTAGAGTTGCCAAACTGAACTGTAGAAAGTGAGTTAGATGAAGCAGAAAGTCCACTTTGACCTATTCTTTTTTTTTTTGCTTTTTAGGGCCGCACTCGCAGCATAATGGGAATTCCCAGGCTAGGGGTCAAATCAGAGCTACAGCTGCTGGCCTACCCCACAGCCACAGCAATGTGGGATCCAGGCTGCGTCTGTGACCTACACCACAGCTCACGGCAACGCCAGATCCTTAACATGCTGGGCGAGGCCAGGGATCGAACCTGCATCGTCATGAATCCTAGTCGGATTCGTTAACTGCTGAGCCACAAAGGGATCTCCCACCTTGACCCATTCTGATTCTGCTCTGCCTCGCCCTGTCCCTCTTTCCATTCTTTGATCTGCTGAAAGGGAAAAGGTCAAGGCAGTGCTAGAGGAGAGTCTGTCCACCTCTCCGCTGGAAGCAGCCTGTGGGCCCCTCTTAGACTCTGCTGGTGAAAGGGCCCCTTGGACCTGCTCGATGAAATGTGCTCCCCCCACCCCATCCCAGACCAGCTTGCTCAACAGGGCATTGGTGGCCTGACCTATAACCACCGAATGTCACCGCACCACTGGCCCCCAAGTTCAGGCTGCCTAAGTACCCCCGACTTGCATCTCATCCGTATCTGTGGCACCACTTCCTGGCAGCTTCTAGGTTCTGGCGACCCACACCCTTCTCTTATCTGTTGGAGCTGCCATGGCCACGCTCTCTCACAGGTTTGACAGTGAGCTCTCGCAGGCGCATGAGGAGGCCCAGCGGGAGAAGCTGCAGCGGGAGAAGCTGCAGCGGGAGAAGGACATGCTCCTGGCCGAGTCTTTCAGCCTGAAGCAGCAGCTAGAGGTGCGTGGGTGCTGCCCACCAGCCACACCCCGTCCCGCTCACAGACCTGGGCCAGCCCAGGGCCAGTCTCATCTTCCCTTTTGCTGCAGGAAAAAGACATGGACATTGCAGGATTCACTCAGAAGGTTGTGTCATTAGAGGCTGAGCTCCAGGACATTTCTTCCCAAGAGTCCAAGGATGAGGCCTCTCTGGCTAAAGTCAAGAAACAGCTCCGAGACCTGGAGGCCAAGGTCAAGGATCAGGAAGAGGAGCTGGATGAACAGGCGGGGACCATCCAGATGCTGGAGCAGGTAGTGAGGGCTTGGCCAAGGGAGGTGCTGCTCTCCCCACAGCCACCCCAGGGTGTGGGCCAGAGGAGGGCGTGATCCCAAATTCGGTCATTGATTCATTCCCTTATTCATAAAATATTGAGGAAATACCTGATCTGTGCCAGCTACGGTGTGAAGATAATTAAGCTTTCATGGTACTTTCCAGAAGAACAGATCTTAATTGAGCTCCATTGGTGAGGGGCTCAGGATGCACGGTAACTGGAAGCCATGAGCCCATCAGCCTGCCACTGAGCCACCGTGTCAGTTCAGGGAGCTAGAGCCCGGAGGCTAAGTGGAAAAGCTGCGGGTTGCCCCCACCCCCAGCAGCCTTCTCTGGGCCTGTGCCAGACCTTTAGTCAAGGAGTTCAGCTTCTCTGGAGAAGCCAGCTGCCGCAAGAGCGAGGGGAGAGCAAAGGAAACTGCTGGCAGAGATGGTCCCTGCTCCTGAGCCCGAGAGGAGAAGCCCATCAGGTGCCGTGGGAGGGGTCGAGTGCTGCTGGGAAAGAAACCCAGTCCCTACTCCCACCCACTTCCAGGCCAAGCTGCGACTCGAGATGGAGATGGAGCGGATGAGGCAGACCCATTCCAAGGAGATGGAGAGTCGGGATGAGGAGGTGGAGGAGGCCCGGCAGTCGTGTCAGAAGAAGGTAAAATGATGGGCACTTACCTGTACAGAAGAAATGCCGATTCCCCCATCACTGCTTTAAAGTAAAGGCTTTTCTGCTTCCCTACCTTAGCCACACTATCCTCCATTGCCAGCCAGCACCAGGACTCTCCGCTCAGGATCCTGGCCCTGGCTGGGATGAGCGTTCTCAGGGTCTGTAGAGCAGCTCAGGGCCCCTGCTTTCAGTGCCAAGTGGCAGAGAGCTAGCCTGGCCCGGCAGGGCCTGCCCACTCTGGAACAAGTGCTCCCATTCAGACCTGGGCCCCTTGCATGGCCTGGAACTTGGGAACCTTAGGAAGTTTGAATTCAGGATCTGCGCCTCTGGGGTCATCCATGCTCAGCCCCGCGGTGAGGGGATCCAGCAGAGAAAGGGCTGGCTGGCACCAGACGCTGAAGTGACCTATGGGCCTCTGTCCCCAGTTAAAGCAAATGGAAGTACAGCTCGAAGAGGAGTATGAGGACAAGCAGAAGGTGCTGCGAGAGAAGCGAGAGCTGGAGAGCAAGCTGGCCACGCTCAGTGACCAGGTGAGTGGAGACTGCTGGCTGCTGCAGGGAGAGCTGGGAACAGGAGGGGTGCTGGCTCTGTAGGGCCCGCTGTTGTCACCTGTGGGACGGGGCGACCGCCGTCCACGGCACACTGGGCTTTGGCACCGGCCAGCATGATCCTAGCACTTCCACTGTCGTTGCTCATTAGGGGTCTCTGAGAGTTAGGGCAGAGTGAGGAGTGGGCTTAGGGAAGGCAGGAGGCGGCCCCGTGGCAGAGCCCAGAGCCCCAGCTCCTGGTGTCCGCCCAGGTGAACCAGCGGGACTTTGAGTCAGAGAAGCGGCTCCGGAAAGATCTGAAGCGCACCAAGGCCCTGCTGGCAGATGCCCAGATCATGCTGGACCACCTGAAGAACAACGCCCCCAGCAAGAGGGAGATCGCACAGCTGAAGAACCAGGTATCTGCAGACAGGAAGTCGTCAGCTCCGGGGCAACCCAGCTTATTTTTTCAGTTCTCTCTCTCTCCCTCTTGCCCTGTCAGTGGTTCTTGAGTCCTTAGGAAGGAAGGTGACAGGGAAGTGGGGAGAAGCAGTTGTAGCACCCAGACTCCTCAGGGTCTAGGCATGCTGTCCCCATGACCACCAGGCCCAGGACGGCACGGACGGGCCCAGTGCACACACAACACCTCACAGCCCCGGGGTCTGAAGTGAACAGAGGAGGAGAAGGAGAGCTCCCGGGTTCCCCCGCTCCCCTGTGAGCCCCCTGCACAGCCCTCCTGCCCCCAGGGAATGGCTGACGTCTCTCCCTGGGGCGGGGTTGCTCTGTGTCCAGCTGGAGGAGTCCGAGTTCACCTGTGCAGCAGCCGTGAAAGCGCGGAAAGCAATGGAGGTGGAGATCGAAGACCTGCACCTGCAGATCGACGACATCGCCAAAGCCAAGACGGCGGTGAGGTTGCGGGGCGTAGAGGGCGAGGCTCGGGGGCAGAGGAAGAAGAGAGCTGTGACAGTGGCTCCCTTTACCCCAGACAGGGTCCCTTCCCAGCCTGGTCCCTTCACGCCAGGGCTGTCTTCAGGGAGAGCAGGCCTCCCCTGCTTTTCCTCCACCCACTCAGAGCAGGGACCTGGGAGGGGGCGAGGTGGAGGAGGGAGCCAGCAAAGGCCCATCTTCTCGTTCAACCACTTGCGTGTGGGAGCTTGGCCACAGGTCCCAGCGCCATAAATAAAGGTAGCTAATGTGGCTGAGGGATGTAAACAGGTACCTGGAGATTAGCGGAAGCACCGATAAGAGGATGGGATGGCTCTGTTTCCCTCCCCTGCCCCTGGCCAGCCCACTGACAAGCCCAAGCGGCAACTAATTAGAGCGCTTATTTAATGCCTCCCTTTTAATTCCCCACCTCTCCCACGGCCCATCCATCGGCCGAGAACTCATTATTGGGATGCGGCTGCTGGTGCCTCCTCGGGCAGGGAGTGGGGCAGGGGAGGATGCTGGGCTTGGCTCTGGGCTCCCTGGCCCCCCAGCCCATCACCCAGCTGCTGAGAGATGCCAATCTCCCGGGCTTGATTTATTCCCATGACATTTGTGCTCCTCAGCAGTTTTCAGGTGAGTAATTCAAGTTCCTTAATTGTGTTAAAAAAGGCTGTTATAAAATTACCATTTTATTTAAATCCACGTTAATAAATTTCTTGGCGGAGGCTTCCCCAGCTCCCCACAGCCCGGTAACAAGATGGATGGAGCAGAGAAGGAGCCAACGCAGTCATTTTGGTCTAGAATTACAGGCTAATAGATTCATTCATTTCCTGAAGCTGCTGTTGGCTGTCTCTTCTCCTCCCCCCGGAGTGGACTGGCTGTGAGGCCTGGACGGCCAGGGAGCAGGCGGCCCCGGGGGAAACAAGAGTCCACAGCAGGAGAGCTTCCCAGATTTGAGAGGTCCTTGCCTGGGGCCTGAAGAGGGCAGAGTGTGTGCAGGTTAAGGCCTAGATGCCGGTGCTAGGACGATGAGTCTTTGGTTCTGGGCAGACCTCTTCTGCCCTCTCATTAGTCCCCAAAGAGTTGCTAGAAAGCAGCTGTCATTTAGCCCAGAGTCTGCTTGAGCTTCAAGGACAGCCCTTTCCCTCAGCTTCCTAGCCCAGAGCGGGACAGGCAGGTCCCTGAGCATCACTGGTCCTGGAACCCACTCCAGCGGGTGGGCCGGCCCCATCCTCACCCCATCCCGTTGGAGATGACGCGGGGAGGCTCAGTCTTCCCGCTGAGGACCATCAGGCACACCAGGCCCTGTGCTCTCTGATCTGTCTTTGCCTCTGTCCAGCTGGAGGAGCAGCTGAGCCGCCTTCAGCGTGAGAAGAATGAGATTCAGAACCGGCTGGAGGAGGATCAGGAGGACATGAATGAGCTGATGAAGAAGCACAAGGCAGCTGTGGCTCAGGTACCCTGCCGGGGAGTGCCCTACCACACTGCACAGGCCCTGTCCTCCTGGTGGGTCCCTGGCACAGCCATTTCTTTAGGGGGTCAGGGTGCCCGTGTGCCCTGGCCCTCTGTGTGGCATGGAGTGGGCTGGATTTGGGGCTTATGGGGAATCCTGCATCAGCATTCTCTCATTTCCCAGGCCTCCCGGGACCTGGCTCAGATGAATGATCTCCAAGCTCAGCTAGAAGAAGCCAACAAAGAGAAGCAAGAGCTACAGGAGAAGGTGGGGACCAGGGGCTCCCTTGGTAGAGAGAGGGTGCCAGGGTCTGTGTGTGGGAACAGACCCTGAGCTCACAGGCTAGTGCATGCTTCTTTCTGCCATCAGTCAGCCACAGAGCAGTGTCAGCGAGTGCAAAGGCTTAGGCTTGGAGCCATGTCACCATAGCAGGCGTTTTGGCTTCAGCTGCCTCATTTCGCATTTTTATTCCCTCTCTGGTCTTTAGCTTTCTCCTTTCTCTCCAAAGAGCAGAATCTGTGCCAGCGCTGGGCCAGGTGGGGAATGCCTCTGGCTCAGGGCCCCGTTCTTCCACCTCCCTTGTGCATCCCCCTCTCCTTCTGGTCACCATGGTGATCCTGTGGTGGGGGAGGGAAGAGAGAGCCTGCCCCCTCCCTTTGCAGGCTCAGTTCTTTCTTCCCTTCCTGCCCCCACCCCCCAGCTACAAGCTCTCCAGAGCCAAGTGGAGTTCCTAGAGCAGTCCATGGTGGACAAGTCCCTGGTGAGCAGGCAGGAAGCTAAGATCCGGGAGCTGGAGACGCGCCTGGAGTTCGAAAGGACCCAAGTGAAGCGGCTGGAGGTGGGTGCCCACTTCCCCTGGTCCAGTCTGTACCGGCTGGGCAGGCACGAGGCCGCTGGGCTCGTCCGAGGCCTCTGCCAAGCTGCCAGGCCAGCTGACGGGGCGGGTGCCTTCTCCCCCCGCCCACCCGGCCTGCTCTCTGGGCACCACCGAGCCTGCCTGCTTTACATTCTGTTTCCGTGCTTGCTTTCTGCCAAGGGACCAGAGCAGCTTAGCTTCTCGTCTTCATATTTTCCTCCACTGCGCACTCCCCCCGCAGGTCCCCTCACTCGTGCTCCGGCAGGGTCATAAATATGCAGCGGATGGCGCCACTCCGAGGGCTGGAGTCTGTTCTCTCATCTCACTGCTTGCTCGTTCTCTCCCTTCCATTGTTTATTCTCCTTTCCCTCAGTTCTTCCCACCTCGGCTTTTTCTCCTTCCTTCATCTTCTTCTATTTTTGCCCCGTACTTTCTTCTCCTTCTGTGTTTATTTTCTCCCCAGTCTCATTCCCTTTCTTACCCTGACCTATTTCTTGTTTTCCCCCATCCCATTCCTCCTCTCCCTCTGCTTTTCACCCTCCTGCCTTCAGCCCTTCTCCTTTCTCTCTTTACCTCCTCCTCCTCTTTGCATCCCTCCTTCCTCGCAGCGGTAATCCCCACATTTAATCCTTTCGGTTCCACTCTCCCGAAGCAGCAGGCTCCAGCCCCCACCCTCTCCAGCAGAGCAGGTAGGAGGAAAGAGGCCAGCAAAGTGGTTCCTCCGGGTTTACACTCCTGTGGCCCTGTTTTAAGTTCTCCTGCGTCTCAAGCGTGTAGACATCCGTCTGAGCACGGGCAGGCCTCCGTGGGGAGCGTGTTCATGGTGTGGGTGCCGAGGGGCATCACTGCCCCTTCCCATCAGCCACTCACTCAGTGGAGCCGGGAAGAGGGTGGGGATGGAAGCGGGTGACCTCAGGGCTGGCTGTGGACCTTGGAGGGCATTGATACCCTTGACCTAGGAAGAGAATAAGGCTGATGCTCCCAAGATGGAGTCGCAGTCCTCCGGAGAGCTGGAGAGAGTGTGAGGAGACTTGGTAATGGTCCATGCTCTGCTTTGGTAATATTTTGATCCACATTATACCTACGGGAAGGGTTCAGTAGTTTGCCGAAGGCCCCAAAGCTATCAAGGGATAGGGGACGCCACTGGTCTGGTGGATGTAGGACAGACCTGCTGCACTTGTCTCCTTTCTGGTGGGCTCCAGTCCCTTTCCTCAGCTCTCTCATTTTCCCTTCTGTTCAGAATGGCAGTACTACGGTTTAGATGCACAGAATGTTAAACACACATGGCCCTTAGAGACGTAGCCTGGTGCTGATATTTTAGAGACATAGAGGCCGGTGGCCTAGAATGGAGAGCCCAGGGCTAGTCAGGAGTAGGTCCAGGATCAGGACCAGAAGCGAGGTTCTTCCCTCACACTCCGCCCTCATCTCTAGGTCATGTTTTGTTCAGCATCCTGTGGCCTGGAAGGGGAAAATGTATTCAAGTTTTTGGGGAGGAGTTCCCGTCGTGGTGCAGAGGAAACGAATCCAGCTAGGAACCATAAGGTTGCGGGTTCAATCCCTGGCCTTGCTCAGTGGGTTAATGATCCGGCGTTGCCATGAGCTGTGGTGTAGGTCGCAGATGCAGCTTGGATCCTGCGTTGCTGTAGCTGTGGAGTAAGCCGGCAGCTACAGCTCCTGTTAGACCCCTAGCCTGGGAACCTCCATATGCCGCGGGTGCGGCTCTAAAAAGGACAAAAGAGAAATAAATAAAGTTTCTGGGGAAAGGGAGATTCATCACACTTAGGGGGGTAGCTTAGTGTTTGGCGTGTGATGACTGTTTAGTCTCCTTCTAATCTAAAGTTCTCAGTAAAGCCATTTACCTCTGAGCACAGGATCTAACTTTTGGAGCTTCTGGGTTTAGGGTCTCTGAGGAAATCTTGTTGCCCGTGGAGGCCCCACATGTGGCATCGGATGGAGAGGCCCAGACTCTAGCCAGAGCTCTCCTCCAGCCTCGGTGGTGAGAATGATGATAAGAGCGCCTTTCATCCTCCAGGGCACCTTGTAGGGTCCTTAAAAGATTCCTGGGGGAATAGGTGTGTCTCCTCCTTTTAAAGAAAGGCAAAGGAAGCTCCTGCAGCCAGTGAGTGGCGCAGCCGGTGCTGGACCCAGGCCTCTTGACTCCAGAGCTCTGCCAACCCCGTTCTCTGGCTGACGGGTGGCTCTTCCCACCGCCCTGTCCAGAGCCTGGCCAGCCGGCTCAAGGAGAACATGGAGAAGCTGACCGAGGAACGAGACCAGCGCACGGCCGCTGAGAACCGGGAGAAGGAGCAAAAC
The DNA here is from genome assembly GCA_004024745.2 of Catagonus wagneri. Classification (NCBI taxonomy): domain Eukaryota; kingdom Metazoa; phylum Chordata; class Mammalia; order Artiodactyla; family Tayassuidae; genus Catagonus; species Catagonus wagneri. The sequence continues at coordinate 3,664,647 of PVHT020000004.1, forward strand.
AAGAGGCTACAGCGGCAGCTCCGAGACACCAAGGAGGAGATGGGCGAGCTTGCCAGGAAGGAGGCCGAGGCGAGCCGCAAGAAGCATGAACTGGTAAGACGCCCCACCCCCCACCCCACCGGCCACAAGGCCCCAGGCCAGCAGCCCTCTGAGAAGCTGCTAAGCACACACCTCACCACTGGGCTGGTGGGGGAGGGCTGCACAAAACCATGGTTTAGAGAATCGGAGGAAGAGGACATGTCAAGAAGACAGTCCAAGAAGCCCTGCAGGCAGGCCAGGGACCAGGGTGATACCAGAGCCTCCATCAGGCAAGGCCAGGCCCCAACAGCCCAGCAACACTAGAGCAGAGAAAACTCTGTAGGCTCTTGGTGGCATCCACGTAGCTGCTTCCCGGCCAGGAGAGGCTTGGGGTGGCCTTTTCTGAAGGAGCTGGATGAGAGACTAGCCCTCCTGTGGACTGGACTGCCTCCTCTCCCTTCTAGGAGATGGATCTGGAGAGTCTGGAAGCTGCTAACCAGAGCCTGCAGGCTGATCTGAAACTGGCATTCAAGCGCATCGGGGACCTGCAGGCCGCCATTGAGGATGAAATGGAGAGCGACGAGAATGAGGACCTCATCAACAGGTGAGGGGCCTCTCTAGGGCAGCTCCTGCCGGCTTGGAGGCCCTCTTGACCACCCCCTACCAGGCAGAACAGCTTTGACCTTGGTCTCCCCACCAGTGGGCTGCCAGCCCGCCCTCCCCCAGTCATCAGACCCCAGTGCAGCGGCCGAGGGCAGGACAGGTGCTGCCCGGCAAGATGCCCCCCGCCACCCCGTCCTCCTCCCCAGGCCTCCCAGGGACCTGGCTCTCCAGCTCTGCCTGTTCAAGATGAGTTATTCCCCCGTTTAGCTGCATTTCCGATGGCGCCTGCCCCACTCTGGGGAGAGTGGAGATTTAAGGGCTGTGGTGCCTTGTTACTCTGCCAGAGATTTTCTCTCATAAAACCCACCCAGGGAATGGTTTAGGAGAGAGATTTGTAGTCTTAGGCTGAGGAGGAAGTCACGAGGCAGGCAGACCGGCAGTGGGGGTGGGGTCAGGCAGGGAGGAGCTCCTGAGGCTGTCCTGCACGGGACACTCCAGACTTGCCCCCATCCTGCTCCCTGGCTGCCCGGGAAGCCTGCTCCACCCGGGGCAGGGAGATGGTCCCTGAGGTGGCCCGGACCTCCCTCCGAGGACAGCACTGTCCTGTCTCCTGGCCTCGGCCGGCCAGTGTCTTGCTGAGGAAGGAAGGGCCTCGGCCGAGAAGTCCACCTTGTTTTGCCCGCTGACTCTTCGGTCTTCTTCCGGCCCCGTTGCCCACCATTTTCTTTCTGTTTCCAGTTTGCAGGACATGGTGACAAAGTATCAGAAAAGAAAGAATAAACCGTGAGGACTGGAGCGCACGCGCTCTCTGCCTCTCCTGGCGTGGTTTCTAACCACCCCTAACCCCGGGCTCCCGCCCGGCTGCATGCCGCATGTGGACACAGCCTCCGCTGCTCCTCTGAGCTGGTCTCACACTAACCCAGCTGACTCAGTCCTGAGGGAGGCAGGGAGGCGGGCCAGGGCCCAGAGGTGGAGGGCAGGCAAGGAGGGTGCCCCACCCACCCCCTTGGGGGGCAGGATGGTGCCCCATCGGGAAGGAGAGCTCAGCCGCACTGGGTGGTATCCGCAGTCCGCCTTCCTGAGCTTCAGCCCTCTCCTCCCTCAGAAACCAAGTGTAGCCACTTGCCAGCCTCTTTCTCTGGGGAAAAAGTCTGTTTGGGCTGGATTTCCCCACGTCCTTGGGCTCCTTTGGAGCCTGAGCTGCCTGAAAGAAGCGGGTATGTCTCGTGGTGAACAGTCCGCCACCTTCTTTTGGCAGATACGGGAGGAGGTGAGGGGCATCTCGCAGTTACTTGTTGGGAGAACACATCTAGGCAGCTAGTCACAGGCTGCGCGGCGGTGCAGGGATGTGCGTACTTTACTCCCTGGGGGGCACCTCGGGCAGAAGGAGGCCTCAGGCGCTTGTGCCAGTGCTTGTCAGGCAGGTGGTGGGAAGCCCAGTAAATCCACCCCGTCTCCATGTCCTTCCCGGGTGGGAACTGTGCCGTCGGTGCAGATGTGTGGGCCTTCAGGTGGGTGGGGCTGATCCTCCATCAGGCTGGACAGAGCTGATCTTCGGAGGTTTTTATTCTAGCGTGGCGTTGGGTTGCCTCCCCCACTCTCTCTTGCCTGGCAGGCCTCCTCCCCAGGCCAGGATGGGCTGGCGGCAGTGCAAAGGACTCCATGAGAGCTAATGATAAATGTAATAGTGTGTAACAGTGATAGAGGGCCGCTGGAGCCCGGTTGTCACACACAATTAATATCCCCCGCCGTTCTGTCTCCGTTTGTTTGTTCCCCCGCGATTCGGCTCCCAGTTAACTAATAGCACATGAGCCTGGACATAAATTGTATTTGACGCGAGGTTTAATTCCGACCATTTAAAATTTCAACTGCCCCCTGAGCCTGCCTGCCCCTGGAGTTTGTTTACGGGCCTGATTATTTAAGGAAAAGAATCCAAACATCCTCTGTAGTCTTGAAACTAAAGGGAAGGCAAGGGCAGGCAAGCCAGCTTCTCAACCCACTGGCTGCTCTGAATGGAAGGAGGAAAATTCGTATTCTAGGCCCACAACAGTCTGTCCCCCGTGTGTTCCAGCCCTGCCATCCTTGGGCTGTAGGAGCTGATAAAATGCGCATTTCAGATCATATCCTAAACTATTGCATGCACACGCACACGCTCCCCAGCATGCACTCACACAGGCACACAGGGGCATGCGGTCCTAGCCAGGTTCCTGCTGATGGCAGAGGGGAGGTCTGCCATCCCCTCTGGGCTGCAGCTCCAAGTTATTGAGCGAGCGTGCTAAGGCGGGCAGAAAAATAATGTTTCGATTTACTTAGAGATACAGTTGTTATTGCCATAACCTTAATGAAAGCAGTAAACAGCACAGTATTAAGGGAGATTTATACAGAAACGCTTTTAACATGTAGACATAGATTTTGCGATGCATACAGCACCTCCTTTCTAAAGGCAATCAATATGGTTATGAACGGCGGTGATAAATTACAGGCTCTGAAGCTGGAGAAGGAGGTTTTTTGCACGGGTGTATAAATCAGGTGGTATTGGCGTTCCATGGGGCCCGTGCACCATAGTAAATCTGCCAGGCTCGGACGGGCACAGGGCTTGCATTAGCGGTTTCAGGGCTGTCTGCTAAACTCCTGTTTACCCGGGGCATCAGCCAGCCTCGTCTTTGTTATAATTCTGTATTTGATGGAAGCCCATAATATATGCCTCTTTATTTCCCTCCCCACAAGTCATGCTGTGTCACAGTCCTCAGAACAGAGTCTAGCGGTTTCTTCCTCTGTGTGTGCATGCGTGTGTGTGTGCACACATATACACACACACAACATGCCCGTGTGGCTATTTATTCAAGAACATGATTCAGGAGTGGAGCTGCTCCTGTTCACATAGACGAAAGAAAATTTATATCAAGGAGAGATCCTAGCATATTGGTAGCAGAGAACGTGGTAAGCAGACATTTTGCAGAATTCTAGAAGCATTCTCACTCAGAAGCTGTCTCCAAGCCCCTGCTGCTTTGTGAGGAGGTCCCCATGATTCTGGCATCAGAATTCAGCTCCTCTGGGCTTTCCTGCAAGGCAAGAGGGCTCTAGCCAGCTTGACCAGAAAAAAACCCTGGAGAGCAGGACCCAGAAGCTGCCTGAGGGAGGAAAGAAGGAACTGGGAGAGACAAAGCCCTTTTCTGTGCCCCACTGGATCTCCAGGTGCAGCAGGATTCCTGAAGCTGTTATCAGCCCCTCAGGAAATGCTGCTGCCCCCTCCTTGTCCTTTCTCTCTTTCTAAAGGGTGCAGGGGAGTTGCAGGATGATTCTGGGATATAGCCTCTAGTGCCCAGGTTGGTGTTGCCATCAGCTCAGGAGACTCCAGGTTCAAGCTCACTTGAAGTCATAATGAAGCCCTTCTCTGCCCCACGTCTAGCAGCCTAGCTCTTGCCATGAAGACATGGAAAATAGCCACAGCTTGTAGCCTCATTTTTGGGACTGGGCAGACAAGAAGCAGTGGAATAGGCCTCAGGGAGGAGCTAAAGGACCCAGGACTCCTTTTTAACCAAGTACCATTTAGCTGTAATTGATGAATGGATGGTCTCCCTGTCATTCTCATTGAATTGGTTGGCCGAACAGCAGCCTGTCACAGAAAATGGGATGTGGAGGTGCCTCCGTGCTCCTTAGGGTCTTCTTGGTGGCCGTCACACGTGTGGCCTACTGCGCGGTACAGGGTCCTTGTGAATGGTGTGCTCCGTCTAACCGCTCTTGTTCTCTCTGACTCACTGATGTGCATGCCCCCTGCATCCCAACCCCGCCCAAGACACACCTGCCGCCCCTTTGGCGCCCCCTCTTGGACTGCGGGTGACCTCCTCTTCCTGCCTTGCTACCTTTCTGTTCCTCATCCCACAGTGAGGGGGACTCAGACGTGGACTTGGAGCTGGAGGACCGGGTCGACGGGGTCAAGTCGTGGTTATCAAAAAACAAGGGGCCTTCCAAGGCGGCTTCCGATGATGGCAGCTTGAAGAGTTCCAGGTGAGCTGGGAAGAAAGGGCGCCTTGTGCCCCAGGAATGGATGGCAGTGCTTTGATCCCAAAGAGGGTGGGCCTTATGCCCCCTGTGTCTCTCTGGTACCATGTATGTGGGGGGGCAGACCCACTCCTGACATGTGAGATGAGCACAGGAGGATGATTCTTTCTTCTTTTTTTGGTCTTTTTGTCTTTTCAGGGCCGTACTCGCGGCATATGGAGGTTCCCAGGCTAGGGGTCCAGTCGGAGCTGTAGCCACTGGCCTATACCAGAGCCACAACAACACGGGATCCGAGCTGCGTCTGTGACCTACACCACAGCTTATGGCAACACCAAATCCTTAACCCACCGAGGGAGGCCAGGGGTCGAACCTGTGTCCTCATGGATGTTAGTTGGGTTTACTAACTGCTGAGCCATGATGGAAACTCCAGAGGCTAGTTTCTTCTTAATCAGTGTCTGCAGCACCCTTATTTTTCCTAGGTAATGTTTTCCTACCAGGCTCAGGGCTTGGGTTTCCTGTAGGTTTAACTTCATCCCCACTTCTTCATTCAGCAAATGTTGATTGAACTGCCTAATGGTTTGCGCCCTTGGAATCAAGCTGAAATGGGGCACAGGGGGACTATTGATCCCACAACCCTGGACAGGGCCAGTTCGGGCCAGCTGTGGACCTCTGAGGTCTTAGCAGGAATAGCAGCAGAAAAGGCCCCGGTTCCCTGACTGCCCTGTCACAGCTACAGACACATTTCTGTCTTTCTCTGCCCGTTCTTTTCTTCTTCTAATCTTTCCCTTGCCCTCCACCATGCTTTCTGCTAATACCCACCCCCTGGGGGTACTTAATCCCCTGTTTTCCGGCCCAGTCCACAGTCTTCTGATCCCACAGGCAGCTACCCCTGAAATCTAGGACTCTAATTCTCATCCCTCTCCTTCTCTAACTCCCTTGAGGCCCCTTCCCAAGTCCAGCCCCTCACCACAAGCAGCCAGTGGCCCCCTCTAATTGGTTTAATTTATTCGGCCAAACAACATTTTGTTATTGCAGATAATGCCGCCTTCCCCGCCCCACTGCCGTTCACCACGGCGTGGCAGGAGGCTCCAGGTAGTTGACAATGAAATAAATTGAACTAAACGTTTTAGAGGGGAAAAAGTGATGAAATAGAACAATAGTCTAATTTACATGACATTCTCCATGAAGCTATTTTCACTGACGCAAATTATTTTGCTTCATTTCCTCCCCGCTCTCACCGCCACTTTGCCAGGCCTGCTGCCGATTTTCTCCTCCTCCTTCCTCCCTCCCCCTGTGTCTTTATTCTCTAGGTTTAACGTTTGTTCCCTTCTCTCTCTCTCCCCCTCGTCCTCTCTCTGTTGCCCCTAATCCACTCGTGGTTCTCTCCTCCCGGCCTCACCTCCCGCCAGCAGAACGGCCCTCTACACCCTGGGGAAGGAGGGCAAGGGGGTGGATGAGAGGCCGGCCTCCGTACTGAGCTCCCTGAGCTATCGGAAGCGGCTCACCCTGAAGGACTCCATTGGGGGCACTGGGGACGAGGATTCGCTCTTCACCACCCTGAGTGAGCGGCCTGCCTCCCCGGAGAGGCCCCCCCGGAGGGCCCGCGGGGGCCCGGGCACAAAGTCTGAGAAGTCGGAGGAGCCTGACGAAAGTGGCTCTGTCTTCTCCGGGGCCGGGGGCCGTGCCAGCCGGGGGCTGGAGAAGCGGTGGGGCTCGGACTTTGACCGGGCCTCGGCCGTCTCTGCGCCCGTCAGCCGGGCCTCCTCGGCCACGCGGCGTGGCTCCAGTGAGGACGGCACCCGCTCCTCCATGAGCTTCTCGCTGTCGGGCTCACCCAGTTCCCGCCGCAGCACCTCCCGGCTCGACAGCTTGTCAAGGACCCTGAGCCCTTCCTTGAGCCGGGCCTCGGCCCTCGGCTGGGAGAGCCCCAATTCCCGCCTGTCCCTGGGCCGGAGCTGCCTGGATGATTGGGACGATGGGGCCAGTGTGGCCTTGAGTGAAGCCCACTCACAGTATAGCCACCCATCGCTGGCCCGCAGTCTGTCGGTGCCACCCCAGCCCCGAGTCTCCCCGTCGGTCACTGACGAGCCTCCCGGCTCTAGCGCCCGCCCTGTCAGCCGGCGCTCCTACCTGGACCCAGACCTGGAGGCGGCCATCAATGAGGTTTTGAGCTACAAGCCCGTCCCGTTCCACCGGAGCAGCCTGGAGCCTGACTCCGAGGACGATGACCGGAAGAGCATCCAGAGTACCCGGAGCGCCCAACTGGGTCCCCCGGAGCGAGCCACCAGCATCCGCCGCTCAGCATCTGCGGCAGACGTCTCTCGGTCCCGCAGCAGCCGGAAGAGCCGGAGTAAGAGAAGGAGCAGCTCCAGCTCCACCTCCAGCTCCAGCTCCAGCTCTGAAGATTCCTCGGAGCACAGGCGGCGGAAGAAGGGGCGCTCTCGAAAGAGCAAGAAGAAATCCAAATCTAGAAGAAAGAGAACAGAGTCTGAGTCTTCCTCGTCCACATCCAGTGACTCCACCGTCTCAGGCCATAGCCGCTCAAGCGTGAAGAAGGGCCCGGCTCCAGAAGATCAGGAGGCTGGGCAGGTGCGCCGGCAATCTCGGAAGGAGGAGAAGAAGCGCAAGAAGGAGGTGGACAGCCTGATGATGCGGTACCTGTACCGGCCGGAGAGCGACTAGTGCAGTAGGTGGCACCTGGCGTGGAGTGCAGAGCATGGCGTGTGCCACTCAGTGTGAACTAACATGTTCCCATCTCACCCGCCACCTGCATTCCTCCTGGGCAGGCCTGGCCTCAGAGAGCCTCCTGGCTACCCAGAGAGGGGGAGCCCAGCTAAGCTGGTTAATCGTTCTGAGCCCTGAACCCAATCAGCTGAACTTGCTGGTGATGTCACTCCTTACGCTGGGCCAGGGACACCCCCCCCAGATACTTGCCATATTTTATTCACTTAATCCTCACACTAGCCCCATAACAAAGGTCTGATTAGCCCCATTTTATAGAAAAAGAAGGGAGAGCTAAGTCATTTGCCAAGGTTGCATAGCTGTTGAGTGATGTCGCCAGGATCTGAATGGAGTCTGTTCACCTGCCCTGAACCACTCCTCCGTACGCCCCAAGACTGAGCACATGGGAAAAATGTTTCTTGTATGTGCCTGGAGGCACCCCCATGGAGCTTCTGTCCATGACCCTGACAGACTGGGCCCAGGAAAGGGCTCTAGTTGAGCCCCGGGTGTGGGTTGGTGCACTGTGGCCATAAGCTATTAAGGGCACATTTGCTTAGCTCTCCTCTGGCCCTGCAATGTCACTTTCCTCTCTGACAGGGATCTCAAGAGTGCAAGGCTTACAAGGCTGCAGCCCCCACAGCACCGCATCCTGCAGCAGACCTGGAGATGCCTGAGTCTCTCCCCACCCCTCCCACCTGAAGCCCACGCATGGGCGTCACCTCATCTTAGCTCATCTTGTAAAGTTTTAATGAATAGAAATTAGCAGCTGCTGAGTGACAGCCCCCTCCTGGCTCTCCTGCCTCCCCCAGCCTTCTCCCAGCGGGGGGAGAGAGCTAGCTGTTAGGCCCTTTATGCCCACACCCCCACCTCAGAGGAAAGGCAAAGACTGACTCATTGGAATCCCATTGTTGCCAGTTTCCCTGGTGGGTGGTGACATTTGGATCACTCTGCTTATGTGAAGCTGTTTTCGGCATGGTACCCTCCCAGAGCAAGCTTGCTGCTTCCCAGGAGGTATGACCCTAGAGCACAGCCCCCTGGGGCACAGGCGATGTTTCCTGGATGCATGAACTAACACACACCTGTCGCACGCTGGTGGGCTTCTTGTGCAGTGGAGCAGCTGAACAATTACACTGACTTGGGCTGAGTTCTACAAAAAGGGAGCGGTTTTGTTTTAAGGACTGGAACTAGTGGAAGTGAATGTCACCTGCAGTGATTTGGAGATGGTGATGGGATGGGATTGTGGGGATGGTATGGAGGAGACAGAACTTGAACCCAGACCAGGCTCATGGCCAGTTCAGATTCTTTGGGCCCTGAGCCTCTCTGAACCCAGGCCCTTGGGCTTAACATTGCTTGATCACTTCCCCCGTGTGGCAGATGGTTGCAGGATGCTCTGGGAAAAGCGAGAAATACTCACTAGGGAGCTATTGTCACTGCCACAGTGAGAAAAGGCGGGCCTCCTAACATTGTGTCTACCGCCTCGCCTTCCCCTCAGCACCCCTGCTAAGTACCCTCTTCCCCCAGGGGAGTAAGTCAGCTGTGGGGCTTTGGGAAGAGGTTTGGAAAGCGGAGAAGAGCAGGCCCTCTGAGCACTGCACCCGATACCTGAAGAGGGAGACATGGGCCAGGCCCTCCCACACTGACCAGCAACTGGTGGATTTCAGACCACAGTAACTCAGCCCATCATCACCCTTGACCTAGCAAGAACAAAAACACATAAAGCTTCTTTCTTCCGTCAGCCAACAGCACAGTTTTTCTTATTCACCAGGAAACGGGAGTAGTCCTGAAACCCTACCCACCGCCACCTCTAACGAGGATTGGATTCACTGAGGGGAGAGTGGGCACCAAGCCAGAAGCTGGCCAACCAATACGGAGCTGTCAGAGAAGAGGCAGGGGAGGGCGTACTTGGTTGGACTGGCTTTGGGTGAATAAACTGCCAAGAGTGGGGGCGGGTGGAGTGGTGGCTTAGCCTCCCACCTGGTGTTGGGGACCAGCGAGAATTCAGAACACGAACACGTCCAAAGCAAAGGCAAGGAGAGGGGGCTGCCACCCTGGGCTTGCCAAGCGGGTATTAGCTTATGCACCAAATCGTTTGTGACAGCATTGAGCAGGAGATACTGGCTTGTGGAGAGGAAAGCTTTTTAAACAATTTGGTTAAAATGTTCCAAGTTGCAGCCCTGACTCTTGCCCTGGGGAAAGGGGTAGCTGCCTACTGTTGCCTCTCTGACAGCTGTGGCCGTGGAAGCCACAAAGGAAACTGGCTAAAGAGCACCCAAGGAGGGAGCAGGGGGATCGCATGGCTGCTCAGAGCAAGGGGGAGAGGCCTGGCGTTTACCCCTCCCAGCTGCCTCTGCCACTGCGCCCAGCATCCGGATGGAATGGCCTTGAAACCCCGCTGTCATTTATCCAGGGCTGCCCGGCAGGCTCAGGAATATGGAAGTGAGGGCTGCAGCCCCACTCTGAGGAGAGGTGTGAGGGGGAGAAGGAGCACAGCAAGTGCATCTGGTTCCCAGCCCTGGCATCTTCCTCACCCCCTCTGCCCACTGCCTTCCCACAAAGCCAGTCCTTCCTTTGCCCAACAGCAGACCTGAGCCCTGGGTGCCCAGAAGTCTGTCAAAAAAATGAAAATAAAATCAGGCTCCCACTATTTCAGAATTCAAACAATCCAAAAGCTGAAATAACCCCAAGTTTTTCTATGTTGCACAGTCACCGTTGAGCTTTATAATTTCGTCCCCGAGACACCCCAGAATCCTTAAGTGCCTTTGGCCCATCAAACTAAGACTCATTTATGTTCAGTCTAGTTTGTAGTAAATGTGTTTTTGTACTATTCTGATTCCTTTAAAAATGGTAATTCATTCATGAGAAATACGATAACTATTAACCAGACTGCCCCGTTCCTGAACCATTTTGCATAATTGAACATGTATTCTATCAGGCTCTTCCTTCTCCCCAGGGAGAGAGGAGACCTATCTTTATACTCCCCGGGCTCTCACCGGGGACAGTGCAGGAGATGCGGGTTTTCTTCTTGGGTCGCTAGTCTAGTGGCAAGTTGAAGTCAACAAAAGGCTTTGAGGTCTAAGGTCCCAGGTTCAGATTTGTATTCTGGCTGAGTGACCTTGAGCAAGATGCAGCGTGTCTTTGAACCAGCTTCCTCATGAGTTTTACATGGTGAAGAGTAAGACAGCATGTCCAGAGTGCCTGGGACAGTGTCTCATGTACAGGAAACACTTGGTGAGCAAATCTTTCTTCACCACAGTTGGAAAAGCGTTGCAGAACGCTATTTCCTCCTCTTTTCCTTTGGAAATAGAAAAACTTTGAAAGGTCTAATAAACAAGGCACCCTCCTCAGTTTCTTTTTTTATTTTCTGTCTTTTTTTTTTTTTAGGGCCGCACGCATGGTGTGTGGAGGCACCCAGGCTAGGGGTCGAATCAGAGCTGTAGCTGCCGGCCTACGCCACAGCCACGGCCACGCCGGATCCGAGCAGCATCTGGGACTTACACCACAGCTCACAGCAATGCTGGATCCTTAACCCACTGAGCAAGGCCAGGGATTGAACCTGCGTCCTCCCGGATCCTAGTCAGATTTGTTTCTGCTAAGCCACGACGGGAACTCCTTTTTTTTTTTTTTGTCTCTTCAGATTCTTAAATCAGAATCATAGGCAATGGGATCACAGGATTCCTGGTCATCCCGGCGGAAACTCTCTAGGATCTGGAGGCAGGGCTGTGTCCCTGGAGCACTAAGCAGGGGTCCACTGAGTGCACGGCACTGGTAGAGGGGTGGAACCACCCAGGGCTGTGTTTTCTCCAGCAGAGCTGAAATGACAGTGTGCTTGGACTGGCAGAGGCAGTGGAGGTGGGAGGGGCAGAGGAAGGCTGCTCTGAGGCTTTGGGAAAGAAAGAAAAGAGAAGGTGACTGGAGGTAGAAATGAGATCCCATCCATGCTGGACACAGTGAGTCTGCTCTATCCAGGGGATAATACTTCTTCATATCTCAGTTGGGGGAGAGCTCAAGGCTCCTAGGGGCCTGATGAAAGCTCTATAGGTTTGGGTTACGGTGACAAGAAAGGGATGACTCTGCCACTCTGCAGCAGAGCTCTCGCCAGCTCCTACATCCTGAGTCTCCATTCCTTGTGAGTAGATGATACCATGGTCAAGGACAGAAATTCTCACTGGCCTTAGGAAAACCTGGTAATCTGGGACTATTCAATGCAGAAAGCCCCTCCTTAGGAGGAATCATTTGGAGAATAACTTCACTAAGACAGGCTGTGTAACCAGCAGACCTCCAGTCTCTAAGGCAGTGCAGTCCATGGACTGCCTGTATCAGAATCTTCTGGGGAGGGAGTTGGAAATGCAGCATTCCTGGGTTCTACCCAGGAGCTAGTGCATCAGAATTTCTCAGGAAGGAATTCCATCGTGGCTTAGCAGTTAAGAATCTGACTAGCATCCATGAGGATGCAGGTTCGATCGCTGGCCTCGCTCAGTGGGTTTAGAATTTGGCGTTGTCGTGAGCTGTGATGTAGGTCGCAGATGCAGTTTAGATCTGGCGTTGCTATGGCTGTGGCATAGGCCAGCAGCTACAGCTCCGATTAGACCCCTGGCCTGGGAACCTCCCTGTGCCATGGGTGTGGCCCTAAAAACCAAAAAAAAAAAAGGGGAGGGGTGGATTTCTCAGGAAAAGGAAAAGGACCCAAGGATCTGCAGCCAGTTCTTATACTCAAGCCTGAAACCCATTGCTCTTCAGCATCTCTTTCCTCAGAGTCACAAAAGTTTTCAGAGTCAAAACGATGTACTCCTTTCTCTTACTACTCTGTGTATCTTCTGGAGGAGTCAGGGCAGGTTTTTACTTCTCAGCTTGTGGCCTTGAGGGAATGCTGTGACAGGGTTTGGGGGGCTTCCTGAGGACCAAAGGCTTTGGTGCTGAAGGTAAAGAGCATCCTTGCACTGTAACCTCATTCCTCTCTCCCTGCAGCCCCACCAGCTACTGGAAGTCCCTTGCCCCTGACCCGTCAGATGATGAGCACGACCCTCTCCACAGCACCTCCAGACCCCGATACTCCCACAACTATCTGAGTGACAGCGACACAGAGGCCAAGCAGACAGAAACCAACGCATAGCCCGGGGTGTGGTGTGCGCCCCTCCTGCCCACGGCCCACTGCTGCCACGGGGCACGGGTCTCCCCCACCGGACTACGGATCTGCAAGGGAAACACCTGACTCTCTTCGGTCAGGGCGCTTCCCAGGCCGTGGGTATCTGACGTCTCCACATGGAAGAGGTGGAGGGAAGAGCAGGAAAGAGAACTTTCTGCTCCTGCCTTGGGCCACCGTGGGTGGCAGGTGGCTTGGCACTTCATGGAGCCAGCAAGTTGACCTCCATCTCAGCCCCCTGCTCAGGGACGGTGGACAGATTGCCTACTGGGACATTCTCGGGTTGCTGGGTCCACGGAGAGGAGTTTAGGGTGGGAACAGCAATTCCTTCCCCCTGGCTTGGGGTGAGGGCTTGCTCTTCTCAGTGCCTGCTGTCTTTTTACATTAATTTAAATACCCAACCTCTCCATCACAGCTGCAGCCCTGAGAGTGGGAGGGGGCTGCGGTGGCAGCCGGCGCCTCCCCGCACGGGAATGACTAGGGGAATCTCAACCACATCTTCACTCTTCAGAGAACAGTCCTTTCTCTGTGCAGCTGGAGAGACCGGTGAGCAGAGCTGGGTCCAGGTTCTTAAGAGTCCGCGCGGGGAGGGGCTCTCAGGTGCTTCTGGGTTTGGGCTGAGCAAACCTCCACAGACAGGGCTGCACATGTACCAGCCGGAACTTCCAGCCCCCACCCCTCTTCGCCTCATCAGTGTGTTAAGTGCAATGACCTATTTAAGAGTAAACCCATCCCACCCACGCCAATTTGGGGCTTATCCAAGCACTGCCTCCCTCCACCTCTGTCCAGGTTGCCTGGATCACAAGCTCAATTTGAGAGCGAAGGCCTTGGGCTGAGGATGGAAGTTTTGGTCAGTACCAATGTGTATTCGACACACGAGTCTTCACCCTATGTTCTGAGACTGAGTCATTTTTCTTCCAGTCACTGTGCCCCACACACTTATCCCAGACACGACAACACTCGGACTGACAGTCCCAGCCCCTACCCTGAAGGTCATCCCACCAACACCACCAGACTTGGGGGCCCAAGGGCAGTGCCTGGTGCCGCTCCCATCTGCTGTCCCCCCTTCTTTCCTGCAATTAGTTTGTATTCATTGGGCTGTGCTCTCTTCCCTGTTTACCTGATGTATAGAAATAAATGTCCTTCTCCTCGTCACTCTGCCAGTTTCCCTGCCTGTTCCTTCAGGCTCAGGTGAAGTCCAGGGTAGTCACAGGGGAACAGAGTGAGGATTCTGGTGGGGACCTGGGGGAATCATCCTGGTCCTCTGGCCTGCTCCCAGGTCAGACCACTGCCACACACAGAGTTCTAGCAGACCATCTGGAGCAGGGAAACGAAGTGGCTTCAAGGACTGGCCCAGGAAAACTCAGGTCCTACCTGTGGCTTGTAATTCACTTCATTAGAACCATCCATGCCTCATCCTACCCTGGCCTCTACTGGGGAATGTTAAATTCCCTCTGACTGTTAACACCAATTACTGAGATCCTGTCTTCTCTAGGTTACTTTGTTTTGTTTTGTTTAGAGTTGCAAGCCTTTTGTATTAGAATTTTTTGAAGTTCCCGTCATGGCTCAGTGGAAATGAATCTGACAAGGAACCATGAGGTTGCGGGTTCGATCGCTGGCCTCGCTCAGTAGGTTGGGGATCCAGCATTGCCGTGAGCTGTGGTGTAGTTTGCAGACGTGACTCGGATCCCACATTGCTGTGATTGTGGCGTAAGCCAGCAGGTGTAGCTCTGATTAGACCCCTAGCCTGGGAACCTCTGCGTGCTGCGGTGCGGCCCTAAAAGACAAAAAAAAAAAAAGGAAGTTTTTAAAGTTTAACTTTAGGTTCCAAAGATGACTTTCTGGAGTTCCTGTTGTGGCACAGCAGAAACGAATCCAACTAGTGACCATGAGGTTGTGGGTTTGATCCCTGGCCTCGCTCAGTGGGTTAAGGATCCAGTGTTGCTGTGAGCTATGGTGTAGGTCGCAGACAAGGCTTGGATCTGGCATTGCTGTGGCTGTGTAGGCCAGCAGCTGTAGCTCCAATTCAACCCCTAGCCTGGGAACTTCCCATATGCCACAGGTGCGGCCCTAAAAAACAAACAAAAAAGACAAAAAAAAAAGATGACTTTTTGATCAAAACCTGGCAGAACTCCCTCTGGGCCTCAACCCCATTGGCCACAGGGTAGCTTGAATAGGCTAAGTGTGTTGGCTTGTCTGTTCTACTCAGTCTTTGCCTTCATGCTTCAGTCCACACTCGATCCCTTCACTGACAGCTAAGAGGCAGCTCATGCAGAGGGGCAAGAAGCAAATGACTCCTCCTCCTCTACCTTCTGTAATGTGACCAGTTATCATCCCTGCATACATGGCTGATTGATCAGGCTCCCCTGCTTTGGACAGGGAGCAGGAAAGGGTATCAGACAGGCCTAATGCTGACGCTCTGGTGATGTCAGCCACCCAGAAAGGGGCAAGAAAGGGAAGGAGGAAGAAAAGCAACTCCCAAGATGAACAGGAGAGTGTGAAGTGGATCCAGCTTGAAAGAAAGAAATGTCCCTCTCCACTGCCCCTCCCCAAGGCTGAACAGAGAAGGCAGTAAAAGTGAAGTTACTTTTTCTTTTTTTAACCTGCTGTTCCTCATGTTCATTTCTGTCACTCACATCTTTTTACCCCTGCTTTCAAACAGCTTGGTGAATTTTTTTTTTTTCCTCCCAGGATCTAGCATGACAAAGCCCCTGCTAATGACAGACAAGATCCCAACTCTCTTCACCCACACTGACTCAGGCCTCTGGTTAACTGGAAAATCCCGCGTCAATCTCTAATAGCCTGGCCTGGGGCAGAGGGGATGTTCATGTCAGAAAATGTGTATTACTCATCTGCTTATTCACTCAACAGTCAAATATTTCCTAACTGCCTCTTATGGTCTAGGCACTGTTCTAAGTGCTGGGGATGGATGAGATCCCTTTCCCAATAAAGAGGATATTCTAGTGGAGGAATTAGATGTACAAAATAGGTACTGCACCTCCTAATATGTACAAGCTTTGGGTGTGTAAAGAGAACAAATCATAGTGTCTGTCTTCCAGGGTTCATGGATTAGGATATGAAAGGAAATAATTATGTGAGACATAAAAAGACAAAAAAGTTGCTTTGGGCAAGTTACGGGAAGGTGGGGTGGAGACACTGCCACTGAGTGAATGGAGAGGGACTGGGAAGGCTTCTAAAAGGAGCTGGTATTTTGAGAGGAGCTTGAAGGAAGGATAGCGCTTTCACAGGCAGATATTGCTGGGATAGGTATGCTAGGAAGAAAGAAGAACTTAAGCAAGCCTCTGAGGCAGGGAAAGATAGATGGTGGGAGGGAACTCCACGGGCTGCCTGGGGAAACTGGACATCACCCCCTATGACCAACACTTCACCAGTCGCAGCAAAGCCCCTTGGCCAGCTTGCTAGGCTCCAGGCTGCGAAAGTGGCAATTCCCTCTGCACCAAGTCCCCAGGGGAGTCTGGGGACCTGCAAGGCCATCAAAGCCCAGCTTCATTTGGGGTAAGCCTTCAGAGCTCTGTAAGCTCATGCCCTCACCTGTTCACTTGTGGTTGCTCTGGTTCCTAAGATGTAAGAGATTCTCACAAAATAGGCAGCAAGTCTGTCCCTGTGTCAGGCTCAAAGCCGTCTCACTAGATCCTCCCCTCTAATCCCTGTCTCCTGGATGAGAGGCATGAGGAGGACCAAAGCCCTGTGAGTCGCCCCGTGGTGCCCGGTCTGTGCCCAGAGATAACAGCAGCATGCAGTGACTCTTGAACTTCCTCCTTTTTGTCCAGTGTCTTCTTGGCAGATGATCCCAGTTGTCCCTCCCCATGCCCCGCCCCCATGCCTGATGGCACAGACACTTAGCGATTTGCTCCTTAATTGTCCCCCAGCTAGGCTGCGCAGATGCCGCTCTTTAATCTCTCCTGATAAATGAATCGCGCCGCTCCTTTAATCATATGTTCATATCCAAGCCAATTTGAATCAATTTGGCAGGGAGCGTGTTGCAAGAGATGCCATGACTGCTGCTTCTCCCCTCTAGGGCCCTGGAGCCAGCGCTTCTGCTGTCCTCAACCTCAGCAAAGAGCTCAAGAGGCCCATCTAGGGAAAGGATCTCCTACCTGAATGATGAGGACTTTTCAAAGTCAATCACTCACTCCTGTCCCTCAAGCAGGCCTGTGTGGAACTAGAGGGAGATGGATTCCCAAAGGCCTCAGAAGTGGGAGGGACAGGGTGAGTCCACATCCTTCCTTGGTCATTGAATAAAGGGACCCATTATCACCCCTGGGAGAAAGTGCTGCCTTAAATGTAATCCTCATCCTTTCTGTTCCCCTTTCATTTCCTCTGAGCTGGTTCTCAGGGAAGCTGCAACATTTCATCACCTTTTATATAGCAACGTATTCCCCACCGATCATTTGTCCTTGCCTGCTGCTGCTACTAGCTGCTACCCCATTGCCTTTCATCTTTCCCCAGGAAGTCTTTTCTAAATCCTTCAGTCTGGTGGACAGCCCCAGACATGCGTGGTAATGTACCAAGTTTTGCCAGCTCCTACTTTTTCATCTACAGAGTTGTATGCGCGGCCCTTAGTGAAAACAAAACAAAATCCGAATGAAACAAGGTCACGCTGGCACCGTGACCTTGGAGAAAGACCTCGACTGCTTCCCCATCTGTATTGCCGGCAAGAACCTTTGGCTCCTTGGTTCGGATAGAATCCCTCAATGCTGCCAATAGAACCTCTCACTGCACCTCCTTATCACCCTCGGTGAGGAGCCAAGGGACCGCGAGAGACCCACGTGCTGGGGAACAGACATCTCCCAACGCCAGACTTCTGAGCTTGGTTCTGGTCAGGAGCCTGGGTGTGCCTCCGCTTCCATTTCCTCTCCCATTTTTCCGGCAGGTTTTGTACGTCGGGGCAGGCGCCCTTATGTTCACTAGGAAATCGGGGAGCACCCCGCCGCTCCGCCGCTGCCTGGGGCTGGTTGATTAGCATATTCATATTATATTTGCATGACCTCCGCCTCAGGAGCGCCGGGTCTCTGGCTCCACCCCCGTCAGGAGGTCTCCCCGCCCCCCTCGCCATTACCGGAAGCCACGCCCCTTAGAAGGTTCTTGAGCCGCTAGCGCGACGGAACCGGCGGGTTTCGACCTTTAAAGATTCTGGAAGCATAGGGACCAGTCTCTTTTCTCGGCTACCCGACAATACTGTTTTTCGCCCTTTTAAGGGCACCTGAAAGTCCTCGGCTGGAGCTGAGGCTGACGAAGCGACTGGGGCTGAGGGAGCCTGCCCAGCCTGGCAGTAGTGGCCCGGAGGATGAGGAGGATAAAGCCGTTTGGTGAGCACTGACCAAGTCCCCGGTGCTTATGCACTTTGTGTACATAATCACAACTCTGAAGTATCATTGTCCCCGTGAGGGAACAAGCCCAGCAGGCTCCTCAGCTTGGTTTCGGCAACCGGTCAGGCATCTCCAGGCTACTCTGGCTTTGTCAGGGGAGGAAGAGAGAGGCGAGAAGGCCAAGAACCGCTGTCATGATCCACCTCTCAAATCACCGTGTGCCTGGTGTTCACCAAGGCCTGCCCCGAGGAAGGAAGCACTTCTTCACAGTTTGGGGGTGGGGGGCGGGGAGTCAACCTCACATTTGTATTGCTCCTATTCTCAGAGCATCCCCCTCACATTATCACATTTGTGCTTCAAGGACACTGTGCCAACAACATGAATAACAGTTCCACATGGCCTGGAATGCATATTTTAAGCACTGTTCACCTCAGTCTAATTTCATTACAGTGCAATGTAACAATCCAGACCATTCCCTGGGATTTGATCTGGAAGGAGCGATTTCCAGAGAGCAAGCCATTTTGGAGTTAACAGGATGCTAGATTTATTTAGAAGGAATTTTACAGAGAAATTGAGTCTTCTGTAGTATAAGCCCCAGCGATGGGTCATATACATAAGGGAGATTCCGAAAAGGATTTGTGCTTTGCAATTGAAGTCAGTGACATAAATCTCCCAGTGGAATACTTAAATGTGCGGATAGAATTTGCTTTAGATATCAAAAGTCAGCTATGACAGTTTTACCAAAAAAAAAAAAAACACCTCAAAAAGGATATTAAGTTTTGACACCATCCAGGCAAATTATATTTGAGGTGGTTTAAGAGTCAAAGAGTTTCCACATTTTAATAAATTTTTATATGTTTTGTGCCACATCTATGATCTGACTAGATTAGGAAAAGAAGCAAGTGGATTTGGGGAAGAGAGGACACTAGGGAATTTGAAATGGAGAATTGAAAAAAAAAAAAGTTCTGGTGTGGGAACACAGCCAATAGAGCTGCAGAAATATTAGATCTTTGAAAGACAGGTCAACAACTGATAACCAGGCAAATATAAAACTGTAGGTGGTGAAATAGGCCTTGTGCCTCATATTTAATCCTGGGGACTAGCATCAGTTGCAATTTGGCACCCTTGCTTGAGGGCTGCTTCTGGCCCCTATGGGAATATTGCCCTCAGAAGATGGAGGGAGATTGACCCTAGGGAGTGGCACTGTTTGGAAGGTTCTGCGCTAGAAGCGTAGGTCCATGGCCTGCCTTTGAGGGCCCTGGAGCTCATCTCTAGGGGCTGGTCTTTCCAGTGGACCACATACTGAGCCACTGAGCAGGATTTAATAGTAGAAAAGGAGCTTCTGCTCCCAGAAACTGGAAAAATAAGCCAGAGAACGATAGAAAATGAGGCAGTGTCAGCTCTGTGGATTCTTAAGGGAACATGTACACATGACAGAAGTACATGTGAAAACAGATAAATAGATAAACATTAGAAGGGACTTCTGAAAATTAGAAATAGTTTTATTTAGGGATGAAGTATCTGTGATTAAAATAAAGTTTTCATATAATTTTTCTTTTAAGTCAGTACAGATGTATATCTATGACAAACACCAAAAAGGACCCAAATTGTCATATTAGTGTGACTGCAAAGAGAAGCTTCTTGCATTGCATATATAGAAATAGTAGCCATGGGGAGTAAACCATGTGGCAAAGCTGCTTAGAAACTGCTTAGATCCCTTGCTCAGGGAAAGCCATTCTTAAAGCAGCAGGCGTCCCTGGGCATGACTGAGAGTGGAAGCTGGAAGAGGAACAGATTGGAGGGTGGAACTTGAACAAGGGTATTTAGGGGAGCTGAGCGGTGGGGGAGGGGGAAGAGAAGAGTATCTAGACGTGGCCTCCCGCGCAGCCTGAAGCCCTGCAGGTGACAGGTTTAGGGGAGGAGACTTGTGTTGATGAAGGGACTGGTGATGGAGTGGGGTGAGGAGAAGCGAGAGTCAGGAAGGTCATTTAGGATATTTGTGTCATGGTTATACACTTTTTTTTTTAAAGCTCTGTAAGGGTGGACACGACTCAATGGCCAGACTGTGCCTGGCAAAGTGGATTCGTGCTTCTCATACCAGACTCCGTCTATGAAGGCTTAGCCCCTTGAGGACAAAGTATTTTCGCTGTTTCAGAGAGTCAAGTGACGGGTGAGTTTTCTGAGAAAATAAGAAAGTATTGATATTAAAAGGGGAGGACTAGAGCTTCAGACTCACACAAGGGCTGGGAGGAATAAGTCCCCTGGGACCTGGTGGTGATCTTCATCTGCCTCCCTGCCCCCACTCCTCGCTCCCCAGTAGAAATCAGCTACAAATCTCAGCTTGTTGGGAACAGATGGCCTTGGCTGACGAATAAGCCACCACAGGCTGCTCCACCTGTTCTCGGGCTGGAATAATCAGCTCGAGACAAACATCGGCGCTGAAATAACTCATGGCAGCGGGTGATGCGCAGGCACAGATTCCAAAAATCACTTAAATAGACCCCCTCCAACTCTCTCCCCTCCCCAGCCCCTAGAGGCCAGCAGGGGAAGGTAATGGAGCGGAGAAGAGAGATAGAGCCCCAAACTGAGCGTGATGGTGGAGCTGCTGGTGCCGCCGGTGGAGGTGTGGTGGGGCGGGGCTGGGGCTGGGAGCGGGGTGTACCTTGCGCCTCCACAGGGCGGGGAGTTATTTCTCAAGAGAACGTGAGAATGGTTGGTCCATATTGGGGACAAGTGTGAGGAGATCCAACTTGCCGGCGATAGTAGAAAACTGAGAATTTTGAATGTGTTCGTTAAAGTGATATGCAAATGAGATCAAGCTACCCGCGAATCTCTCAGCAGCTCTCAGCTGCTCAGACACTTCTGCCGGCAGCCGCTGGGGGTGGCTGCCTGGGTGCCCATATTTCTGTGGACTGGTGTGCAGCTTCCCTTCACGTCCTTGATAAAGTCTGCTGGGCTAATGTTCCCTGGCAGAGGCAGATGAGCCCATCGGGGGAATGACAGGGCTGGGAAGCAGTAGTGACGGCAGTGGCAGGGTGAGGGGTGCCGACTGAGATGAGAGTTGGGCTCCTATAGAGTCAGTCAACAGAGGGCAGAGACTGAGAGAGAAGAGTGAGGCTTGTTGCTTGTTCTGGGTGCGCTCAGGCAGGCAGCTCTCCTTGGTACAGCCACCTGGCCTATCGCATAGAGCTCCAGGGCTTTGAGTCCCCAGAGGCTGTGCTGGCTGAGAAGAACCTGGAGAGCCCTGGACCCTCCCCGCCCCCCACCCCCAGTGCATCTCTATGTGGTCCCTGTGGCTCTGCCCGAGGCCTAGGGCGTTGGAGGACAGGGCTCTCATCTGTCATTTAGAGTCCCACAGACCTTGTCTCCTTAAAGATTGAGCTCACAGAAGTGCCATGGTGACCCCCGTCCTGCTGAGTGCCTTACTCTGTGGTTCTCACCTTGCTATATATTAGAAACATTCAAGGAACCGTTTTTGTTTGTTTGTTTTATATACAAATGGTGAAAAGCATGGTATAATGAACTTTATCCACTGAACAGCTTCAAAATAATCAATACGGTGAATCTTGCTTCATCTAAACCCTGCCTGCTTCCCCATTCCCTTGAATTATTTCGAAGCTGATCCCAAATATGGTATCACTTTGTTACAGTAAAGATATCTGTTTAGTATCTACCCTCAAAGAAAAGAAAATGACTCTTTAAAAATGTAATCACAGGAGTTCCCGTCGTGGCTCAGTGGTTAACAAATCTGACCAGGAACCATGAGGTTACAGGTTCGATCCCTGGGCTCGCTCAGTGGGTTAAGGATCTGGCGTTGCTGTGAGCTGTGGTGTAGGTCGCTGACGTGACTTGGATCCCGCATTGCTGTGGCTGTGGGGTAGGCAGGCAGCTACAGTTCCAATTCGATCCCTAGCCTGGGATCCATATGCCACAAGTGCAGCCCTAGAAAAAAAGCCAAAAAAAAAAAAGTAACCACAATACTCTTACCACATCTAAAAAAATCAGTAATTCCTTAATACCAAATATCTTGTCAATATTTAAACTTCTCTGATTTTTATATATTACTAATTTAATAAATAATGTATATATTATTAATTTGTTCAAATCAGGATCCAAACATTGAGGCGCTTTTTAAGAAATACTGCTGTGCCCAGGGCCTTCTCACTCAGGGATTCTGATTTAATTGGCCTTGGGCGGGGCCCAAGCATCATATTTTTTAGAGCTCTCTTGGTGGTTTTAATGTGCATCCAGGGTTGAGAAGTGCTCTACCTTTCCCCCTCCCAGTTTCCTGCTAACTCCTCCTCATCCAGGCTGTTAAATACTTCTCCCGCCTCCAGCCAGTAGACCAGAGCAGTTGGCCCTAACATGCCTACAGGAGGAGTTGAGGACTGCCTATCTTTTCAGGCTTCTCTTTCCAGGTGGGCTCAAACTCTCTGTGGACGCAAGCATTCCTTTTCTTTACAGATCCATATACCATGTGGGCCTGTTCCTATTGCTTTCTCTCCTAATAGCCTGGTGCCTGTTCTTGCCTTGCAAGCTTAGCAGATTTTTTTTTTTTTTGAAAATAGCAAAATTCCTGCCTCAGGTAAAAGTGAGAACTTCCCTGGGGCCAGTTCTCATTTGGCTGCTCTAGAGGCTCAGCACTGTGCTGGTGCTGAGAGAGAAGCCTGCTGGGGGCTTGGCAGCAGATGTAAGGGAAACCAGAGACTGAGTGGGATTTGAACCCAGCACATTTCAGGGAATCTAAGAAACCTTTCTCTCCTGAAGATGTTGGCCCTGGGAGCATTTTAGAGAATTATGCCCACACTCCTAGCTCGCAGCCGTTTGCCTACCATCCCTAGCTTGCAGGCTGCTGCTTCTGCTGCTCCCCTACCCCTCCACTCTCGCTTGCCTTTTGGGTTTGTTCCTCCCTCCTGTGTCCCCACTCCATGCCTCACTGTATGTTGGTGAAACAAATCTAGTCTAAAATAATGAGCAATCAACTACCCTGATGCTTGGGGCAGGCTGGGCAGGGGCTGGGGGGAAGGGGTAGGGAGCTGCATCATTTATAAAGCCTAATAAAGATGCAGATGAGCATGCTGACTAGGAGCCCCAGAGCTGGGCTTATTCATTATTCAAAGTTATGTAAATGCCACTGGGTCCTGCGCGTTAGAATCCTGCCCCTTGTCCCTGCTGCTGCTTCCTGCTTGACAGATCCAGCCCACCTTCTGCCTCACCTTCCCCCCCACCCCCAGGGGTTTATATTCATTCGCCCTGCCCAGATACCTATATCAGACCCTACCTCCAGGGTAATACAAATCCTAGATCTCCTCTCTAGTCAGAAGTCTTCCAGAGGTTTGTTGGGAGGTCCTAGCCTTCAGGTAAGACTATATAGGCCCCAAAAGATGGGCTTCTCATTTTTAAAGGATACTAGAAGAGTGCCTATATGCATGCTTTAATATCTCACACATCTACTTAGTGGGATGGATTTAGGTTAGTGAGTTCTAACCTAAATCCCTCTTCCTGCACCGGAAGCCTACCATTGAAACAGAATATCCAGTAATCAGATTCTCTTTAATTATTCCTTTGAGAAGTAAAACTCAAGAATCAAGCGGCTCCAGCGTACTGTCCCCAGATTAACTCATCCTTGTTGCCTCATGCCTTTCTAGACAGTTGAACCTCATTCCAAGTTAGACTCACATTCCTTATGCTCCTAAGCCTGTCCTGGGATACCACACTCCGGTGAGAGTTTAACTCACACTAACTACACTGAATACCTCCTCTTTTCCATGTTGTGATTACTGATTTGTACCCCACAATTGCCTAGGTCTTAGAATCAAATTACTTTCCCCTGACTCTCTTCTCTCTGTACCAGTCTTTCCCTTCTTCTCCATCACCCCCTAATTTTTCAGTTTGGTGAGGCTGAGAGATGAAGAATTGGGTCAGAGTCGCAATGGCATCGATTGCCTCTGCTTTCCTTTCTTTTCTGGACTGGCTTTCCTCCCTCTCCACCCCCAATCTATTTTTAGCCTGCCTCTCTTTTCCTTAGTCTGGTTGGCAACCATGCCAGCCTTTCTCTTCTCTGCCCTTATCTCTCCCCTGCAGCCTGTGTGGACCCCAGCTGCCCTTCTAGTGGTCTCTTTTTGCCTGCCCGAATTATTTTGATTTTCTTCCATCTTGAAGATAGGTAGGCTCTGCCTGAAAGTGGTTGCCTGGGCACACTCAAGCAGAAGGGAGGCAGGGAGATAATCCTGGTGGGTCTGTTTGGCAAATCCTTCAATGTTACTAAAACCCTCAGGTCGTCATCTGAGCATATCTACGATGACTAGTCCTCGCCTCCATATCCATAGACTCTATTTCCTGTATCCCCTCTTCCCTCTGTAGCCCCACCCCCCACTCCCGATAAGAAATGCTCAATTCCACCCACTTGAGTTGCGTGCAGCATCCCTGCAGGTCTCCGCCTGTCTTCTTGGCCTGCATACTGCCAGTCTCTTCATATCTGATTCTGGTTTATCTCCACTCTTTCTGACCTCATCCTTCCCACACACACCCATTCTACCCCACTGCCCCTGCCCCTTCCCCTGCTTGCACTCTGTTTCTAGGACACACCAGCTCATTTGTAAAGGCCTTTGCCAGCTCAAGCAGGGCTTGTCAGCATCCCCCACTTGTCCTTTCTCAGCCTCCTCTAGACACTGGTCCCCTCCTTTAGCTGTCACCAGCAAGCTGAATAAGACTGGATATTTTGGAAGGGGAGCTGCAGCTGGCTGGCTGGGGGAGGAGGGTGGCACTGAGAGAAGCAAAGGCAAAGGGAGCTGCCATGAAACGAGAGGGAAAGAGAGGTTCCCAGCACCCTTTCTCCCTAACTTTATCAACTTGGGAACTGGCAGGATCTTACACTGATCCCTCTCTGTACCTCATTTTTCTCTCTCTCAGTAATAACATAATACCTTGCTTTACAGTTCACCACATTCTATTACATACATCCAGATATTCGCATGGCTCACTCCCTCTCCTCCAAGTCTGCTCAGATGCCCTGTCCTCATGAGTCCTACCCTGACCACCATTGATAAGGGAAGCCTCAGAGTTGCCAGTGTAGCTCAGCGGGAATGAACCCAACTAAGATCCATGAGGATCCGGGTTCAATCCCTGGCCTTTTTCAGTGGGCTAAGGATCCAGCATTGCCATGAGCAGTGGTGTAGTTCACAGATGCAGCTCGGATCTGGCATGGCTGTGTCTGTGGCATAGGCTGGCAGCTGTAGCTCCAATTGGCTGGTAACTTCCATATGCTGAGGGGGCAGCCCTATCAAAAGCAAATAAAATGAAATAAGGGCAGCCCCTCTCCCAGTGTTCTCTATCTTCCCCACCACTCTGCTGTTTTTTCCCCAAAGCACTTGTCACCTTCTAATGTACAATATAAGTTATTTTTATGTATCACATGTCTTCTCACTGGACTGTATATGTCACAAGAGTAGAGATTGTCATCTGTTTTGTTCACGGACACCTCTGCCATACCTAGCACAATGCCCCACACACAGCAGAAGCTTGGTAAATACTTGTATATTGAATGAAAGAATGAACGATCTTATTTGATCCTCACATACTCCTGTAGAGTTGATCAGTATTATTATTTCTTTCATTTTATTGTGGTAATATATACATAATGTACAGTGTACCTACCGTCTTAACCATTTTAAATGTACAGTTCCGTGGCATTAAGTACATTCACAGTGTTGTGCAGCCATCTCCACCATCCATCTCAAGAACTCTGTGCGCATGTAACAATAACTCTTCGTTCCCCCCACCCTCCAGCCCCTGGCAATCACCATTCTACTTTCTGTTTCTATGAATTTGACTACTCTGTGTAGCTCACACAAGTGGAATCATAGAGTATTTGTCCTTTTGTGTCTGGCTTGTTTCATTTAGCATCATGTCCAGGGCTGATCCATAATGTAGTATTATTCCCATTTTACAGATATAATTATTCCCACTTTACAGAGGCCGAGCTTCAGCTGGGTGCAATTGAAAGCACCCAGAAAGCAGACTTGGTATGGGTTTGACAGGATTGGCTGGCTTTTATAACTCCCAGGAGAAATCAATACTAATCCATGTGCCTAGGCCTTTAAGGCAGTTGTAGAGTAATTTCCTCTGTATTGTATTTCCTTTGGGAATATTTTTACTCCTATTCCCATTTCCTACTCTTCCCCCCTCAGCAGTTCCTCTGAACATTTCCACCCCACAACAGTTCCAGTTTTTTTCTCTCCAGAGCCCTTTAACTCCTTTTCTCTTGGGTCACATGGCCTGGTCTGGAGATCTTCCTGCTTGGGTTTCATTTGAGTGCACTCAGCCTTGCTTAAGACTGTTTACACCCCTCACCCCTCCACCCACCCTGGGGCAGTTATGAGCCTGTTTCCTTCCAAAGCAATTAGTGCAAGGAGGCCAGCCGACTCGGTGTTAATGCCATTTCATTAAGTGGGAGCAATCCTAATGATAATAAAATGGCACATTTAACATTCAAACATTGAACAGGGTTTCTAAGCGAGTGTGTCTCTCTCTTCCTTTCTTGAATAACAGCTCCATCTTCATAAGGACCTGACAATACACCTTAATGAGAGACTGGGGAGCATAGCATCTTTACAGAACCAGAGAGAGGATGAGAACCAGATAAAGAATCCAGAGGAAGAGGGTGTGGTGCGTTGAGGGGATAAAGACCCCAAGTGATCCTGGGGTAATGGATTCTGTGGTGTTAATTTAGACAATTAAAGTCTGTAAGAAATAAGGTCACATGGAAAATAAAGCCTAACACAGGCTTTCATGCAATGCAGTCATTTACTTATCTGTTTGTTTTCAGCAAGCATTTACTGTGCACCCAAGATGAGCCCAATTTTATGAAAGTTTGTGATAGAGGGTGGCTCTGATTTTATGAAAAGGAACTTCAAGGGCATTAGTGGTCTACAGATCATCTTGTTTACCCTCCCCTGGGCAGCTTTAGTCAGATTTATCCCAAATTCATCAAATGTACCAGTGCAAAGAATTTTAAAAACTGCTTTGGTCTCCTGAGCCTCCTTATTGAGACATCCATCTCCAAGGTCCTTGTAACTCTGTGATTATAGAATATCTGATCGAACTTCTGAAGCAAAAAGTGTGGGATTGAGGAGCTGGCTAGGGAAAGAAGGTAAATTCAGTCAGCTGGTGTTTATGGAAAGTTGAAGAGACGCCGGAGAAAAGGATGACATCTCACAGAGACTTTCTTCCTTTGAGAAGTCTTTCCCAGCAGAGGGATGTATTCCCAACTCCCATGCACAGCTGAGAGACTGCTGGCCAGGGGTGGGTCACAGGTGGGCTTTGGCCAAGCTGGGGAAGCAGCTAATTCGAAAAGGTGTCGAGTCATAGGATGGTGCTAATTTCATGCTTAATTCATACAGGATCTTCCCCACAACAGGGGACAGCTTGAATCCATGCTCTAGGGAAAAGAAAGCAGGTTGTCAGGCAGAGAGGAGAGCAGGGACTGTGCCCCCTGGAAGTCCCCTACGTGGTCCCCAGATTGGGCTAACCTTTCCATTAGCTGCATCCCAAGGACAGAAGTTGCTTCCCACTGTGAGCACCCCTTCCTCTCTGACCACCCCGCCCAGCCCTCTCATGCACTCAAGGTCTAGGCTTTGGCCCCTCTCTGTTCAGCTAAAAGCATGGAAAACACCATTTTGTCAGGTACTGAGCCGGGTCAGCTTTAAGGCACCCCATCTTCCCGTACTCAGCTCACCAGAGAATCCAGCGCCAATGATAATGTTTTCGTATTTTGGGTGTTGATCAAGAGTGAAGTGCTCGTCAGGCGTGTTCTAGAAAGAAACAGTCACACCTATGTCCTTTGAGAACAGAGGGATGAGGAAGGACTGCAGCTCAGAAGGGAGGGGACTTGGCTGGATTTCTTTCCAGAAAGAACAGGGAAGGGGCACAGGGATGCTTTCTGCATGTCAGTGCCCTTTCTCATTTATCCATCTGTCTCTTCTCGTACAGAGCTATGAACACAGTAGGTGCTCAGTTAATGCGTGTAAACTAACTTTAGCCAAGATGCCTCAGGCCCTGGTGACATCTGTCTCTTCTCTTTGTCCCTAAGGCCTGCTCAACTAGAATATCTTGCCAAAAACTCTTTTAGAGCTCTTCTGGGAAACATAGTGAAGGACTGCCAGACATAAGCCTAGTTTCCTAATGAAAAGGAATATGAATAACCTCTAATGAGCCCTCTCTGGTGGAGGTGAACCAACCCGCAAAAATGAGCTCATTTGTTTCAAGTTGCATCCCATGTCAGGGGTCGGGTAGAGTCCGGTCTGCCCATCTGTCTCGTCCCGCTACTCTTCAGGGCTGTGGGAGGGCCTGGCCCGGCTGCCCACACCCTTACCGTGTACATGCAGTGCTCCATAATGGCAGGCTCAGGCTCTGTAGAGGTCAGGCAGGTGATCTCTGACAAAGCGTCTCAGAATGTGGATGTCTTGGATGTCTGCGAAAGCTTCGGGGCAGTCTCGCTCCTCATGATCTGCATTGTTGCCGTGGTGATAGCAGACCTAGCTCCCAATCAGAGCAGCGTGAGCTGGGAGGGCCGGCCTCCCGCACACCCACCTCCAGCCCAGGGTACAGGTTGTAGACAGAATGCTCCCCCCCATCCATCATCCCAGTCCTGACAGATGCTGTTTGTTGCCACACAAGCTTGCCTAGCTATCCATTCGTCCACCAACCAACCCTATGTTTCCAAGGGAAGGGCTCCCTTTGCTGGACCCCGGGGCAGCTTCAGGGTCTTTCATTGCACATAGTGAATACTGAAGTAGTTCCTGCTGCCGCCACCTGAGATCTGAGGGAGTCTGTTGAGAGGGAAGTTAGAACAACTGCCCAAAATCTGCGTGAGCCCCTATTAGCCTTCTCTTGTCTTCTCTGCTCACCAGCCCTGGGTACTCTCTGGGGGGCAGCCCGTAGATGTGGTGAGGAGCCAGGCTGAAGTCCAGGCCCAGGAAGCATGGAAAGGCCTGGGACACGCTGTAGCTTCCGGGAGCCTTCTCTCTCCAGTAACACACACGTAGGGTTTTGGAGCAGGAAGAAGCGGAAGGTGAAGAAGTGGAAAGTGAAGGAGAAAAGCCTTTCTGGAGTCCTGTAGCCTTTTAATATAAACCTAGATGCCCCGCTCCACTCACCTATCTTTGTTGTGTTTTGTTTGTTGTCTTTTGTCTTTTTAGGGCCGCACCCGGGGCATATGGAGGTTCCCAGGCTAGAAGTTGGAATGGGAGCTACAGCTCCCGTCCTACCGCACAGCCATAGTAATGCAGAAAAAGAGCCGTGTCTGTGACCTACACAACAGCTCACAGCAACACCGGATCCTTAACCTGCTAATAGAGGCCAGGCATCAAACCCACATCCTCATGGATGCTAGTCGCGTTCGTTAACCACTGAGCCACCACAGGAACTCCCACTCACCTATCTTTGTTGCAACCAATTCTCATGTTATTTACATGTTACATTGTTATGATGTGTAAAAAAATCTGTGACTCTGGTCTCTTCCCCTATTCTTCATCTCCCGTAAATGTATCCAGCCCTACTTCTCTTTCTCTCCAGGAGTTACTATCTCATGTTCATTGAGTGCTTACTATAGGCCAGGCCATCTCCTCAGTGCCCCACCCCCACCCCCGTCCCAGCCACACCAACAGCATATGGAAGTTCCCAGGACAGGAATCAAATGTGAGTCACAACTGTGACCTGAGCTGCCACAGAGACAATCCCAGATCCTTAACCTGCTGCACCACAGTGGGAAATCCTCCTAAGGTCTTTCTATATATCATTTAATTTAATTCTCTAAAGCCCTGGTCCCCATTATATAGGTTATAAAATTGAGGCTCAGACAAAAATAATAATAAAAAAAAACTGAGGCTCAGTGAGGTAAGTGAATTTGCCCGAAGTCATCCACAAGTCATCTGGGTCCAAGGTTTCTTTTCTTAGGCACCAGCTCTCAGGCTTCCAGCTCCCCTTACCTGAAGAGGCAGCTCAACTCCCAGGGGATGGAGGAGCCGGTTGGTCCAAGGACCTGCTGTGATGATCAAGCTCCTGGCTTGGTAGCTGCTGGAGGTGGTTTTCACCACAACCAGTAGCCCTGGTTTTATCTCTGTCACCTTCTCTCCATCATGTACTATGCCTCCTAGTTGTTGAATTGCATCCTGAAGGGGAAGCAGCAGGGAAAGGCAAATCAGTTATATATGTGGTTTACCCTGGGGAACAAGGTGTCCTTCATTGAGGGCAGGAAAGAGAGAATCTAGATTTCCTTGCCCATATTGTCCAGGCCGACCAGGGTATATAAAACTGCCCTGCCCCAAAAGTCAAGGCTAAAGCCAGCAGGGTAAAGGGGCTCATCCAGCTAGGGATTGGAGGATGGCTGATGGGGGCCCAGGATGCCCCCATTACCCTTAAGGCTGCACTGTATCACCTGGAGGACCCTGAGTGCCTTGTCAGCATAAAGAACTCCTCCAGACTTGTCTAAGAGGCCCACTTCTCCCCTGGCCAATTGAATATTGGAGAAACATTGCTTCAGTTCCTCAGATGGAAGATACTGGCGTTCCACCCCATGCCTAGACAAAGTAGCCTGGATTGTCTTTAATTCTGGATTCTCCTTCATTCCCAGCAGCAGTAGTCCAGTCTGCCTGTTTAAAAAAAAAAAAGAGCATTTGAATGAAGGTCTGTATCTGAGCCCTGAGCCATTCTCTCTCATTCTTCAGCAAGGGGCCCAGGCTAGGCATCAAGCGGAGTTCTGGCCTCACGTTCCAAAAACAGCTAAAGTCTGCCCTTGGCTCTCACTGTTGGTTTGCTTGTCCCTCTATCAGGATCTATACTGCCCTTGAGGGCAAAGATCCTAAGTCCTCTTTTATCTTCATACCTAGAAAGTGGTAAATGTTCAACAAGCTTGATAAGATTTCCCCCTTTCTCCAGTCCCCTGACTCCACTCACTGCTTTGATGTCTATTCTTTATCCCCTTCCCCCCTCCCACTCCCTCCTGTTTCTTTTCCCTGTCCTTTTTTCTTGTCATATAGTGTTTTGTCCCTTCCTGTGTGTCCGTCGATCTCTCAGTTCCTTCTCAGAGGTTACCTGTTTTGTGGACAGGGTCCTCAGTTGGGAGCTCTGTCTCTAGGTCCAGTCGTGGCATCCTCTTTGTGACCTTGCTCTGGTTGCTCACTGTTCTGACCCCACATTCCTCCTCAGTAACACATGCCTGTTGGACTCTTGGTGGTTCCACACCAGAGGGGGTGTGGAAATGGCATAGATCATTTTTTTGCTTGTCACAATACCTGGGGTTACCACTCACATTTAGTGGGTGGGGACCAGAGATGCTAAACCTGCAGTGCTCAAGAAGATCCCACCCAAATGCCAGTCATGCCCTCACGCAGAAACACCAGTACACGATCTCTTAGGGCTCCAGCAATTAATTCAGTGATTCAATGATTCTTTTTCTTCCTATATATCCCTCTATGCTTCTTACTCCAAAGAGAGTGAAAGCCGTTTCTCTTTAATGTGTTCCATCTCTCTGTCACAAGAGATCAGAGCTATCTTTTTATGGGATCCGAGCTAAACAATAGAAGGGTCGCTTTGGCCCTTGGAGCCATTCTTGTAGTCCCTCTCAGTTTCAGGAGCCACAGTGACCAGCATCAGCCTGACACATCCCCCAGGTACTGTATATAAAGCTCGTAATAGCCTGTAATGGAGTCTCATGGATATTACATGCTTCCAAATCCCGCATTATCTGGTTGGGGGGATTAAAGAGAAGATTGAGAGGGAGTAGGGACACAGCAGGCCCTGAGGCCGGTGTCAGTACACAGAGCTGCGCAGCGTGCCCAATCCATTTGCCATGGCCCCCGCCTACCCAGCATCCACCACTGGTGAGAAAGCAGTGAGTGCCTCTGCCTCTTCAAAGCTCAGCAGAGGAAAGATGCTGTAGAAATCCCCACCAGCCAGCAGACAGCCTTTTCCTGTGGCCCCAAAAGGACTTCAGATTGGCTCTCAGGTAATGAAAACTTGCCTAGTAAACTCCTTGGTCAACAGAATGGTTAAGTCGCTCATAATAATGTATGTTCTTGGACCCTTTGTACCCAATGGAATTGTGACTGGGTAGAATTCTGGGAAGGACCTGGCTTAATCCTCATTTTAGCAGTCATAATATTGGATCCCTGGCCCGGAAATTCAAGAGCAGTATATTCTAGTCTCTGCCTGCAATATACCAACCTCAGTTTCTCATATACTCTGAAATTTAGTTATTTTTCTTTTCCTTCCTCCCTCCCTCCCTCCCTTCCTTCCTTTGTTCCTTCTTTCCTTCCTTCCTTCCCGCCTTCCTTCTTTCCTTGAAACAAGGACTCCTCTTACAGGAAAGTACTATATAGGGAAAATGAACTCATGTCAAGACAATGGGCAAATCTGTCAAATTATGAAATGCTGAGCAATGTTCTAATTCCCAAGCCATCCTGTGGAGGATGAGGCGGGAGCTCCCCATCCCTAGGAGTAATCAGCGAACTGATTCTGCCGGTGAATATAATTGTGCCGATTGTAATCATTTTGCTCTAGCTCTGTGCCCCTGTGGCATTTATTTCTTAGCCCAGATATTGATTTAACAGTGGGAAATTTTCCATCTGAATTTGTGATGCTGGACCCTCCCCTAGTCCGAAGATGTGTTTGGGAAATTCTCATTTTCCATGGATCACAGCTGAGCTATTTGGCCTGAGGGAAACCATGCACTGCTGGAGAAATGCCTCGGATTGGAGAGAGATTTTTGACCATTATGAGCAAATCGGAAATAAATGTAAAACACTGCCTGGAAATGCAAAGGCCTGTCATTATGGGAGATAGGTGAGAGGCTCCTGTGGGAAATGCATAGAGAATTGGAAATCAGTCAATCAAAACCAGGATCGGATAACGGGCCTTTCCCCCCCAGTATGAAGATAGATGACTTCCATGGGCAGATTGAAAATCATTTAAGTGCTTATTTTCTTAATGGCTTTTCCTAGATCCCAATAAACAGTCTGCTCATTCTGCATCAATTTCTCACCCCCATGCTCTGGGCCTCCCTCTCCTCTTTTTCTGCTCAGAGCCAGGCTCCCAGGTTTGGGGAGAAGGAGGGTGAGAAGGGACAGTGGTACTGCAGGATGACCAAGAAATGAGTGGTCAAGGGCTGGTCTAGAAAGAGGGCACCTTGGAGTTCCCATTGTGGTGAGGCAGAAGCAAATCCAACTAGTATCCATGAGGATGTGGATTTGATCCCTGGTCTCTCTCAGTGGGTCTGGGATCTGGCTTTGTCATGAGCTGTGGTGTAGGTGGCAGACACGGCTCAGATCCCACGTTGCTGTTCCTACCCTGGGAACTTCCATATGCCACAGATGCAGCCCTAAAAAGCAAAGTATTAAAATTAAAATAGAAATAGAAAGAGGACACCTCAAAATGAAGCTGGGTTGCCGGGGAACCCCAGAAAAAGTGCAGCTCCCAAGTCCCAGAATGCTATCAGCTGAGTGCTGAGCATTTGGTACCGACTGCCTTCCTCCAGCCCTAGCAGGATCCAGCAGCAGGAAGAGATAATGGAAAGCTCCTCCTAAGGGCCTTGTTGACTTCTCTGTGGCTGGACTAAAGCCTCACATGTGATGTAGGGAGTTTTTGATAAGGGATTTCCACCAGTTACTGTAGCAGGACAGGAGGCAGGATGATAGGGAGGGGCAGACGGCTCTCCCTGCATCTGCCATCTTCCCATCCCAAGCTCCAGCTTTCCCCTCTCTGGGTTAAAAATGCCAAGCAGGGCAGCTCTCAGAATCACCTTGGGGAAGGGACTCCAAAAGGGACTTAGTAATGGCTGCTGCCTTTGTTGGTTTTGGAGGAGCTCTTGGCGTTTCATCTTCCGCTCAGTGGGCCGAGGTGGAATTGGTTAACAAAGACTGCTCCAGGGAGGGGATGTGGCTGACAAGCCAGACACTTCACAGACACAGGAAGCAGCAGCTGCAGAGGGGGCCACCAGGTTCTGCCAGCAGCTGTACTGCCTACGGCTGTGATTTTGTCTGATATTGTCAGCTAAGCAGGGGCAGCCCGGGTCAGGAGCTAGATAGTAGGACTCAAAGGGAGAAGGCGGGGCAGGAAAGAGATGGGCCACAGAGCTGGGATTTGCTCTTGGTATCAGCATCCTGGCTGTACACATCACAAAAGTTTCAGACCCTGTGATCTGACACATGTGTCATTGTCTGTTCCCAGAATATATGCAGATATCCTGAGCCCACCCATACTTAGTATGCCACTGTCACAGGAAGTGGCAGAACAGAATAAAAAGAATTGGACAACCACCTTAGCTATCAACCCCTGAAAGCTTTTTTTTTTTTTTAGATCATCATCAAATAGCATTAGGTAAATATGTTAGAACCTCACCATTCAATTTTGATATTGTGCTGGTTCTTCCGGAAGAACCTAAGTTGAATAAGAAGCACACAGCTGAGGAATCATTTAGAGATTCAGAATTAGGAACAGGGAGTTCCCATTGTAGCTCAGCAGTAATGAACCAGACTAGTATCCATGAGGATGCAGGTTCAATCCCTGGCCTCGCTCATTAGATCTGGCGTTGCCATGAGCTGTGGTGTAGGTCACAGATATGGCTCAGATCTGGTGTTCCTGTGGTGTAGGCTGGCAGCTGCAGCTCTGATTCAACCCCTAGCCTGGGACTTCCATAGGCCTTGGGTGCAGCCCTAAAAAAAGACCCCCCCTAAAAAAAAGAAGAATTAGGAATAAAAGCTAAAGGAATCAGAATGGGAAGTATCTGTTCTGTATCTCTACTAAGTAAAAGAACCAAATAAATTAGTGTGCCTGAGTAGATTAGATTGGCCATAAGAAAGGACTTGTTAACAACAACAACGACAATGATACTTAGCACTAGGTAGAACTTCAAAGGTTTTCAAAACACATTCACCCTTCATTTCCCGTAACTGTGGCTGTGAAGCATAGAACAGTTTTTTAAGAGGGTCTGTAATATATCCCTGTCTTTAAATGAATGTTAGCAGTCTTCTGACCTGGGATGATTTAGGCCTGAACTTGTTTAGTGACAGGGGATTGACAAAGTAACCAGTTTGTGGTATTTCCTAAACCAAGAGCCAACAAGCTATGACCCAGGGGCCAAATCAGGTCTGCCACCTGTTTTTGTCTGTCCCAAGTCAAGATGGTTCTTATATTTTTAAATGCTTGATAAAAAGCAAAAGAATATTTCGTGACATGAAAATTGTCTGAAATTTCAGTGTCCATAAGTAAAGTTTTATTGGAACCCAGCCATGTCCATTTGTTTACACATTATCTGTGGCTGCTTTCACAATGGCGGAGTTGAGTCATTGGCAGAGTCGAATTGTTGTAACAGAGACCGTAAGGCCTGCAAAGACTGTAATAGCTACTATGACCGTTCACAGAAAAAGTTTGCGAAACCACATTCTAAACTAAAGGTTGAATAATTCTGTGACTTGTACTAATGGGTTAACTCTCTGTTCAGTAGCAACACTCTCATAAGGTCATGGGGAGAGTTCAATGAGTTAACATGGATCAAGTACTTTTAGAACAGCCTTAGTTTCTTATTATAAGCACTGGAATATGCAGTGGTGATGACGACGATGATGATGGTTTGTCAGTGCTAGTCTAAGCCCTTTACATAATTACCCTCACAACAAACCCAAGAAATAGATGTTATTACCCCTACTTTACAGAGGAGGAAACTGAGTCTCACAGAGATTAGACAGCTTGCTCCAAACCACACAGCTAAATATGTCAGAGCTGGTATCTAGAGCCAGGCCTACCTGTTTCCAAAGCCCTACCAAATTCCTGTCCCCCTGCCAAAGAGAAGTGTTGTGAAATTATGAGATTCTCCTACTCGAGAGTTCCTTTTCTTTTCTCCACTAGCCCTTCCCCTTGATGTTCATGGTTGCTGCATCCCATCTCTCTCCTCCTGTCTTTCTACCCCGCCTCCCCTTGCTAAATGGAGATAGGACGTAACTGACCCAAAATAGATGGAAGGAACTGCCATTTATTCAAAGGTGCTAGGCACAGCCGAGTATTTCATAAAGTATAGAGTCTCGTTTAATCCCCACAAAGCACTTTGATAAAAATGAGGCACAGAGAGATATAGAAACTTTTACAAGGTCACACAGCACAAAGTTAAAGTCAAGCCTGTCTGACTCCAGAATTTTCTTCCTTCTGAAAGATTCCAGACACTTTTCAAATATCTTTAGTTGCCTCCTTGTCTACCGGGATGAAGTTTGCCCTCCAAGGCCTTGACAGTTCTTATAGCACAAGATACTCAGCAGTATTCACAGATGGCTGACAGAGAGGGGTCCCTTTGCCAGGCCACCCTTCAGCAAGACATACTCCCTTATTTGGGTGCTGGGTGCATTAGCTGCCTCTGGAACAAATCTGTAATTAGCTGCCCTAGCTGTATTTGCATAATGGATTTCACTTTGTTCTTAAGTTAATGGTGTTTTTGCAACAGAACAGTAACCTCTTGGTTCCTGGCCATTAAAATAACTGCCACCCTGTAGGGTAGAGCCATGGTTTTATAGGAAGTTGAGTGAAGAGCCACAGAGAAGGTAGAGAGGTGGAGGGATGGGTGCTTAAAGTTCTCTTTGCCTCCTGGGTTTTCTGCCTTCTTTACCTTGAGTATTTGAAAGGTCAGTGGTGGGGAGCAGGGGTCTGGAGGGTCGGAGAGGGCTGTGGGGGCCACAGAGAAATAGCTGCAGGCTCACTTTCTGGCATGCAGTGTGGCCTGAGGAGCATCCCCATTTATTCCTATGCGAGAGGTATTCAGAGAGAATGAAATGGATTTGCAAAGGTTGTTCTCAGGATGAGGACCCAGCATGAAAGGTTGTGATACTAGTAGGAATATAAAGAATCAAGACAGTGGCCTCCTCCTCTGTTTCAACCCCTGCCCTGAAAGAGTCTCCAATGGCTCCATGGAGATGTAGATATAAACTCCTGCTCTGGACATCTGCCCTCCGTGTCTTTCCAGCAGTTTGTCCCAGTCTCTGCAGGCATTGGACACATGGTCTAAACCCAGCCCTGGAACTCAGAGCTTGACAGGAGAGCCAGCTGGACCTGTGGGGCAATCCTAATGCAGTAAGCAGAATGCTTCCAGGTGTCTGGCACTTCCCAAGGTCCCATGTCTCTATTGCATGTCAAGTATTTGTGGCACTGCCCCCTCACATAGTAAAATTACTCCCCAGGTGCTGAGCCCCATAATTCAAGGAATTCTCCTGCCACAAACCAACCTGTATAATTGGGTTCCTGCCTCATGCTGCAGCTGGGCCCATATCTGGTAGCTCTCCACCATCATCTCGGTGTAGAAGTCTTCAAGGTATGCCCTTCGGATTATCCAGCTCTGCCCATGGGAGCTTCCTTGGGAGTGTGGGAGGAAGAACTGGAAATGCAGAACAAGAGACAACTGCAGCTGTCACGCCTAGTGTTTTGAAGCCAGCTCGTCATGTGCTGTCAACCAGAGGCACTAATTCTTCAAATATTTCCATATAGTCTCTCTTTATGGCCACGTTACTGACTTGGCCTCAGGACAGAGAAGTTCTTCGATGGTTCTAACTCAGGCATCCTTTTTGCTAACATCATTCACATCCCAAAGTCCCATTTTCGGTCTTCAGTCATCTTGCTACAACCTCGCCCCATTTAGACTCCTGAAGAAGCAAAATTAGAAAGAAACTTCCAGATCACTCTAGTTTAGGCTCTTCATTTTATAGAGAAGAAGTAAATGGAGAAAACTGATACTGACTTTTTCTCTGTGGCTTCAGATCACTCAGGACAAGGGAACCAAATTGGGATTAAGCAAAAGATAGAGCGTTTCTTGCAAAGTTGGGCCAGGAATCCCTCAGGCTTTGAGAAAACTGATAGAGAAATGAAGAAGATTTCTGACCAATCCAGTTCATTATCAAAAAGATTTAACCAGGAGTTCCCGACATGGCTCAGCAGAAACTAATCTGACTAGTATCCATGAGGATGCAGGTTCGATCCCTGCCCTCGATCTTTGGGTTAAGGATCCAGCATTGCTGTGAGCTGTGGTGTATGTCACAGATGCGGCTCGGATCCGGTGTTGCTGTGGCGTAGGCCAGCAGCTACAGCTTAGATTCGACCCCTAGCCTGGAACCTCCAGGTGCCATGGGTACAGGCCTAAAAAGCCAAAAAAAAAAAAAAAAAAAGCAGAGTAAACCAAAACCAACCTGAATAGATGTAGGAAGAATGGGAAGATAGAAACCTTTGGACTCAGTGGAGCTGCCCTGGGAAGGACCTTGTGGACATATAGGGCCCACCCACATGTGCAGTGGCCACTGTAGACTGTACTGCATGGGGTCACCTTTTCTATGAGAAAAAAAAAAGACCCAAGTCTTATTTCTGTGTCTAAAACAAGGAAGCTGCTATTATCTGGAGGGAGCGGGATAAACAGAAGCCTTTGCTGGGTTCCAGGGTGAGAAGCCAGGAATATGCAGAGAAGAATCCTACCTCTTAGGCCAACAAATCAACCTTTGCCTCTAGGCACAATTATCTTTACCTAAGGATACGCACAGCAGAACTGATTATTTTTCTAGGCCAGATCAACCATTTGGGCACAGAAGAGACTGTGGGAAAAAGGAAGAGAATGGAGCCTGGGACACTTGGTCAGGAGCAGGAGCTGGGAGGCATCAAAAGGAGGAAATGTGCATAGAAAACCAAAGTGAGTCTTAGGGAGGGTGGAACTTTCTTTGCATTGTCACGAAACACACCAGGCAGCTAAGCTACAAATTGCACAGAAATTGTGATATTAGGACCTTTGGTCTTCAATCCTCTGCCTGCTGACTCCATAAAACCCTCGTGGGGGAGGAAAGAGGGACAGTCCCAGA
Source organism: Catagonus wagneri (assembly GCA_004024745.2). Lineage (NCBI taxonomy): Eukaryota > Metazoa > Chordata > Mammalia > Artiodactyla > Tayassuidae > Catagonus > Catagonus wagneri. Next base: position 3,703,334 of record PVHT020000004.1, read on the forward strand.
GGTCAGAAGTACAGAAGGGACACAGTACCTGCTCCAGCACGAGGACCCTCTTCCTGTGTTTGGCCAGGTGGTACACAGTGAAGCAGCCCTAGATGCCTGCCCCGATCACAGTGGCGTCGTAGAGCTCCTTCTGAACAGCCATGGTGCCCACTGAGTTAGTCCTGCAGCCTCAGAGTCCACACACAAAGGAGAAGGCAGTTGAAGATGGGCTCCAACCTGAGGGAGGAGGAGTAAAGCGAAGTCCATCTTGGCCAGCATTTCCACAATCCCCTGGGGCCAAGTCCTCCCTACTCTTCCCAACCCCCAAGCCTGGCACAGGGCTCAGCCCCCGCCTCCCCTGCAGAGCAGAGCCGGGTAGTCTGATTTGTGAGGTTTAGCCCAGCTCAGCTGCCAGTCTCACCCTTGCATCCCTCTAGCTTTCTATTCTTGGCTCAATTATTGTCATGCAAATGGACTCCTTCCTATGCCACCTTCCTGTCTCATTATGATCTTTGTCTCAGGACTTCGGCCCTAGAATTTCAATGCTCCTAGACCAAGCTGGGCACCAGGAATGCTGCCTCCCCCTGCTGGCTTCCCTCTCTCCAGCCTGATTTCCTTTGGGGATTCAAAAGGGTCAAGCTAAGAACTTGGCACTATGCCTGGGGTAAGGTCCACCTCCCTAGTGGGTGGTGAGGTCAGGGGGGTAGATGCAGGGGCCAATTGGGAAGGGAGGTTTGTGATTATGAAATTATTCTCAGCATGTTTTACTTTCATCTTTGAAAAAAGAGAAGGAGAAATGATCCTGAACAAACGGGAAGGACAGAATGAGTAGAGAAGGCTTCTCCTGAGGCAGAGATCGGGCCCCAGCATGGGGTCGTGGAGGGGCCTCTGGAGTGAGCGCTCCATCTGTAGCAGGCAGTGTGCTAAATGAGCACTTCTACATGCATTTGGGACAGAGCCAGGATTTGTCGGGCCTAATTCTTACACAACTTAGGGGTCGTCTTTAAGAAAAGGAAAAGAAAAATCGTGAATGTAAAATTAGGTGCTAGGACTTGGAAGAGATTGTGCAATTAAGAAGCCTGTGGTTGAAGTTTCTTTAGCTTCACAGTAAATCAGTCTCTGCATGCATTATCTAGTTTAATCCTCACAGCCCTAGGAGTAAATATTTTTATCTCCACTTTTGGCACGTTAAAGATGGCCCCAAAATCTTGGTCACTCTTCCCTTCTCAGGCTCTGTGGCTTCTTGACCAATAGAATATGGTGGAAATGATAACGGGACACTTTCTGGCCCAGGCCTTAAAAAGCAGCTTCCTGGGAGTTCCCGTCGTGGCTTAGCAGTTAACAAACCCAACTGGCATCTGTGAGAACACGAGTTCAATCCCTGGCCTTGCTCAGTGTGTTAAGGATCCAGCATTGCCGTGAGCTGTGGTGTAGGTTGCAGTCATGGCTCGGATCCACGTTACTATGGCTGTGGCATAGGCCAGCAGCTACAGCTTGGATTGGACCCCTAGCCTGGGAACCTCCATATGCTGAGGGTGCAGCCCTAAAAAGCCAGAAAAAAAAAAAAAGCAGCTTCCTGTTATCATGGAGCACTTACTTCTGGAATCCTAAGCCTTCATATTAGTCTAACCACACTGCTGGTGAGATGACATGGGGAGGCCTGAGCCTACGTGGAGAGCCAGACATAAGAGTAAAGCCATCGTGGACCCTCCTACCCAGCCCAGCCAGCAGCTAAATATCACTGAGTGACCCAGTTAATGCCACATGGAGCAGAAGATTTATCCAGCCAAGACACATCTGAATTACTGACCCACAAAATCATGAGAGAAAATAAAACTGTTGTTTTTAGCTGATAAGGTTTGGGGTAGTTCTTTATGCATCCGTAACTGAACCACCCCTGTACAGCCAAAGACGTTAAGACTTAGAGAGGTTATAACTTGCCCAAAGCCATACACCTGGTCAACGCTGACACTGAGATGTGAACCGCGGCTTGTCTGCTCCACAGCTTGTTCGTTTAACCACCATGCTATACTGAGTGGTAAGACTTGTAGTGATGATTCTGACTTGAATATTTTGCTGTTTCTCTCATGCCCATAATGTAAGTGGGAGAAAAAAATGGACCGGGAGATCCATGTGACCACACGAAGATGCCCAGCCTCAGTGCAGTGGCCCACCCCCAGCAAAGAATCTTCCAGAGTGGCTTAGCAACTAGCTGTCCTTTCAGTCCAGCCCATCCTTTTTTAGGAAGATAGGAGAGAGAGGATGCCATGTGACTGGCTTTTTCTTTTTCTTCTAAAAAAAAAAAATTTCTCTAAGAGCCAGAGGTCACCTCAATCCACCCCACCCCTGACCCACACATGGGGTGAAATAGCATCCACCTCACGATGGGACAGCTCCCTTAGTGTAAAAAAATAGCAGACATAACTAAGAAAAATGGACTACTTAAGTATGTAAAGTCTTGATATAAATATATAAGGTCAACCCCCGGATTTCTCTTGATAAGATGTCACAGGAGATGAACAGTTTACACACAAGGGAAAGCAGACAATAAATCCTCACATGGAAGCATGCCCAGTCTCACTAGCAATGAAAGAAATGGGGATTAAATAACTTCAAGGTACGATTATGTGCCTATTAAATGAGCAAAAATAAATAAAAATGATAAAATCTGATGTCAGTGCCATGGGGATGGAGAGAGAGTAGGATCGCAACTCAGATTGTCTGGGCTTTCTGCGCCGGGGCGGTGTGTGAGAGCCGTAAGGTGGTTCAAACCTTCTAACCTGGAAATTTGACTTGGGGAACTGTACCCCAAGGAAACATCCAGGGGGAGAAAACATTTGTATGAAGACGTTCCTAGCTGCACTTTTATAATATGAAAAAAATTGAAACAACCCAGCCACAGGGGATAACTGAACAAACCGGCTCGTTGACACAATAGAATACTAGGTAGGATTCAAAATGACAAGTGTGAGGAGGGAGGGCTCTGCAGAAATGTGTGTATGAAACCACAGTGAGGAAGGGAAGCAGAGCACAAATAGACACACACAGATCACAACCGTGCGTTCTATGCGTGTGTTATCAAAGATCTAAAGAGAATTTGGCGAGGTAATTGAGCTTAATGCTCATTAATTTCCGTATTCTGTAAAAACTGCACTTCCATTCGCAGTTTGTAAAAGGATAAGGAGAAATCCCCTGAGGAAGCAGATGTTTCAGATCTTCTTGGTCACCGGTTCCAGGGCCTGGGGAAGTTCTTTCAGTGTTCTAATCTCAGTTTCCCCGGCTGCTCCCCAGACATTTCTTATTGTTGGTCCTCAGGGAATCTACAAAGCGGCTCTGTATCCCAACTCTCCTTTGTTTAATATAACTTCAGAAATAAAATAACAATTCCATTTCCCCATCCCTACTTCATAAGCCTGCCCTGGACTCCTGGACTCAAGCATTCTGCTCCTTGTTAAGAATTTCAAACGACTCCTTCGAAAGCAGACACTGGCTGTAGCCCAGCCTTCAAATGAAAAGCACACTGACTTCTGAAGGCTTCCTCTCTCTCTCTCTCAGGTTGTTGGTTCTTTTGGCTGTCCTGATAGGGGCAGGCAAAGAGAAGCGATCCCCTCAAATGCCATTTTAACACCCATTCTGGATCGGAAGACCATTAAAGGGAGAGCCAGCAGCCCTATACTGTATTGCTATGTGTCAGCAATTGCTGCTGTGTCCTGGGGCAGAGCTGTTGAGGATGTAAGGCTGAACTGTTCATCTGATGGTTTGATTGACACTTCGCAGACAGGGGTGGGGGAGCTGAGCCAGGGAAGCGGCAAGCTGTGTAGCTCAGAAATAATGAGAGGACCTGAATCTCTGTGTGTGTGTGTGAGTGAGTGAGAGAGAGAGAGAGGAGGCGGGGGGAAATAAGAGAAACCTAGGAGTTGAATGGCGAGGGAGAGGTTTCTGTTCTCTTTCCTCTGCACCTCTTTGCCAAGGGTCTGGAGCCTGGGGCAAGGAGACAGGCAGGCCAACCTGGAAGCAGCCCCTCCAGACCCATCCCTCCAGCTGCTGGGGCTGTTTGGGGCCCCGAATGTGCAGAGGATCCCAGCGTGAGAACACCAAGAGCAGCAGAGCTGGATCTGTATGTGGTCTCCATACGCATTTTGGACTCATTCCATGTCTTAGCTTTTATCCCTCTCTTCCATCCCTCTCTTCCACTTGCTCTCCTCCATCCTGTTCCCTTTGTTCCGGGGTCGTGCATCTGCCTTGCCCCTCTTAATCTACCCTACCACATACCTGCCAGAGTCCTCTCTCTAAACAGCAAATCTGAGCAGGGTACTCCCCTGCTGAAAATTCTTTAATAGCTGCCCATTTTCTATTAGGATAAAATTGCAACTTCTTAGCTTGACATACAAGGCAGTAGGCGTTCTGCCCTCTGCCTGCTCCTGTAGTTCTGCCACAGGTCCCTTCTCACTGTTCTCTTTAGGCCCTGGCAAAGCTGAGCTGAGAGAGCGTAGGTCCACCTTTCCGTTCCCTATGATGATTGCAAGTCCCCCACACCCGCAAGCCTTCTCGGATGGCCTCTCTCCTATAGTTCCTTTCCACTCCGTCTACGTTTCCATGATAACACTGAGCAGAGAATATAGTGATTTTCTGCATGTCTGCCTTCCCCCTAAGCTCCTTAAGGAGAAGGGGTCTTCTTTTGATTGTCGTTTTTTATAGGTATGAAACAGTAGTGAAAAGCTTCAAAAAGAACACTACGAAAAGGAAGCCTCCTTCCCACCCCATCCTCAGCTACTTTCTGACCCTCATCACGTGCAATACTGTTACTGTTTTCTTTCGTTCTATGGCTGTACAAATATACTTATATGGTATATTCCTTTTTTTTTAATTGGTTCTAATGAATATTCCTTTTTTTTTTTTAATCTCAGAAGATGCACTCAGGGAGTTCCCGTTGTGGCTGAGTGGGTTAAGAACCTGACTAGTGTCCTTGAGGATGCAGGTTTGATCCCTGGCCTCACTCAGTGGGTTAAGGATGTGGCATTGCCACAAGCTGCAGTGTAGGTTGAAGACACGGTTTGGATCTCTCTTTGCTGTGGCTGTGGTATAGCTCTGATTTGATGCCTAGCTTGGGAACTTCCATATGCTGCGGGAGTAGCACCCCCGCTCCCCCCCCCAAAAAAAAAGATTCACTCAGAATTATGAGCATACTGTACAGCACCTTCCTGTTTCCATTTCCTATATCTTGGTTTCTACATGATTCTTCCTGGTCTGGCACAATCTTCTGGATGGCTGCATAGTATTCCATGGTGTGGAGGAGGCATCTGGAACAGAGAAGCACCCATATGTGTTTGCTGAGTGGTCAGTGAGCTTCTCTAGCTGTCACAAACACTTTAGACACGTGACTCTCCAGCCAGCTGGTATTTGCTGTTCAGGGAGGTGAGAGGTCTGTTCTGGATTGGCCCAGCAAGGTTTATCTAAGGCTGACAGTGTCCTGTGAACTGCTGAGAACACTACCCTCCTTCAGGCCAGGAAATAGAGGGTGGACTCCTTCTGCTGCGTCTTCCTGCTGTGCCTTTGTTTTGTGTTTGTTAAGCGGCAAATATTCGAGTCAACTCTGCTTTCTCAAGATATTGATTGCTGGGCAGTCACAGAGGAGGTAGGAAATAGGAAAGTCTTGGAGATTGGGGCTGAAACCTCAGAGAAAATGTTAAATCATCATTTAGCCTGAGCACTGAGGATCTACCTGTGAAAGGATGCTCTTAGACCTGACTGAGACAGGAGGAAATGCAAATAAAAATGAGGGAGTAGGGTTTTCATTGTCTTAAGGGAAAACTTTCCTGAAGATGAACAATGGAACTTCTTAATCTTGTCTCGAGATCTTTCTATCCAAGCTCTATACATGTGCATATTTGCACACTCATCTGACTGTGGTGCTCTAAGACTTACCTAGGTGTTCATTAAGTAGCTGACTTACACGTATGTATATCTGAGTGGTGATATTTTCACCACTAGGCTTTTTGTTGTTGTTGTCCTTTTAGGGCCGCACTCGTGGCATATGTAGGTTCCCGGACTAGGGGTCCAGTTGGAGCTATAGCTGCCGGCCTACACCACAGACACAGCAAAGCAGGATCCAAGCCGCATCTGCTACCTACACCACAGTTCACAGCAACGCAGGATTCTTTTTCTCTTTTTTTTGTCTCTTTGCCTTTATCTAGAGCCACACCCGCGGCATATGGAGGTTCCCAGGCTAGGGGTCTAACAGGAGCTGTAGCTGCCGGCCTACACCACAGCCACAGCAACGTGGGATCTGAGCCGTGTCTGCAACCTTCACTACAGCTCATGGCAACGCCGGATCCTTAACCCACTGAGCAAGGCCAGGGATCGAACCCACAACCTCATGGTTCTTAGTTGGATTCATTAACCACTGAGCCACGAAGGGAACTCCAGGCAACGCAGGATTCTTAACCCACTAAGCGAAGTGGATTGAACCAGCATCCTCATGGATCCTACTCGAGTTCGTTAACCGCTGAGCCATGATGGGAACTCCTCCACCACTAGATTTTTGGAGAAGGTCCCATTAAAACTCAGCAGATGTTGGGGGAAGTGACAGATCACAGCGTGATGAGAATTGGTGCCCCATTTCTGTTCCTTAGAGGTGAGAGTGTTTCTGGAGTGGAGACTACATTTGAATCCTCTGTCAGGAGGCTCCCCCCCCCATGTCTTCCCCATGCTTCATAGCCTGATATTAGGAAACTCTGTGCCTGGGAGTTGCAGGGAGTGAGTAAGAATTGGGAGCAGGAAAAGAAAAAATGGTAGCTTTTGCATGGATTGGGCTGGCTTGACAGGTGACAAATAGCAACTAAAATTCAGTGGCATGCAGGAAGATTAACTCCAGGGATTCAGCTCTCTGGTATTCTCCAGTTTTCAAGTAGATATTGTCTTCCCCTCTCCCACCTTTGCAGATGTAGCTGTTTGTTATAAAATGTAGATGGATATGGGAGTTCAGGTCCTCCCCATACTGTACTGCCAGATTTAGGGTCATAGAGATAGAGAATCAGAAGGAAGCCCGAGGAAAAGGAAAGAAGGGAATGGAAGCAGAATTCTGGATTACAACTGTTTTTTGCTTGTTGCCTCCAGGCTGCCCCTCAAAACTAGTCTAGCCCATCTCCTGAGCAGTAGTGGCTGCAAGATTCATCTCTTACTCTGCTTTCTCATTGGTTCTTCTGTTCTTTTTTCTGTTTCTGCCTTGGGCTCCCTTTTTTCCTTTGAGATCAGAAAAGAAAGAGAGGTTTGAGGGAAGGCCTTTGGGGAAGAATGGTACAATACCAAGTCCTGGCTAGAGGAAAGACCTCAAATAGCGGAAGAGAAAGGCCTAAGGAAGCCAGGGAATTTGAGGCACCAAAGTCACACAGCTCTGCTCCTTGGTGGGGAGCTTTATGGAGTTTAGACCCTGGGGCTAGGAAGAAAATCCTCAGCTATGCCGCTCCCTCCTCTCTCATGTGGCTGCTGATTTAGGTAGGACTTTCCGGCTTGGGATTTACTAGCCTCTTGAATCTGTGGACTAGTTTGTTTTTTGTTTTGGTTTGATTTGGTTTTTTTAGCCACACCTACGGCATGTGGGAGTTCCTGGGCCAGGGATCAAACCCATCGCCATAGCAGTGACCCACACTGCTGCAGTGACAACACTGGATCCTTAACCTACTGTGCCACAAAAGAACTCCTGGCCTAATTTTTTCTTTAATCAGTTCTGGAAACTGCTTAGTTATTATTACCTCTTTTCAACTGCCTTATTTGTTGTTTCCTCTGTATCTGGGATGTTAATTAAACATGTATCAGGCCTCTACCCACTCTACCTCTTATCTTTCCTATTCCCCTCTTTTTTTCCTCTCTCTGCTGCATTCTGGGTAATTTCACACTATTGCCTTTTACTTTGCTAATTCTCTATTCCACTGCATCTAAGGTGGATTATTATTTTATTTTATTTTATTTTATTTTATTTTTTGTCTTTTGTTATTTTAGGACCTCACCCGTGGCATGTGGAGGTTCCCAGGCTAGGGGTCGAATCGGAGCCACAGCTAGCTGCCAGCCTACATCATAGCCACAGCAATGCCAGATCTGAGCCGCATTTGCAACCTACACCACAGCTCATGGCAACACCGGATCCTTAACCGACTAAGTGAGGCCAGGGATCGAACCCACAACCTCATGGTTCCTAGTCGGATTTGTTTCCGCCCAGCGAGCCACGAAGGGAGCTCCTTAAGGTGCTTTTAAATTAATGAGTTGGAGTTCCCATCATGGTGCAGCAGAAATGAATCCGATTAGGAACCATGACATTGCAGGTTCGATCCCTGGCCTCACTCAGTAGTTTAAGGATCTGGCATTGCTGTGAGCTGTGGTGTAGGTCACAGACGAGGCTCAATCTGGCATTACTATGTCTGTGGCGATTCTACCCCTAGCCTGGGAACCTCCATATGCCACAGACACAGCCCTAAAAAATAATTAATGAGTTGAATTTTAATTGCAGTTCCTGTGAGTTTTGTTTAGAATTTCTCTTTTTTAAAGTTCATTTTGGGAGTTCCCGTGGTGGCTCAGTGGTTAACGAATCTGACTAGGAACCACAAGGTTGCGGGTTTGATCCCTGGCCTTGCTCAGCGGGTTAACGATCTGGCGTTGCCGTGAGCTGTGGTGTAGGTTACAGACGCGGCTCGAATCCCACATTGCTGTGGCTGTGGCGAAGGCCAGCAGCTACAGTTCCTGTTAGACCCCTAGCCTGGGAACCTCTGTATGCTGCGAGTACTGCCCTAGATAAGGCAAAAAGACAAAAAAAAAAATTAAAAAGTTCATTTTGTTACCTTACACAACTTCTTGTTCCCTGTAAATATTTTCAGGCTTGTCTTTTATTTCCTTGACCACAGGAAATGTGATTTATAGTCTACATCTGATCATTCTAATGTGTGAGGTCTTGGTTGTTTTTGTCTCTTATTTCTGTGATTCTCACTCTTGGAGCCTTATTTTCTTACAGGCTTGGCTCTCTTTAATCAAGTTCTGGTAACAGCACTTGAACAAATTATTATTTATTTTCTATTATTCCAAATATGAAGGAATAATTTGAGTATGAAGGAACCTTCCTTTAGAGAAGATTGTGGTTACTTCTGCTAGGCATCAGGAGCACCACCAGCCCTATCTAGGCAAATTCCTGGTCTGAGATTCCCTGGGTCACCCAGGCGTTGTGAACCTGGGCTGGAGTACTTCGGTCCACCTTTACCCTGATGATGCAGCTGCCTGTGGTCTTGGCATATTGAGGAAAGGATCTTCTATTAGACTTTCCTCCATGTGCAGGCACTGAGCTTAGATTTCTAACCATCTCTCTCTTCCAGGTAATCAAAATGAAAGTTCAGATTTGCTAGGGCTGACAGATGCTTTTTCAGCGAAACGTGGCTTCTATGCTCTGATTTTCTTTTCCATGTTGGCCCATTAATTCTTTATTATTTTATCAACTCTTTGAGGCTTGTAGGGTGTTTTTGATATTTTATCTAGTACTTTCAGTTGTTTTTACTGGGATAGTTTGTCCAGATAACTCATCCTGCCATAACCAGGCTTCCAACCTCAGTTGCAAAGAAATTATTAGAACCCAAAAGACGTCACCTCTCCAGAATGTCCTCCATTTACATTCCCCTGTCCCCATCCTCCTCAGATACCAAGAGTGAAAAAAAAAAAAGGCAATTGTCAACAAGAATGACCATCTCAGGAGTTCCCTTCGTGGCTCAGTGATTAACGAATCCGACTAAGAACCATGAGGTTGGGGGTTTGATCCCTGGCCTTGCTCAGTGAGTTAAGGATCCGGCGTTGCCATGAGCTGTGGTGTAGGCTGTAGATGCGGCTCGGATCCCGCGTTGCTGTGGCTATGACGAAGGCCGGCAGCTACAGCTCCTGTTAGACCCCTAGCCTGGGAACCTCCATATGCCGCGGGTGCTGCTCTAGATAAAGGCCAAAAGACAAAAAAAAAAAAAAAAAAAACAGAATGACCATCTCACAAAGGGCAGTAAGAGTGAGAAATTCGTAATAGCCACCATGGGAGTCAGATTTAGCAATGAACCAGCCAGGCTGGAGGGCCAATATATATGGGACCCTAGCCTTATGACTGGAATAAGGTAGAAGAGAATTTTGCTGATCAGATGCCTTTTAGAGAATCACTGTATTTGTATAAAAAGAAAACTGTTTTGACAAGATGCAGGTATATACTGGGATCCTCTCCATCACCCAGGTCAACTGTCTTCAGCTGAGAGGGGTCCTACTTACTTCATAGCTTTTGTTTTAAAGAATGGGGCATGCAATTTCGCACCAGAGCTGAACTGCTCAGAACAATGAAGAAACACAGTCCTCTGTTCAACCTTCCTCTTTGCAGCACCTAATCCCTTTAAATAAAGTGTTGAACAAATATTTAAAGAAAATCAGTTTTCTCTCCATAAGGATATACCAAGAAACTGGCAACAGTAGTTGCCTCTGGGGATTGAAGCTGGGTGGAATCTTGTTATATAGGAAAAGGCTTAGAAGAAAACACTGTACAGATAATTGCTGTCCTGAGGGGGCTCAGGGACAGACTCTGGGCATCATCAGCATCCTGCCTCCATCTAAGCTCCCACCCACAGGAAGGGTTGGGCCTTGGTAGGATCGAAATCCACAGAAGGGCCAGCAAGAGGGTGAAAGGTGGTATGAAGCACCTGGAAATGTAGGGAATATAAAGGGAGTGAGATTGCGGGGCCCATTCTAGGTCTCCTCTCACCAAGCAGGATCTCCTACAGAACCTTGAAAGGATCCACTCTGAGTTCCCAGTGATGTGGTGAGTATTAAGCCACTGCTCCCTACTTCCTGCCTTCCTGCCGCATCCTTGGAACCCCCTCTCTCTTAGTGCCTCACTCTCTCTCATTCTCTGTCTCTCCAGCCCTCCCTCCCTCCACCTGTCCTATTTGTCCACCTTTATTTTCTTGATATTTGGAAAGACGGAAGAAGGAAAGGCTTAGAAAAGACTTTGGGAAGAGTCCAAGTGTATTTGGAACAGGCTATCAGTGCTCTTTGCCCAGAATTCTTAAAGGAAAAGAGAAAGGCGAGGTTCTTGGAATGGCCTGGGAGAGGTCTGCTGGAGCCCATCCAGAAAGCTCTCTGGACATCTGGGGAGTCTGGACAACCATGATTCTTACCGTTGCTCCTCAGAAACACTCTGCCATATTGCATAAGCTTATCAAAGGTTTCAGAGCCCTTACTTTATAGACATCTCATTGAGTCTTCACAACAGCCCTGCAAGGTGGGCAAGGCAGCATATTTACACCCATTTTGCAGATGAGGAAACTGATCCCTAGTAAGTGACAGAGCCAACATTCCAACCCTCAGCCAAAAATTCAAGCCCCAAGCCTTTCTCCACATCCTGAGACAGGCCCAGCATTCTTCCTTCAGAGCATCCTGGGTGCTGGGCTCAATGCTCATGTGGGGAATGGGCAGGAATGTGGTTCGTTCTGTGTTGCAAACCAGAGCATTCTCCACCCCTACCCCTGCAAAGAAAGAGAAGGAGCATGACCCCCAATGGGAAGAAATTCTAAAGCAGCCCCCGGGGACCTGTAGAGAAGCTGTTTGATTTATTCTAGTCCCTACTGGTATTCTGTGCTACATTTATAAACGTCAGCGCTGGAAATGAAGTTCCCACTGCCCTGGCAGCTGCTAGTTGCTGCTGTTGCTCACCAAGGGTTCAGATAAAGTGTTTCCCTCTCCCCTTGACTGACAGAGAGCTGAGAACAAAAGAAAAATAAAAGTCCCCTGGAGCATTGATGGAAGAGAGGAGGAAGTTTCTCAGGAAGAGGAAGGGTGTGATTTAGGAAAGGCTGATATTTGTGGACTGGTGTGTGTGTGTGTGAATATATAGAGAAAAGATACAGTTTTTAAGGCGACATGGAAAATCAATACATTCTGCTTATGTAGAGAGGAAAAATAGTGAAATTCATGGTTTGTTTGGAACTCTGACACAAGACGCGGGCAGGAAAGGGCATCTGTGAGGTTATTTTTGTAACCTCTAGGCGTCTACTTTCCCTAAGCAGAATCTGCTATCTTCTGGGATCTGGTACAGGGACAGAGGCTAGCAGAGACTTAGAGCAAAGGGGTCCTGGAGGAAAGTGGAAAGGAATGAAAGGTAAAGGTTCCTAAAGGACCACAACAGATACAAAAAGCATTGTCATTATTAACTGAACCAGCTGCTGAGATTGGAGACCCCCTCCTGGGAGCAGCTTGGGGTGCTGACACACACACTCTGCAATAATACCTTCCCTTGCTGGTCTTCTAAATCTCGGATGCCCTCTGGTCTTTGAGAAATGCTGGTTGGGACCAGCTCTGACAGCCCTGACTGAGCACCTGAGGAATGAACCCAGGATGGCTTCAAATCAACAAGCCGTTTCAAAGTTGCTCTTAATCTGATTATTTTGTACTCTTATTTTTATTTATTTATGTATGTATTTGTATCTCAAAGTCAAGAACATATTTTTTATGATTATCTTTTTATTTTTTTAATTTTTCCATTATAGCTGGTTTATAGTTTTCTGTCAATTTTTCAACTGTACAGCGTGGTGACCCAGTTACACATACATATGTAGATTCATCACAAGTGATTAGACATAGTTCCCGGTGCTATACAGCAGGATCTCCTTGCTTTTCCATCCCAAGGGCAATAGTCTACAACTATTACCCCCAGACTCCCATACCATTCCACTCCCTCCCCCACCCTCTTGGCAACCACAAGTCTGCTATCCAAGTCCGTGATTTTCTTTTCTGTAGAAAGGTTCATTTGTGCAGTATATTAGATTCCAGATATAAGTGATATCATATGGTATTTGTCTTTCTCCTTCTGCCTTACTTTACTCAGTATGAGGTTCTCTAATTCCATCCATGTTGCTGCAAATGGCATTATTTTATTCTTTTTATGGCTGGGTAGTATTCCATTATTTATATATACCACATCTTCCTAATCCAATCATCTGTCAATGGACATTTGGGTTGTTTCCATGTCCTGGCTGTTGTGAATAGTGCTGCAATGAACATGCATGTGAAAGTGTCTTTTTCAAGGAAAGTTTTGTCCGGATATATGCCCAAGAGTGGGTCATATGGTAGTTCTATGTATAGTTTTCTAAGGTACCTCCATACTGTTTTGCATAGTGGTTGTACCAGCTTACATTCCCACCAACAGTGCAGGAGGGTTCCCTTTTCTCCACACCCCCTCCAGCATTTGTTGTCTATGGGTATTTATTTATTTATTTATTTTTGGTTGCCCTGTCACATGTGGAGTTCCCAGGCAAGTGATCAGATCCAAGTCTCAGCTGCAGCAACTCCGGATCCTTTAACCCACTGTGCAGGCAGGCTGGGGGTTGAACCTGCAACCTGGTGCTGCAGAGATTCTGTGGATTCCATTGCTCCAAAACCGGAACTCCTGTCCTCTTTTTTTTTCTTTTTCTTCTTTTTTTTTTTTTGTGGCTGCAGGTGCACGTGTGGCATATAGAAGCTCCAAGGCTAGGAGTCGATTTGGAGCTACAGCTGCTGACCTACACCGCAGCCATAGCAATGCCAGATCAGAACCATATCTGTGACCTACACCACAGCTCAGTCATGGCAACACTGGATCCTTAACCCACTGAGCAGGGTCAGGGATCGAATCTGCATCCTCATGGATACTAGTCGGGTTTGTTTCCACAGAGCCACAATGGGAACTCCTGTACTCTTATTTTTAAACATGCTAAATCAAACATTTCCAAATGACCATTGTTCTTTTCAAAGTTGCCCCCTTGAGAGGTTATATCATTAATCAAGTGGCACTCAGTGTGTGGCTCAAATCATCTTGGAGGGTGATGTGTGAAATATCTTCAGGGCCAGTTTATAACCCAGACAATAAAATGTCATTACTTTATAAGGGATCCCTTCCTTTCTCTTTATTTGATTTATCAGACCTATTTCCTGGTAACTTTTGGCCCTTTCCAAGTACCAAATCCCCTGCCAAGCTGCTTTCTCAGAGCGGTCTGGAATGGTCCTTGGAGGACAGGATTGTTCAGTTATTAGCAAAAGAGAGAAATACACAAAAGGAAGAATTGTTATGTTAATGGGATGGGACTCTGGGTGGGTTTTCTTTTCTCACTTTCCTCTTGTAGATAAAAATGTTTTTTGTTTTTTTAAAAAGTGTGGGATAAACAAAATGTGGTGTATTCATACAATGGATTATTATTCAACCTTAAAAAGGCATGAAATTCCCACACCTGCTGAAATGTGGATGAACCTTAAGGACATTAAGCTAAATGAAATAAGCCAGACACAAAAGAACAAATACTGTATGACTCCACTTATATGAGGTGCCTAGAGCAGTCAAGATCGTAGAGACAGAAAGTAAAGTGGTGAGTGCCGGCGGGTGAGGGAGGGGAGAAATAGGACTTACTGTTTGTTTATCTATTTATTTATTTAGTTTTTTTTTTTTAATTAAAGCATAGTTGATTTACAGGGACTTACTCTTTGATGGGTAGAGTTCCGTGTGAGAAGATGAAAAAGTTCTAGAGATGGACAGTGGTGATGGTTGCTCAGCTATGTAAGTGTACTTAATGCCACTGAAGTGTATACTTGAAATGGTTAAAATGGTAAATTTAAAGGTAAAAGTAAATAAAATGGTAAATTTTGTGTGAATTTTATCACACAAAGAAAGTATGGATAAAAATCAAGTCTACTTTCAAAAGATGAAAATTTAATATTACTGATGTTCAGAAGAGTTTGCTGCAGGGTGGGCCAAGGTTCAAAGAGAAAAGCCCAAAATATTCTTTGCTCTGAAGCAAAGCCAAAGCACTGGGGTCAGGCTGGCACTGGGGCCAGGCTCCTGCTCTGAAATAGCTCTGGGAAGGGGCCTCCTCCACCAGGTCTTTTTTTCTTACATCTCCCATAACGTGGTCTCTCCACCATGGCTACTGTAACACTTCTCCCAGCCCTGGAACATTCCACAGCACAGCCTGGATCTCCCTGACCTGGCTCACTGGGGCTGGCCTGCTCCCCTGGCAGCATGAACAGGGCTACATACAGCAAGTCGTGGCTCTGCTGGCCAGGAGGCTGCTGAGGTGGCTTTTTAATCCTCCAGCCGTGCCGTCCTAGTGATTGCTTTTATTAGGAAATGTAATGAAAAAGACTATATGAAGCCCCTGCCAGAAAAAAAAAAAAAAGCTAATAAGATTCTGCACCAAGTGTGGCGAGAAAAGAAAGGGGGGAGAAAGCACATTAGGAGTCAGATAATGAGATAAATGAAAGACCGCGGGGAAGATCATTTTTGCAGACTTGCTGGGTGGTTGTAAAATTTTTAATTTGCTGAATTCTCTTTTTTCGTTGTCTCTGACTCCCCGTTTCTTCCTTTTACTGTTTCAAAGCTCTGAATCCTGTCTCTTTCTGTCTTTGCCTCTCCCTTTCTCCCTTGATGTCTCTCTCTCCGTTTCAGCTCTTGGGTGTGTGTGTTTGTGTGTGTGTGTGTGTGTGTGTGTGTGTGTGTGTGTTTTCAATTGTGGCCAGTACAGTAGTTGGAGGCTACTGCCTCCAGTAGCTGCCTTACAGTAGTTGGAGGCTAGAACCTTGGGCAGCAAGGCCCTACCTGGTCAGAAAGAGCAAGAAGACAAAAGATTGCCCTCCACAGCCCCCCCCAACCCACCACCACCCCTGCCTTCTAGGGAGCTGCTGTGATTCTGCTGAAGGGAGAGAAAGAAGACATCAAGGGAAGAAGGAGGGAGGAAATGGGACTATAGAGGAAGGACAGGAGATCAAAGACCAGGGAAGGAGGGAGGAAGAGAAAGCCCCTGCTGCTCCCGCAAATCGATTCTCGGCAATGCCCGCCTTCCCGTCTGTGCTCCGAGCTGCTGAGCAGAATGCCACCTCCGTGGGATGTCAGGCCTAAACAGAAGGGCTCTGGGCCACTGGGCAGGCACACAGGCCAGGCTGCTGGGGACCACTGGGCTTGCCTGGCCCTGCAAGGAAAGGTCCTGCTTCACCAGGTCCACCCTCTCACCACCTGTAAGACTGTAAGGACATCCTCTCCAAAATCTAGTTTCAGTGCTTGCTTTAGCAGACACCTTCCTTCTGTTCCACATTTGGGAATTCTGAGGTGTTTTCTTGGCTCCTTCGCATAAGTCCCAGTTCGTGGCTACAATTGGAGGGAATGAGTGGACATAATGAATATCTTCCCCACAAGGAGGGGGGTGTCTGTGAAAGTATAGGAATGAATGGCTCAGAATGGAGGACACGGGAGTTCCCGTTGTGGCTCAGTGGTAATGAACCTGACTAGTATCCATGAGGACTCAGGTTCGATCCCTGGCCTCGCTCAGTGGGTTAAGGATCCGGCATTGCTGTGAGCTGTGGTGTAGGTCACAGACATGGCTTGGCTCCCTCCTTGCTGTGGCTGTGGAATAGGCCGGCAGCTTCAGCTCTGATTCCACCCCTAGCCTGGGAACTTCCATATGCTCTGGGCGCGGCTCTAAAAGGACAAAAAAAAAAAAAAAGAGAGAGAGAATGGAGGACACATTGTTAGTTATTAGGAAAGTCACTCTTGATCCTCCATCCCTTGTTCCTTCCCCAGTGAAAACTATCTGCTCTGTTTCCTTCCCAGGGAAGTCCTGTCTCTCTGTGCTCCACCTCCTGCCAAAGCGTGCTGCTGGTTACCTAGGGGATGGGCGTTTCCTGTACTGGCCGCTTCAGAAGATGAAAGAACCATTGGCAAAGTCCAAGGGAATGAGAGGGCTTATTAGGAATTAAGCAAAAGACCTGCTGAAATTTGTGTCTACAGAACTGACATGAATCACAGGGAACCCCCTCCTCGCAAGAACCTGGGGAGTCTGACAGTGGGGCCCCGAGCCAGAGGAAGAGGACTGGGAAATAAGGTGGGTTGGGAAAGAGGCAGGCGTTACTAAGAGGGAAGATGGAATAAGTTCAAGATCAGTTGGGAGAGTTGCAGTTTGACTGTGGAATAAAATAAGCTGGGAATAAGGGCAAATACACCGAGCATTTCCTACACTCCAGGCTCTGAGAAACTGAGGATATTTACTTGTTTAATCCTCACCACAATCCTATGAGACTGGTGCTGTTTTACACATGAGGAAACTGAGGCACAGCAAGAGGTGAAGAGGAGGAGCCAGGACTCCAATCTCCAGGATCTGTGCTCTTAACCACTTCTCTCTACTCCAGCTCCAGAGCAGGAGACAGGTTTAGCAAAGTATCAGAGGCTAGTTGAAGGGGGAAACAGCACTGTGATTAAGAACGTGAACTTCTGGGCCAGATAGTCTGACACTGACTAGCAGTGTGACCTAGGATAAGATCGTTAGAACTTAAGGTCACTCCTCAGAGCAACATAAGAATTGAATGAAGGCTTGTAGCTTTAAACACCAGCACAGCACCTGGCCCCTGAGCTCAGTCAGTGGCAATTTTTAACAGCATTACTCCGCACCTCCCATGAGAGGAAGGGAGCATCTTCCACACTTGGCAGCTGGCAAGCCTCAACCTCTCACCTTTGGGAAGCATTTCCAGCAACACTGGAGAAGGACCTTCCAGGGATCAATTTCTTAGGGGCGCACAGCTCCTCTCCCCAGAACTTCCCTACGCCTCCCCTACACACACACACACACACACACACACACACACACACACACACACACACACGCTCTGACCCAGGGACCCCAGGGGTTCTGAGGCTGAGGGAGCACCCCTCCCCCAGTCCTGTGACTCACTGAATTGTTCCAGGGAATGTGTGTTGCTGCAGCCGCTGTCCTCTTTCCCTGTCTCATTCCCTCCCCCAGCCCCTGCTTTGCTCTTGATAGAGAAAGCACAAATTAGGCAGAAAGGAAAATGTTGACAGTTCCCAGCCCTCCCTTGCTGGGGATAAAGAGAAGTACGTTAACGGTTGAAGCTTTAGTCGGATCAAACACAGTTTGTGAGATGCTTCAAATGTATTATTCATCTCTCCAATGAGATGCAATCTTGGGCCTTCTCTTTTCGCCCCATCAAGAGGAAACCTCAGCTATGGTGCAGAATCTGGGCTCCAGAGAGGAGGGGCACTTCCGGAATGCCATCTTTTCAGTATTAAATCAACAAGTCCATCTCCTCTCTCCTCTCCTTCCTCCTGAAGCTTTCCAAATGGGGTGGGTCAACTTGCCACAGGATCTAAGGGAGCAAATGCTGCAGATGAAACCGCCAAGAATTGAGCAGGAACAAGCACCTTTAATCAAAGAGAAGACTGTGACATTTAGAGGAGGCAGAAGATGGAAGATCCTCCACGTGCCACATGAACTTGAGGGATGTAACTCTCATGGGCGGGAAGAGCTCTAAGGGGAGCCATCTCAGCTATGCCTTTAGCTCTGCAGAATCACTCCAGACAGTAGGGATGCACTCACCCTATGCTCGGATGCCTAGAGGAAGGATCTGGCTCCAGACTCAGATGCTTGCTGCCCACTCTTTAGACCTTGTGATCTGGACTAGCTAAGACCCCTGCCCTATTGGCCTGAGGGTTTGGTATTCATTCCTTTTCCCTTTGGCCACTGAGGTTCCCTCTGGGCTTCTGCCAGCATCAGAGGGGTCTGAAGCACCAGTGCCGGCTTCTCGAACTATACACTTCCCCCTTCTTGAATGTCACCCAGAGAAGAAACTGTGCCAGCCTCCCTCGGCTTTGCCCCACTGTCACACAAATCTTACACGTGTGCTGTGCTGAACAAATCTGCAGTGAGGGTGGGGAAGAACCACTGCTGGTGGAATGGGAGATTGAAACAGCCCAGAAGGGAGGAATTTTGATGTGATGGATCAAAAACCCCTTAAAGTACATTCCTTTTGGTAATTCAGTTTCTTAGAAACTGCCCCAAGGAAACATTGGATGAGTGTGCAAAGATGTACAAAAATGTCCACCCCAGCTTTGCTGTTAATAGCAAAACCAGCAAACATCTTCAAACCAAGTGAGAAAGGGCTGATTAAATAGTAGCCTTCTGATGCTGTCATTTAAAATCAGATTCTGGAATACTGGGAGGAAGTAATATACAAATATGTTTGCATTTTTAAAAATTTCATGTAATAAATAAGCAAAATTCTTCCTTGTCCTAACCCAATCCAGCTCCTCTCTCCAAGATATTCATTATCAGTTTAGCATGTATCCTCTCAGACCTTTCTTTTTTCTTTTTTTAAATTATTCAATGAATTTTATTACATTTATAGTTGTACAGTGACCATCACAGCCAAATTTTATAGCATTTCCATCCCAAACCCTCAGTGCATCCCCCCACCCCCCAAACTGTCTCATTTGGGAACCGTAAGTTTTTCAAAGTCTGTGAGTCAGTATCTGTTCTGCAAAGTTCCTTGTGTCCTTTTTTTAGATTCCACATGTAAGTGATAGCATTTGATGTTGGTGTCTCACTTAGCATGATAAATTCTAGGTCCATGCTGACTTCACTTAGCATGATAATTTCTAGTTCCATCCATGTTGCTGCATCAGACCTTTATTTTTGAAGAATCAGTATTTAATGTAAACAAGTAATAAACTCAGGTTGTGCAGGTTGGTAACGAGAGATATGTGTGTGTCAGAGCAATGAGAAAAGGCTCACTGCTTATACACCAAAACATTAACAGTATTCAGCTCTTGAATAGTGGGATTGTATATGATTTTATTTCCTTCTGTGGGAATAATTGTATCTTCTACATGAACAGAAAAAGGAAACAATGCTATTTTTAAATATAGAAACACAAGGAATTGATAGTATTGGCTACTGCTGAGGAATGAGAGGGACAGTTCACCATATACTGTTTTATGCCTTTTGAATTTTGCACCTTGGGCACAAATTACCTACTCATAAAATGAATAAAATTTTTAAAAATTTAATATGGAAGTAAAATAAAATGAGGGACTGTGGAGAAGACCTCCGAAGGATGGTGAGCCCTAATATTCTGGGAATCTGTAAAATTCCTCAAGCTGTAGTTATAATTTCTGAATCTGTTGAGGATTCACTCCAATAGCTTTCATCTCTTTCTGTCTCACCAGGTGAGGAGTTAGGGCCTATAACCTGGAAGAAATGAGGTAGGGTCTAAAATAAACCAGGCTGCCAGCCAGAAATAACTTTGTAATAATTTACAGCACAGCAACAATAATGGCTCGGTTGAACCCGTTTTCATACTTTTTCAAAGTACTTTTCATCTCCCTTTAGTTCTCCAAATTTTCCTTGAGGCGACCTGCTGCTGTCAGGTTCCTGGGCAGGAAAGGATGGGGCTGAAGACCTTGTCTAAAGGGCCATCGTTTGAAGTCAGCCCTAAAGATCCACATTTCCCAGGGCTGGGTGTTACGTCTCTGACAATAGTTCTCTCTCCTTCCCAGATCACCTAGTGTGTCAGCACCCAGCCTGTCACCTGTGTAAGAACCTTAGTTTTCTAACTTGTAAAATGAGGGTAATCAGCCTTGCCCCTTAGAGTGGGTGAGACCTTCGTTATGGTTGATAGACTGTAGGGCAAGGGAGCTGCTTGATCAGACAGAGGGTCCTCAAAGTGGAAGTGGCTTCCAGACAGCCCCTCAAAGAGCCTGCCCTGCTCAGAGACCTAGGCTCAGGGATGAGCCCCCCACCTTCACACTGTTCGGCACAGGGGCATCCACCAGTGATCCCGTCTCACCTAATAAATTCCTGTCAGAGAAGTTGTCAGGGCCTGGGAAATAAATAATGATATTTAACATTTGGTAATAACAACAATTAACCAGTAAATAATGTCCTTTAAACTGCAAACGCTGGAGTAAATTAATTCTTCTAATGAGCTGTCAGGCACGGAAGAAGAAAAGCCCCCGTTTTCTTCGGTACCACGCGGCTGCCGTGTGAGCAGCGAGGGAAGCTCACCTCGGCGGGGGCCCCAGGAGCTCATTACCAGGAAGCAGGCGGCGCGGGTTTCCCGAGAATCGGCCGGCCTCGCTGGCTCCCACGTGGGCGCTTGCCGCGCCCGCCCCCTGCGCACCCGGAGCTCCAGGCCCGGCGCACCAGCACCGCGCACCCGCCAGGTGCCGACTGCAAACTAGCAGCGTGGAGAGCATTTCAATTAGAGATGCACCCCCTTCCTCCCCTTCCCCTGCCTGGGCAACCTCAGCCTCAGTGGCGGGGGCAGGAGCCCAGGACGGAGCAGGGGAGAAGCAGGGTGAGCATCCTTAGTCCTTGCTGGGTGACCTTGGAAAGCTTTCCTGCCCTGTCTGGGTGGGGAAGTCATAAAAGGAAATGTGAAGCTAATCAAAGCAGATGTGATTACTTCTGAGCTCCTGAGAAGCCTGTGACCATAAAAAGACAACTAAGAGTAAGGCAGCTCTTTATGTACTGATTCGGAGTAATCTCTAAGATATACTGTCAGGTGACAAAAGCAAGGCACAGAACAGTGTGCAGGGGTATGCTACATCTTGTGTTTTAAAATGGGACTAAGGGAAGAGAATATGTGTCCCTATTTGCTTGTATATGCGTGGATAGGAAACACAGAATATTGCTTGCCCCTGGGGAGGGGAACTAGGAGACTGGGATGGGAGGGAGGCTTTTGGCTGAACCAGC
Organism: Catagonus wagneri; assembly: GCA_004024745.2. NCBI lineage: Eukaryota > Metazoa > Chordata > Mammalia > Artiodactyla > Tayassuidae > Catagonus > Catagonus wagneri. The sequence goes on from PVHT020000004.1 coordinate 3,724,876, forward strand.
TTATTTTTTGTACCTTTATTTTTTGAACCATGTGCAGGTACTACCTATTCAAAAAAGAGTCACACACATCAGAGGTCATCTTGACTCTCAGTAGGTTTCCAGAGGTGGGAGCCATGGGGGCAGCTGAAGTGAACCCACCTGAAACCCCTCCAGAGACAGTGCTGCCTCTCATAACCTCTTCTAGAGACAAACTCATGAGTCCAAAAGTCCTTCCAGAATCTAATCCCATTTCCTCCTGCTTTCTTTTGTTTCTCTCTTCATGTTCTGTACCTGGTGAGTGAAAGGGCCAATAGATGCAAAATGGGGGGCAGGAGCAGCCCCTGTACAGAGAATAGGGGGTGCAGGCAATCCCAACCCTCTGGAGCCATGCAGGCCTGGGTTTGAATCCGCTCCTGTCACTCCCTGGCTGGGTGGTATTGTGTATCACTCTCCATTGCTCGGCTTCAGAGTCCACGCATCGCTGCCTCCCTCAGGGAAGACATAAGATACTGAGCCTGATGAACAGGCATCCACCCCCACAGAGCCAGCCCAGGCCCATGTTCGCCAAGGCAGACAGAAGACCCCCTTCAATCCAGGGCCATCTGGCCTCCCAGACCCATGATTCCCCAGCTACAAGGTCCAACCCTGGTCCCCAAAGGAGGTGGATATATGACCTCCCTGTGGCCAGGGGTGGCTTTGCCTACTTAACACCTAAACTGTCATGCTCTAAACCCAAACAGGGTCAAGGGAGCTGTGGCTGAGAGACAGTGTTGGAGCCAGAAAATTAGTCGGGTCCAGAGCTCAGTCACAGCACCTGGGGGGCAGCTACAGGGGCTGGGGTGAGGGAAGGGCTGGAGCAGGAGGGCTCCCAGCCCCCATTGCCATCTGACCAACTCTCTTTATATCTGTATCCTTGCCTTCCTCATAAGCTGTCTCCTGATTAAAGAGTTTCTTAGCTAAAATATATTTGAAAAGCCCTGACCTTGGCCATTCAGAACACCCAGGTCATGGGATTCCAGAAAGAACAGGGACAAGAGAAGGGGAAAGGGACTCAACACATGAATGCCGTGCACTCCTAGGTGTCCCACATGCAGTGTTTCATGTTAATCCTCAGAACCTGTGGTCTGGGCAGTAGTTAATAGCATCTCCACTATAGAGACCAGATAAGGGAAGTTACAAGAGACTTGCCCAGGGTATTCAACTAATAAGTGATTGGATGTAGAGTAGAAATTGGCACAATGTTGTAAATCAACAATACTTTAATTAATGAATTAGTTAAGTTATTGGGATCAGATCTGGGCCCAGACCAACTGACTCCAAAGTCACATCTCCCAACACCCTGCTGTCTGTCCCAGGACCCACTCCTTACTGCCTAGATAGATGAACAGGGGAGGGGAAGGGAGTAAAAGCTGGGGTGCAGGAAGGTGGCCAGCTGTTCTCCTGACTCTCTTATCTCTTCAAAACCCTCAATGCAGTACCTGAAGCCTCAGATGAAAGTTTAGGGAATAATTTCTGACTGGGATAATTCCTGAGAGGCTTCCTTCCCTGGCAGCCTGGAGGAAAAGAAATGGCTCCATTTAACCAAAGAGGACCCAGTCGGGAGGGAAATAAGCAGGTCTCTGATGTTATCTTTAGGACAGAGTGGTGGCTAAGGCTTAGGAATGGGAGTCTAATAGACCTGGATTCAAATCCAGTCTCCATCACTTATAAGATGTCTGACCCAGAGCCTCTTCAGGCTTCGATTTCCTCTTCTGCAAAATGTGGATAATTGCTCCCTCTCTTTGGGTTGTTGTGGGAGTTAAGAAGATGCGGTCTGTACGGTTCTAAGCTTACTCTCTAGACATAAAGAAAGCACTCAGTAAATGGCTATATCTGTTCTAGTGAGCTTTTTTGCTGCCCTGCTATACAAACTCCATCTCCAAGACCAAGAAGGGCAGTTATTCTGGTGCCTGGGGTAGGCAGACTACCTCTGTAGCTCCTGATTTGGAAGGCAGTGAAGAAAGGCCTTCAGGCTTGGTTTTTGCAGAGGGCAGCGGAAAATCAGAGCTGAAGCCAGCAAAATGAGGTTCCCGGCAGCAGGTCTGAGTCAGCTCCTCCTGGATCTAGGGGTTCAAGAGCCTTCCTCAAGGTCACACAGCTTCCTGGTCACCCTGTCCTCCATACAACTGCCCCCTTGGCCTGAACTCTGTAAGAGCCCTGGGCACCTGTGTGCATGGAACAGCAGCAGGGAAAGAGGAGTGCTCCAGTGAGCAGAGGAAGCTGGGTCTCGGCCACGGGGAAATTAAAACCAGCTTGCCCAGCGCAGAGTTACCATGTCGCCTGAAATCAGATTGATTTCTTGGGCTTGTTGTGACGGCAGTGTTGCAATTGATTCGTCTAGATGGCAGGGAGTTTATTTATTTGGAGCTGCCTGTCATTGATCTGAATAAGCTTCTAAAATAGCCCAAATACCTGGTGAGAGTGAGGTTGCCACCAACCCTGGCTCAATGTTAATTATAATAATGAAGAGGCATGAGGAGGGTTGGCTCATTGGCTGCCCTGCAGGGCTGGCCTCTGTGAGGTTTGGTGTTTAATATTCATCGTGGGTTATCCTGCACAAAAAAGCTGGTGGACACTCCTAAACTAAGGGGATTTTGTAAGGATAGTAATGCTGGTCTCTGCTTGCATGGGACAGAGAAAGAACTGGTACTGCTCAAACAGGCAAGATTTAGGACTTACTAATGAATGAAAATGATGTATAGAGTATCTCATTCACTTATTAGCCTGGACGAGTTATTTCTGAGTCTGTTTCCTCCTCTGTAAAGTGAAGATTATAATACCTCTCAGAGCTGTTGCTACTGCTATTCTTGGCCAAAAAATAAGACAAAGCAAAACAAAACTCAAGGCCTCTTCTGAGCTGTCTTCTGGTTCAGGGAGAAACAGAGGGTCCTACTTTGGGTCACAAAGCACCTGCCCTTCTCAGCCTTGACACAGAGTGAGCATTCGATCAGTGGAGCTATTATTATATTAATTATTGATTCTGTGATATTTATTGAGCACCTGCTGCATTCCTGGCCCAAGGAAAAACTAGTAAACAAGCCATGATCCCTCTGAAGAGATGGCATCTGGGTTACTATGGGAGTTGGGACATCCACGTGCTGGAGGCTCTCAGGAATAAGGGAGAACTTGCTCTCTGAGAGACAGTTTGGAAAGGAAGCAGATGGACGTGAGGACCTCATAGGGTGGGTGTATGTCCCAGGCAGTGTTACCCAGCAGAAGACAACTCTGCTAAAAATCAGTCTACAAGAGCCCCTCCAGAATAATGTTCTTCCAGGAAGAAGATGATCCTGCCCTCAAAGGATCTAGCAGAAATGTGATTAGACTTTGTGGCTCTGGTCTGCAAGAAGCAAAGAATAACCAGCTGGCTCCCATTGCCCCTGAAGACACCAGAGGAAATAGCAAGAAACATGGAGTTCAAATCAACATAAGGACTTCCTGGCTGAGGTTTGGAAAGCAGCGACAGAGATCCTGAATGGAGAGACTCCCCTATCTGTCTAGGAGCCTGGTCTGCTGCCTTTCTTGCAACATTCCTGTCTCTCTTCTTATAAAGCTCTCCTCTCACCTCCAGCTCAGCGACTGGCGGAGACCCTCATAGCCAGCCTTAAGAGAAACATCAGAAGAAAGTTAATAGCGAAATGCTCTGGCGGATCTAATTGATTTTTTTCCTATTGGTTCCCTAATATAGGCAACACTATTCCTGCCGCTTTTCTGGGCTGGAGATTATGTCATAAATAAAGAGATTTGCTCCCTATTCCCATGTGCTTATCTTTAATAAGTTAAGAACTCAACAAGCTTTAGGAGGACTCGAAATAAGCAAAGGATCCGGTGGTGGCTTCGGCTGTGGCAGTGGCAGCACAGCTTTATTTTGGCAGAGGGGTGGGAGATGGTGAGGTAGGTGAGGGGAGAATTTGCATTCTTTGGGCTGTATTAGGCACAGGCTCAGCTGGGAGAAGAGAGGGATAGGACAGGAGGGAGAGCTGGGGAAGGAAATTCATGGTGACAGATGTGGCAAAATGGCTGGACAGGGACCATGAAGCTGGGGTAGCCAGGGAGTTAAGAGTGCAGGTTCCAGAGCCAAGTGACCAGGGCTTAAAAACCAGCCCTATCACTGCCTACTTGCTGTGTGACCTTAAGCAGGTTACTTAGCCTCTCTGGTTCATTTTAAAAATGGACGATAACATCTACCTCAAAAATAGTTGTGAGGATCAACAACATGCAAAGTGCTTAGAACAGAGCCTGGCATGGGGTACGCACAGACTCTGTGTCAGCCAGTGCATGATTATCAAGATATCATCCAACTCAGTTCACCTGAACTGCTGCTGAGCCTCTGCCATGTGTCAGGCTTGGCCTGGGCTTCATAGCTGAGTAAGACACAGCCCAGCCCTCACTTCATGGAGCACCAGCCCAGCTGAGGACCCAGTCCGCGACTGGCATCAGCTGGGCAGCAGTCCTGGGTATCCACACTGAGGGAATCCAAACAGGGAGTGGTGACCCCTTCCTGGGGAAACTGCCATCCTATACCCCTGTCTTGAGGCTCACCCACTCAGTAGTTCTAGAAGTCACAGATTTACTAGCATTCCCTTAAAGCTGACAGTGAACAGAAACTGTGCAATGTGTGCAGAAACAGCTCTGCTCAAGACTGAGCACAAGCACCACCATCCACGGTGCACTGTGCCAGTTTTGCTCTCTCCTTGCCTCATTTAGTCCTAACCAACCCTATGAGGGCAGTATGATCACTAGTTCCCATTTAAGGAAACTGAGGCACAAAAAGTTAAGGTGATATGGTTAAAGGTTTAGAGCTGGTAAGGGCCAGGATTTGAACCCAGACCCAGTGACTTACCCTGCTCTAAACTCCGCTCTCTATTCCTTACACTGCCCTTATCATCATAAGCATTAATAAAGCACTATAAAATGCAAAACGTTAGGCAAAGTGGATAGAAAAATAAATATAATAAGCATTTGTTGAGTACCTACTGTGAGCCAAGCTCTCCTACAGGTTATCTCACTGAATATTACTTTGAAAGGCAAGTGGCATCATTTTTCTGCGTGAAGAAGCAGAAGCCCAGAGAGGCTCAGGGACTTGCCCAAGGCAAGCACAAAGCTGGGATGATTTGAACTCAGACCTGACTTTGAAGTCTGGGCACTGTTCAGGTTGCTCTCAGTCTCTGGATGAGCAGTCACCCTTTCCAGCAGGCTGACACTCTGCAGATGCCAGCAGCTTCCCCCACCACTCGTTCATAGAAGATGGAGGGCAGATCCAACAGCTTTAAGTGAATCAGTTACTTATCATGTAAGTCAGGAAACCGAGGCTCCTTAGCACCTTCACATCCTCACTCCTTCCCTGATAAGGAAATCAAGTCTCATGCATGGGCCAGGTCTTGGCCAGCCCCTCTGGGCCAGTGGTGCTGAGACCAGAACCATGCTCCTACCTCCACTTCCCAGTGGTGCACGGGGCCATGTCAATGATCCCAGGATGCTGCTCATCATGTTCCATCAATCTCTGTAGCCCATCTGAGTGGGATTAGATGATGTTCTCCCTTCCTGGGCAATTTCAGAGGGGCTGAGTGTCAGTGTAGAAGCTTTTCAGTGAGACAAAGCCAAGAAGCTGTTTTTACCCCCTTTCAAAATATGGGCTAGAAGTAGAATCCTTCTCCCTTTTATAGGTCTTGGGTGGATTCGTGCTTTCCCAATGGAAGATGGTTTCCCTCTCAGGCCCCCATTTTGCCTTCTCCCTCCAGGCCATTGTCTGGCCCTATAGATTATGTTGCTTTAAGGATTGGTGACCTCACATTTGGTTGCTATAGAGATCATTGTGATGTCACAAGCAGAGGACAAGTAGTTCAAGGAGGAGTGAAGGGTGGCAGTGCATGGCTAGAAATGAGGGACATTCGGGATTTCTGTCCTATTTTCATGCCCAGAAAAGAGAGTGTCTGGAACTGGGTTCTGATATCTGAGGGAGACCTGACCAATTTTCTCTGTGTTCTCCTGGGACTGAGATGCCTCTGAACCCAAGAGAAGGGTCAATGAAAAGGGACATCAGAAGCACTCCCCACCTTGGGGTTGTGAGAAGTGGGCTACTTTTGTAGCTGAAGGGATAGAGATAGCTGCTAGGAGGAACTGTATGGCTGGCAGATCTGCCTGGGGGATGCTGTTGCTTTGCCTTAGGAAGTTTGAACCATGGGAGACACTTAGCTTCTATGGCTTCCACTGCCCTGTTGAAACACTTTGTTCAGTTGGACCCAGTGTGTTATAGTGTGTTGAAACTCTATGTTCCCTCCCGGGACTGGGAGCTCCTTGAGGTCTCTGCTTTTCTAGCAGCCTATTAAGGTCCTGCCACAATGTATTTCCTCACTTGGTAAACAAATGAGTGAAAGGGTGATGAATGAACTGGGTAGATAGTTCGATGAAGGATGAGGGGAAGGTGAATGGATAGGTGGGCAGATGGGGAGCCTACAGGTCATGTGCAGCCCCCTGAGCTTTGGAGTTCTACACCTGCCTGCCTCTCTAGCTGCATCCCACCCCACCTTTCTTGTTCCCTGTGATGGAGCCACACTAACCATCTCTTAGTCCTGCTTACCACAGGACTTTGCACATGCTGTTCCCTCTACATGGAACATAATTCCCAACCCTATACAATCAAATAACTCATACCCATCCTGCGACTTTTCTACTTCATCATTACCTCCTCAAGGAAGTCTTCCCTAATGAGGTCAAGTCCCCAGTGTAGGCCTCCACAGCCCTGTGAACTTCTCCTAGGCACTTTGCTACATTGTAGTTTTGAATTTAGTCAAGTGGTTGGGTGTAAGATCTCCTAGACAGTGAGCTCTGAGCAGGCCAATGCAATGTCCGTTTTCAATCACCTTTGTATTCCCAGCACTTAGCACTGTGGATACTTAATATTTATCTAATGAATAAGTTGATAAGTAATCAGTCCTGTCCTGCCTGTTCTAAGTAGTGCGCCCTCCGTGGACTGCACCACGGGAGAGCACCTAGGCGTAGGCCTCCTGGAGGTGAACCCAGGGCAGAAGACAGAGGTTCAGGGAACCTGAGATCCCTCCCACACCTACTCCCGCGAAGGCTCACTGGCATCTATGCCTTTCTACTCTGCCTTAGTAGTATGTATATCTTGGTTTGACCTACTAACTAATTTCAAATCACTTAGCCTCCCAGATCCTCAGTTTCCTCCTCTGTACAATGGGGACAATAGCAGTATCTACTCATAGGATAACTTTGAGGATGTAGTTAAATTCTCCAGTTCAATGTCCAGTAATAGTAAACTATAAATGGTGTTGTTATTCTGTAAAGAGGTCAAGTACAGCCCACTGGATTCAGAGCTAACTTCTAAAAACAAATGTGAAATATACCAAATATTTATGAATCTGCTTTAAATGCATGTGGCAATCTTTTTGAAGAGGAAATACTTAAGGCCCTTCTGTAAAATATGAACCAGCTATGAGTCTGTACTTTATGTAATTCCAAAGTTTTCGTGCTTGGGTTTTCTCAAAGAGGAAAACTCAGTTATCCTTTCCCATTATTCAAAGCAACCCCCTAATCTTATCTTAGACATAGAAGGAGGGGCATTATTCTGCCCCCAGCCATGGCTTGACCAAGGGTGAGTACTTTCAGAGACAAGGGCATGAGGTCAATCTGGCTGGGATATTGGAGTTCCCATGGTGGTGCAGTAGCAGTGAACCCGGCTAATATCCAAGAGGATGTGGGTTCAATCCTTGGCCTCACTCAGTGAGTTGGAGTTCCGGGGTTGCCGTGAGCTGTGGTGTAGGTTGCAGATGTGGCTTGGATCCTACATTGCTGTAGCTGTGGTGTAGGCCAGCAGCTACAGTTCTCTAGCCTGAGAACTTCTGTGTGCCACAGGTACGGCCCTAAAACAAACAAACAAACAAACAAAAATCTGGCTTCTTGATTCATGCCTCCCCTATCCTGTCCTATTCCCTGGAGGTAGGTGGAACTGGCTTCGGAATTCTGTAGATAGAAGGGCTCTCCCTGACAGAAGGAAACTAGTTTTTGGTTACCATCACCTCCTCCTTGCTTGTCCTATGCATAAATACATCTACTACTGACCAAGATTCCAGGTCAGGTCAACCCAAACAAGAAACAAATGAGACATCCTACCTGGCTCCACAAAGGAAAGAACTAAGATACCTTTGAGGGGCATCCCAGCCAGCCTGGGGAGCTTTGTTCTTCCCACCACCACCCCTAGCTCACAGTAGCCCACTGGAGTAGTCTACATGATGTGCCTGGGGCCTCCTTCCCCCTTTCTCAGGAACTCACTACCCCCCACCCCCTGTGACCCACTCCTTCATCACATGGTCATCCTCCTGGTACCAGGTGTCCAGGCTGAGCCACATCACCATAAACCCAGTGCCTCCGGACAAATGTATTTTATGTAAGTTTAAGCGCTAGAAATATTGAGTTCAGAGCATTTTATTTCTAGAGCCCTCTATATTTCTCTGGGATTATCACCTGTCTTTGTTTCCTCCCTTTCTGGGTTATTATCTTTGGATACTTTCCAAGCCAAGCCGCCTTGATTGCTTGGGGAGAAGAAGGCTGCCAGCATCCTCCCATGGTTTCCCTGGGTCTATAGAGAGGGACCTTGGGGGACCCTTTCTTCTTCCTTCTGTATAACTCTGCAGCTGGCCATCCTGCCCAGGCAGCGTTGGCTTTTAGGGGTTGGCTTCACCAAGAGACTCTTCAAGTGCCAGAAAACATTGGGGGGGAGGGAGTGAAAGCCTCATCCCCCAAGTTAGGGAGGGATATGCTCGTGGTGAGCTTCAGGGTACTGAGAGGAGGGATAAGGCCAGCTGTTCTCTTTTCCACACGGTGCCAACCTAGCCTGACACCAAATTAATAGCATTCAAATGAGATGCAAAGCATTATGCAAATCTAGAGGAGAAGGCCACTCTCACTCGAGGCCTTTCAGCTGTTGGAAGGTTAGCACCTTGAACTCTTTCCTGGAAGACCTCACAGGCTCCCTTCAATTTCAGCCCTATCCCTTCAGCACCAGCTGGTGTGAAGAAGCCAATACGACTGGCATGACCATGCCAAGGTCCTCTGATCCAGGTACCCATTCTGGCCTCACCTCCTAGGCACTTGTCTCCTCTTCTGTTCTGAAGTGATGCAGAGGCAGCCACAGAAGGTGGCATAACCTCCCTCTGGATGCCAGAATTCCAGTTCCTCACTCATTAACAGTGTATGCAAAGTAGATGCGGGGGTGGTGGTTGCATCTATTTAACTGTCCATTAAAATGGCCCCACACCCATCACCTCTGCACAGGTCCAGGCTTCCAAATTGCCAACCCCTGCTGCCTGCAAGCACCATGTGGTTCCTGCGCCTTTATAATTGCTGTGGTGTTTGTTGAGCTGTATTTGCATTTGATTGTCATTTAACTTTCCATCTTTCTCCTTCAATCAAACCGGGGATTGGGCTTCTGCAATTGATTATTCACTTTGTTTTCAACCCCTTGGTGGGTTTTTAGAGTTTCCTTTATTGGTGCCACAAACTTAAATCCTGGGACCTCAGTCACATGGAAGGGGAAGGTCTCCTCCCACCCATCTCAGGGCTCCTACGTGAAAATAATCTAGCCAGCATCATGGATCTTAAGTCCTGTCCTGTCTCTCTGTTCTAGCACCTGCCTCATTTCTGCCCAGCCGGTGGCATTAAACATTTATGGAGCTGTGGAGGATCAAAGGCCTTGGCTGGGGGTGGTGGGCAAGCTGGAGGCCTCGGTCTGGAGCTGGAAAGCAGCTCACATCAAACCCCTTTCTGCTGCTATCTCCACCCACCTTGCACTCTTGCTATAGCTGATTTAGTCCTGCTCCTGGAACGGGAGAAAATACTCAGGCTCAGGAATCAAGACTCCCATTTATGAGAGCAGGGCCCTCCTCCTGCCCCTAAATTCAAAGTGTTGACTTTGGGTACTCCAGGAAGCCTGGCTGGAGCTGTGGCATCCCAGAGTGTTCCAGGTGCTACAGGGTCTCAGAGCCCCCTCTGAGGAGTAGGTGAAGGTGAGCAAGTAGCTCTGTGTCCCTGGAAGTCTCTGTAGTGAAGTGGTAGCCCCTGCCACTGCTTCCCTGAAACCCCAAACCCTCTTGGCCCCACAGAAGATGTAGCTCTGGTTTGAAAGCTGTTGAGGAGGAGACTAATTTTCTTCTCTTCTCACTCAGAAAGCAAGTGTCATCCAGGCAGAGACTTCAAAATAAGTCACCATTGCACCTGGGATGGGCTGTTTGGAAGTGAGGAAATGAGGCTGACTTCTTCAGGAACATGGACTGCACCTGGGATGGGCTGTTTGGAAGTGAGGAAATGAGGCTGACTTCTTCAGGAACATGGACTGTCTAGGCACAGGCTATGAGAGTCCCTGAGGTTGGAGAGCCCCTTCTTCCCCTCTCTGGCCCTCAGTCCTGATGCAGTCGTAACTCACATCCCTTCCCCTTCCTTCTGAGTCAGCAGTGAACCCCTCAGTTCCTACCGCTGGTCATGGTGCTTGAAAACCCACCTTAATAATTCCAGACTTGGAGTTCCCGTCGTGGCTCAGTGGTTAACGAATCCAACTAGGAACCATGAGGTTGTGGGTTTGATCCCTGACCTTGCTCAGTGGGTTAAGGATCTGGCATTGCTGTGAGCTGTGGTGTAAGTTATAGATGCGGCTCAGATCTGGTGTTGCTGTGATTGTTGTGTAGGCTGGCAGCTACAGCTCCAATTTGACCCCTAGCCTGGGAACCTCCATATGCCACGGGTGCAGCCCTAGAAAAGGCAAAAAGAAAAAAAAATAATAATAATTCCAGACTCCCTTGTTTTGATGCAAATATCTTTGTGATGGGGTAAACCCCTCAGCATAGTCACTAAGAACATCCTGTGACTCAGATGACCACAAAGCCTGGCCTCAGACTTTCCAACCCTTTCTCCTACATCCCTGCAGAGACTCCTCGCTCCATCAGAACAAGTCTTCTACTGACCCCGGACCATGTTGCATTTTCCACTACTGAGTATTTGCATTAGTCACTCCTACCACTTTGAACATCTTCCCTTTTTCTCTCCCCTAACTGAAACCTAAACGATAATTAAGACTTGATTTCAGTCACCCCATCTGCTGTGCGAAGCTTTCAGTGACCTCCCCTCAGCCCCAAAACAATTGTCCCCTTCTCTGTTATCTCATAGCATTAATTCGGTACAGATGACCTGCCTTGGGGACACCATCATTTATTCACAAATATTTATTAAGCATCTACTATGCGTTGGGCATTGGCCTAGATTGGGAATGGAAGAGACAGATATGTCCTGTGCCTTCAGAGAGTTGATAACTACTAGAGAATACAGTCAAGCAAGTAATTGCATAGACAACGAAGCTGGATTCTCTAGGGGTAAAGAGCCAGATGAGAGACACAAGAGAAGTGGAGAAATAAAACCAGTGAAGGGACTTTTTCAAGTCTCCCCAGGCAGCCACTTTCAAATGTGTATATGACTTGAGTGCACTATAAGCCTGTAGCATAGAGCTGAATGTCCCCTAAGACATCTTATTGTCCTTCATTTGTGGGTGATGCTGAGGTCTGGGCAGAATAGGCCCCTTAAAGGGCATGAGACAAGGTGATGACAGAAACGCTACTGCTTTCCAGGTTGATCTAGGCTCTACCTCACCCTAACTGGAAACCCATTGACAGAGGCCACACTGAACATCTTTAGAAGGAAGAGAGAACCCAGGTGCATATTCTTCTCATGATAAAGTACAAAATCCTTCTCTGAGTGCAAGGCACAGTGATGCATTCTGGGACTTGTAGTCTTTATTGGACCCCCTCTGGAATGCCTAGGTTAGTTCACAAAGTAGGGATCACGATGTGGCAAGTTCCTGAGATCCTCCTTCTTGTGCATAGTGCCCAGCTCATCAAGGAGTCCAGCTGCCACCAGCCTCCAAATCCCCATGAATCACCCTGGCATGCAAGGCTCATCCCTGGGTCATGATTCATCCTCCTCTGCCCAAGCTGCTTAGTTCAAAGGAGCCCAAGAATCAAGGAGAAACTCAGGAATACCTTCAAGGAGGAAAAGAAGAATCTCCTGCCAGTTGCCAGTATTTCTTCAAACTCCCTCAGCCACGGAACCTTCTACCTCCCTCCTCTGTTCCTCCCTCCCTCAGATAATTCCACATGCCACTTGCCCACTGCCCAGGGGTCTTTATAGCAATCAAAGTAGCTCCCCAGAAAGATCCCATAGCAAGAGGATCTAGAGAGAATCTGCTAAGCAGAGCTAGAAACTGTGGAGATGGTAAGGCCAAAAGACTCTCTGAGGAATGAGACTTAGGAGCAGAAGTCTTGCCACCTGCTTCCAAGATGAGATCAGGAAGGGCATTGGACAATGACTGGGATCTGGAAGCTTTGGAGAGGAGCAAAGTTCACTTGAAATGAACTAAACAGAAAGCTGTCCTTCTCCCTGGGGGGCCACAGAAAGTTCAGCCCTCCTCTTTATTTACAGGGAATAATAATATCAGTCACAGGGTCATGTCCCCTTTGTCCACTGAGGCCTTTCGAGTGAGTTCATCTTTGGAGCCAAAAAACCCCTGGACCTAAACATCTGCCTCAGGGATGTGACTGCCCTCTTTGCTTCCCCATGACTCATTGGGGCTTCTCATCCCAAACAGAGTCCTAGAAGCTTGTTCTTCCATGCTCTTGAGTGGTACAGCCTCCCTGACTACTCCTCTGGTCCTCCTTCATACCTCTATCTAAAACAGTCCTAGGGAAATGCCTTTCCCTCCAGCCCCATCCCACACCTGTCCCATTTTCTCCACCAGTTCCAGAAACCTGGAGAGGGATAGGTGTGAAGGGTCTGCTTTCACTGACTAGTGTTGTAGCTTCTTTGGTCTATAGGGGGTCCAAGGCAGGGTACCCGAGATCCAGGGTTGCATGGGGACCCAGTATACCACCTTCAGCTGCCCGCAGTTTGGCCCAAGTTGGCCCCTGCCACATAAAGAATGTATTCCCAGGACACGAGTACCACTGGCTTTTAACTATAATATCAGGATAATTAAGCTTTTCTGTGAGCACAGTTTGCCGCTGATGCAGCTGCCTGGAGCCCTGGCATTTATTGAGCGCAAAGTAATTTATTGTCCTTTGTACGCTCAAAAGCCATCTTCATTACAGGCCCAGGACGGACCTGCCACAAGGGCATGCGGGCCTCCCCACCTGCCTCACTCCCGAATGAACGTCTTCCCAGGTCACCCTTGAGGCCCTCAGGTACCAGCATGGGGTGGGGAGAGATGAGGAGAGGGTTGCTCTCTCATGAGGAATCGGGTTAGCACCCCATCTTTTTGGCAGGGTGCTGATGGGGGAGAGGGCGGCAGGCTTGGCTGGGCGTGGGCAACTCAGAAGGGCGGGAGCCACATTAACAGGGCAGTTCTTCCTCTGAGCTGGCGGCGGCACAGGGGCCTGTGCTCCGGCCGATGGGTAATTGCGCCTTTGCTTGAGACTTTACGGTAAGCCGCTCCTCCCGCGCCCCCGCCCCCAGTCCCGCGCGGCGATCCCCGGCGCCGTCGCCAGGCGCTGGCCGTGGTGCTGATTCTGTCAGGCGCTGGCGGCGGCGGTGGCGGCGGCGGCGGCGGCGGCGGCGGCGGCCCCGCTCCCTCTCCCCGGCCGGACCCGGCTCTGTCCCCTGAGCTCAAGCCTAGCTGAGCCCCCAGCCCTCCCATCGCGGCCTCAACCTGGGGCGCGGCCGCAACCGGCATCATGCGCCCAGTAGCCCTTCTGCTCCTGCCCTCGCTTCTGGCGCTCCTGGCTCACGGTAAGAGACCCCGGCGTCCGGCAGCAGGACTGGGGCAGGGGCAGGGGCAGGGTCCCGGGGGTGGGAAGAGAGCACTGTTCCCGCGCTCAGCTCCGCGCATCTGGCTGCACAGCCCAGGCACCGCGCTCCGCCGGCTGTTCTGCCCCCAGCGCCGGCCGAGCCAGGCGGGGCGCGGGCTCCGCAGGCGGGAAGCTGCCACTGCTCCCGCCATTCGCACCCGGCCGAGACCTCGCCTTTAATCATCTCTCCGGATCTAATGGGATTTCTCTGCTGCAATTCATCACGCCACCCGCCTCCCCGCACACACTCACGCGCTCACCCGCGCGCTGCCTCTCCACACTCCAGGCGTCTAGGAGCGCCCGGCGCGTGCCGGGAGGGAGGGCACAGGGCGATGAATCCGGACGGTCCCGCTGGCAGCCTACGGTCCCGCCTCCCTTGTCGCCCGCCAAACTTGTTCGACTTTGCCGCCCATTCCCGAGCTTCCCGCATCCTCATTGCGGAGGGACGGAGCCGGATGGCGGCCGGACCCAGAGTTGGGACTTCACTCTCCTCTCTCTGCCTTGGCTCTGGCACACGGGAGTCGGAACCTAGAATTCCAAGGAGAAGCTCGGGGGTGGAGGGTGGGGGACCCCGTCCGAGTCCTCACTCTGCCCTGGGCTACAGCAGCTGAAATCCTGGAATAGAGACACGGTTCTCCCCAGAGTCCTTTCCTTGCACCCTCCACCCTCGCACATGCCCAGAGCTCTTCCTTTCTCTCCGCCTGCCTCTCCACTAGACCCCAACCCACCCAATGGCATCAGATTTGTCCGCAGGAGGACTGGCAACCGACTTGTCAGGACTCCACCCTGCTGTCTCCCATCCCCTGCTTGCAGTCTGGTCTTCAACTTCATTTGTCCTGGGTCGGGGGAAGCTTGGCCATGGAATGGGCAGCAAGGGAATGTTAGGGAGAGGATGGAGGTTCTGTGCCTCGGGGAATGAAGATTTTCGAGTCTCCACGGGACTTACCCTGGCTCAAACAAACACTCATCAAAACTACAGATGCCCAGGGATGCCCAGGTCTTTCTTCCACTGCAGCCAGTCGGCTAGTGGGATCACCAGAACCTTGCTTGGAGTTGGATCCTGCCATTCTTAGGAATATAGTTAGTAGTGTCTGAAGTGGAGCAGGGAGAAGGTGGGAGCTTCTAAACTCATCAGCAGGATCTTTCCAAGTGGTGTCAGAGCTCAGGGCAGCGAGGCTGGGGCCATGTTGGGCCCACAGGCATCCCCCCCCTCAACCCGGCTCTGCATCCCCAGAGATGCAGAATCCCCCCTCTGAACCTCTGGCTCCAGTCATATGCATCTAGGTGTGCTCTCTCTGCTCCCTTGCTGCCCACACCAGGTTCTTTTGTGGCACCAGGAACTCAGAACCTGTGTTCCCTTTAAGGACGAAGGGAGGAGTGTGAAACCCCTGGGAGGGGGGTGGGGAGCTTGCATCTCAGCAGTCCAAAAATGTCCCTGGGTATTCAGGACCTGTCTTGCTGTTGGGTCATGTCCTTGTGCTGGACAACACCCTTGGGTGCAGGACCTGTATGTGGCTCCTGGCCTATAGTCTGAAGCCTCTTGTGTGGTTGTGTGAGTCTGAGTGTGAATGTAATCAGGGCCCAACGTGTCTGGAGTAGTGGGTCCAAGTGTGTCTGTGCTTCAGAAGGTCTGGATGTTGGATGAGGGCTCAGCAGTGAGGAGTGTGTAAGGCCACTAGTGTGTGGTGCAGTCTCAGGGCTGGAGTGAGACTGCGGGTCTCCAGGAGGCTGGCTGGTGTGGCTGGGAGTACAGGGAGTGTGGGGGTGCGTGTTGAGAAGAATCTATTCACTCTGTGGCTGCGATTCTGTGTGTCCCCAGCCAGTGTCCCTCCCTGACCACTCGGACCTCTCCAAAGCCCATGAGACCTCTCCCCCAAGGGGTATGTGGAATGGGTCTGCTGGGAAAGACCTTTGTTTTCAACCCCCAAGGGAGAAGAGGAAGCAGCCCAGCAATGCCAGGCCTGAGGAGAGAGGATCTGGACCTGGGCCAGCCCTGGCACACCCCTCCCTCCCAATGGAACTGTGAGATCCCAGTCATTGTGGTTCTGAGTGATCTTATTGGAAGGCAATGCATTTGGCCATCTCAGGGCTCCTGGGTGCTTCAGCCTTAAGAAGGAGGGCCTGGAGCAGTAAAGGCCTCAGTCTGTGAGCCTTTGTGGCCTGGTCACCTGATCAGTCAGTACATCCTTCCCTCACCCTCATAGACTCGAGAGAGGGGAGCCTCAGAGCTTTGTGCACACTAAGGCGGAGGGATGCAGGCCTGGATGCAGCTGGAAGAGGCCCAGAAGTGCTAGGAGATGGGAGAGGCAGAGGCCTGGGGGCAGAGCGAGTTCATAGATCAGCTGGGCCAGCCTCTAGCCCAGGGGCTCAGTCCTCTATCAGCCCCGGAGCCTGGAACTGTGGGCATGCAACTGGCCTTAAGCTTGAGGAGCCACCAGTGGCCCTCCCAATCCGTAGGCAGTACCAACAATCCTGCCACAAATGGGAGGAAAGCAGTAAGGGAGGGCCTGAGCCTGCTGTGTCAGTTTAATGATTTTTAATGAGCAATTACCTTTAGTCATTCTCCTAATTTCTGAATATCAATAAAGTTAATTAAACCCTGCATGTGTGAAAGTGGCCTGGGGAGATTGTGAAGGTGGAGGAAGCAGAAACTGGGGTGCGGTTTGGGTCTCCAGAGGCAGAGTCTGCCTCTACTGGCTGTGTGACCTTGGGCCTGATGCTCCCCTTCTCTGAACTCTGAGGAAGTGTGTGGTAGGAAGAGGGAGGGAGGGGGCAGCAAGTAAGCATTGTTCTCCTTGCCAAGAACTGGACGATGGTGTCTGGGAGGCAAGGCCTAGAGGAAGAATATGAGGAGGAAGCCTTAGACTCCAGGAACCGTAGTGCTGAAAGGGTTAACAAACCAGGGCTGCCTTAACCTAAAATGGTAATTTCTGCTTTCTGCAGACTCTGTGGCAGGTGCAGAAGTCTGACTGTACATTCCCGAGTCTGGGGGCTGCAGCCAATGCCAGCACCAGGCTCTTCTCCCTGTTGTCCAGCCTGGCACTTTGGGGTAAAGAAGCAGGTACTGGGGATAAGGCTCCAAAGGAGACCGTCTAGTTTCCATTCAGAGCCTCAGAGGTTAACACGGTGGGCAGAAGGCTTCCCTGGGCTTCTGGAGGACCCAGAGATTGGCATGGACTGGAGGGGAAGACTGGGCTGGCTTTTGGCCCCTCACGAGCCTAAGCTCATCAGGCTTGGCAGGCTCTGGCAGCAGTCCCAGCCTCCTCAGCAGGGTGGCAGCTTAAAATGCCTTGGGGACACCATGGGGCGCTAATGGGGATCGAGGAGACACAGGGGCTGGTTTAATTAGAAACTGGGCTTAATGA
This sequence comes from Catagonus wagneri, assembly GCA_004024745.2. NCBI lineage: Eukaryota > Metazoa > Chordata > Mammalia > Artiodactyla > Tayassuidae > Catagonus > Catagonus wagneri. Next base: position 3,742,100 of record PVHT020000004.1, read on the forward strand.
AAGCTTCTGTGCCCCTCCTACCATGGCTGCCTGAATGGTGGGGGGGCATGTCAAAAAACCTGCCTCCTTAGCCCCTCCCTTCGCCCAACCCTAGGTACCCAAGCCTAAGCCCAAGCCATTTGCCAGGCTAGGCTCAGCTCAGGGATGCTGTGCCCCCGCCTGGGCAGAGGTATCAGAGCTGTGTACCCCAAACCCCAAATAAAAAAGAGGGTGTGGGAAAGGGCCTATAGTTACTTTTTTTTTTTTTTTTGATAGATAAGAAATAGATTTATTAAGATAGGATGCTTGTGAGAGATATAAGCGGGCAGGCAAGGAGGCTCTGCCTGTAGTTACTTTGGTGAGGGAACCTCTCCCCTCAGATGGTTAAGGGCCTCAGGTCTGCCTCTATTTTCTCTGGGTCTCCAGTTTCTAGAGCGTTCAGTGTGAGGGTGCACAAGCTGGTACCTGCCAAGCCTAGACGCACCTCAGAGCCTCCAAATGATGTCAAGTCATGCAGATTTCTGGGTCCCCAGCTTACTGGCCTTCTCTTAAGGACGGAAAGTAAGATTCTGTATATAAGAGGCTGAGGGAGGGGGTGTCTTGGAGACAGTGCTACCACCGCTGTTCAGCAGCAGCATTAGGAGGAACTAGGAGGTCTCCAAGGCCTCTTCTAGATGAATTCCCACAGGAAGGCTACTTACCCAGCCAGGCCAGTCAGTTCCCCAAACTAGGCGTATTCTCAAGGACTTCTGGGCTCTTGCTGTTCTTTCTGCCTAAAATTCTTTTCCCCTCCTGGACCAGCCTGGCTCGCTTTACCTGATATTTCAGGTCCTGGCTTAGTTGCCACTTCATGCTATTCTTCAGCACATATTCATGGGCATCTACTATATGGTTTCTCAGGGGAAGCCTCAGTCAACCTCCAGCCTAGGTCAGGGGATACTTCTGTGCTCCCCCCATCTGCAGGCTTCCCCTACCAAGGCACCTGTCTTGTTCGGTCATGAGCACCTGATTGCTTGATGCTCCCCTCCAGGAGCAAGACTGAACTCAGAAAGAAAGGCACCACATCTGTTTTGCTCAGCTCCTCCATTTCAGGACAGTTCTAGAGTTCCTATTTGTAAGACGTCTAGGGTCAGCTGCATGTTTAGACAGGCAAGGTGGGCGCATAGCAGATGTGTCTTGAAGCTGAGTTTCATAGCAAGAACACTATTTTTGCATAGATTGTATGTTAAGATTTTTTCCCTTTCCTAACAGTTGGCCAATTATCCCAACTGTAAATTATAGCCTTTACTTAGTTTTTTCTTTCCACAAATTAAGCCATCACAGAGTCAGCCTGAGGTGGCTTGGCGGTGGGGTGTTGATGGCCATTCTGAGAGAGCTAAAGCCTCTCTCTAGCCGCCCTGGTGCCATCACTGCTTGGGTCGCTAGTGGCACATAGCCTAGCACGTGGCAGACATTAAATATATTGAATAAATTCTTGAGCAGTGCAGGTAGGCAGTGGTAGAGTTAAGCCCAGCACCTAGGCTTCTTTACTCCCTCCCACAGCATGTACCCCTTACTTCTGCAGGCTGGGAGGGGTGCCCTGCATGAACTTAAAGACTGAGATAAGGGAGAGGCAACCGCATGTCGTCTGGCTTTATCACCCCCCCATCCATCTCAGCTTCAGACACCCTCAGAGAGCTTGGAAAGACCTTGGGAACAGCTCTGAGCCTGTTATGCCCTTGAAGTTAAGTAGGGGCCAAGGTGTTATCTAGGACCACAACAGTTCATATCTAGAGCTCCAAAAAGAGCAGTCCCAGAGTTCCCATCATAGCTCAGTGGTTAACAAACCCGACTAGTATCCATGAGGATGTGGGTCTGATCTCTGGCCTTGCTCAGTGGGCTAAGGATCCGGCGTTGCCGTGAGCTGTGGTGTAGGTCACAGACACGGCTTGGATCCTTGTTGCTATGGCTGTGGTGTAGGCCAGCAACTGCAGCTCTGATTCGACCCCTATCCTGGGAACCTCCATATGCTTCGGGTGCAGCCCTAAAAAAAAAAAAAAAAA
>PVHT020000004.1:3744220-3798964 GCA_004024745.2 Catagonus wagneri
TTTTTTAGGGCCTACCTGCAGCATATGGAGATTCCCAGGCTAGGGGTCAAATCAGAGCTGTAGCTGCCGGCCTACACCACAGCCACAGCAATGCACCAGGATCTAAGCCGCATCTGTAACCTATACCACAACTCATGGCAACACTGGATCCTTAACCCACTGAGCAAGGCCAGGGATTGAACCCACATCCTTATGGATGCTGGTTGGGCTCATTAACCACTGAGCCACAACAGGAACTCCTTTTAAGTCTTTTCGATTTAATGCAGCAAGAAACCAGTTATCCCTACCTTATAAATGGGAAAACTGAGTTTCAGAGAGATTAAGTCACTAACCCTGGCCTTTATAGCCAACAAGTAATAAGAATACTCCAAAGTGTGTGCCCATTTTGCAAAATCTGGCTGCACCCAGCACTGAGGCAAAGCTTCAGTACAGGCAGATGGGAAGCCAGGAAAGTATCTTGATCCTAATAATAATAATAATAATAATAATAGTAATAATAGCAGCAACAAAAATAGCAAACATTTATTAGACACTGTGTGCCAGGTGATGTATTAAGTGTTTTATATACATTAGCTTATTTAGTCCTAATATCATCTCTGTGAGATAGAAGCTATATCTGCATTTTATAAGCCAAATTCAAGCCCATGTTGTCAGACAGACCCAAGACGTAAATGGCCCCTAACTTTCCTCTAGCACATTTCTAGTGATGACAGTGCTTCCTGATGTCTACTCTCCATCCTTACTGCTGTAGATTAGGGACATTTTATCTTGCTCAGTCTTTAGTGGCAAAGGAATAAAATGTCTTTTTCTGACAGTTGGAGGCCAGGATAGAGCACGAGGCTCAGAGTCAAGTGAACCCTGAAGTCTTGGTCCAGAGGTTAGTGACCTTGGATAATTCTACTTTTCCTACCCTTTGGGAGCCTTGGTGAATGAGAAGACCAGTCACTCCTGTCCTGGCATCTGTGCTGCCCACTTACCCCCTGCCCCCGCCTCTGTTGAGGCCCAGCCCCCAGGTGGGAAGGGGGGCCTGGGCCTGAAGCTCAGCCTCTGGACAGAACTGGGCACCAAGCCTGTCCCAGATTCCCTCCACTTGCCTACCTGCCACCCAGCTGCCAGCCCTGGGAGGGGAGGATCGATGCTGCAGCGCCGGCAGTGTTGTTGGCCATTGATTGTTGAGATTTCTCGGCGGGCTCTGGAGTAAACAAACCTGCCGCTTCTCCAACAACAATCCAGGTCGCAGGCTGCAGAGTCTGCAGCCTTGCTGGCAGGCAGACTGATGGAAAGGGGTAGAGGTGGGGGTTCCTAGCTGGACCCAGCAGGGACAAGGGGCTCTGCCGGGAGATGAAAAGGAACTGAGTGTGTAGGAAGGGGGCAAAAGAGAGACCAGGTGAGGGTGCTGAGGTGAACCCTAGACCCTGTGCATGCCTTGTTCAGTCCAACCTCTACATTTTTGCTCAGCCATTTTTCCATACCTGGAATGTCATCCTGAGTCCTTCGGCTTATTTCAGTTCAACCACCCCCTATTTTCCTGATCAACCAGACCAGAGGGCTGTCTCTGTTCTCCAGATCCTATCACCTGTCAGGAACTTAGCCTGTCTATCCTTCATCCACCTATCTGTTTTCCATTCAATAACCTTCTAGTCAGCACCTATCGGGTGTTTTAATAGGCAGGAATACAACATAATTCCTGCCTGTAAGGAGCTCAGTTTGGAGGGGAATTGCTTTCTTAATAAGTTCTTCATAAGCTAGCTGTGACTACCTCCCCAGCTAGACCATGGACCCTCTGATTTTAATTAAATGCAATACAAACAAGATGCCAAACAACATCCAACCATTCACCTTCAAAAGAACAGGAGGTTCCTGGCCAGGGACTGCTCTGAACCTCAGTTTCTCATCTATAGCAAGAGGGCTCAGCTTTTGGGTCTTTTCAGGCCCAGCAAGCCTCTGGGATCCCTGGGCCAGGCCACACTCAGTGCCCCCCCATCACAACTCTTCCCATCTCTTCTGGGTCTGAGTGTCCCCCTAATCCCCCAAGAAGGCAGAGCAGGTACAGGGCTTCTCCTGCCACCAAACCACATGTGCTGCAGAATCCAAGCTATGGGTCTCTCCCCTCCCCCAGTGCAACCCCCAGGGGCCCAGCCAGAATCCTGCACCCTGGCATCAACCTCAGCATCTCCCTCAGTTCCCCGCTCCTCCCCTGCCTACTTGTGAGCTCCTCTCTCCCTACCTTTAGGTCACTCCTTCCAGCTGGTCAAGGGCTGGGAGGGCTGAATGGCAGGGTCCTGTGAAAGGTGCCTGCACCGCAGAGCACTCCCCAACAGATGCTCATTTGCATGCTTTTTACCTCCTTTGCATGCTGGCTCCTTATTAAAGGCACAGAAGCAGACCCTGCCTCTCCCACTCCCAACCCAGATCCCTCCCCCATCCCTCCCCAGTCCCTGTAGCTTCTCTCTCCCTCCCTCCCAGCCTAGCAGCTGAGCACCAGCTCCTTTGTCCCCCAAGCAGCCACCTGCTGAGTGTCTGGCCTGGGTCCCACCAGCCAGCAGGTGCCTAGGGAGTCCCAGAGCCTGTTAAGGGAGAATATCAGGCAATGTGGAGAGCCAAGCTTCGCCTCAGGGATGTGGGGACAGCCCCAAAGGAAGAGCATGATTAGAAGAATGCTGGTGGGGGGGGGCAGGACTCACAGAGTTTAAACTTGATCCTTGTTCTTACTGGGTGGGTGACCTTGGACAAATCGTGTCATCTTCCTGTGCCTCAGTTTCATTGGGAATTCATGGCTCCTCTCCCACCTTTTTCATAGAACAGCATCCAGATCAAAGGAAATCAGAGGGGGTGGTGACAAGGAAGAAACTGGAAATGCCTCTTAAGGGAAGGACCTTCTATAGCCAGAGCTGTCCAGCACAAGGAGGGACTGATTTTCAGGTAGTCACTGTAGGGGCTGGATCAGAAGCTGGAGGAGCCTAGGCAGAGTACACGGTGAATGCCAACTGGCCCAGGTCTGACTAGGAAAGTGAGACTAACAATGCAGAGGGATGAAGGTTGGGTTCAGGTGCTCCTAAGGGCCTTCACCCTGGCTTGCTGCTCTGATGGACATTTCTTAGATATAATTTATATCCAGCAAAAGGATGTGCTAGTTATTTGTAAACATCTGGTCTGGCAGCTGGCAGGTTCCCTCCTGTTGTGAAGTCCTATTTTCTGGCTGGTTAGAAGAAATGGGGGAGGGAGTTCCTTTCGTGGCTCAGTGGAAGCGACTAGTATCTATGAGGATGCAGGTTCAAAACCCAGCCTTGCTCAATGGGTTAAGGATCTGGTGTGAGCTGTGGTATAGCTCGCAGAATCGGCTTGGATCTGGTGTTGCTATAGCTGTGGCTTAGGCTGGTAGCTGTAGCTCCGATTCGATCCCTAGCCTGGAAGCTTCCATGTGCCATGGGTGTGGCCCTAAAAAGAAAAAAAGAAAAAGAAAAGAAGAAGTGAGGGAGATGTAGTCTCCTTCTTTTGAGGACAGAAGAGCCCCTGGTATCTCCAGGCAAAGTTGTAAAGTTAGGACCAAACAAGGCATGCCTGAAAGAGGTCGTTTGTCCATTTGCTTATGTAGCCTCCCCTCGTTGCCCTCCGTCACCACCCACTCCATTCTTTCTGCCTCCTGGCAGAGCCCTAACCTTGGCCTACTGGATCCAGCCATCTCCCTCCCACCCCCTCACCCTGCCTGCCAGTCCCAGCTAGGAAAAGGCCTGTTGCTCAGGTCAGGATGGTGCCCTGAGCCTCACCTCTGCTGCGCCTGTGTCCCTGATGCTACCTCTGGTGCCCCCTGGTCCATCTCTGCCCTGGGCCTCAAGCAGAGGAGACTATAGAGGACAGGGGAGGAGCACTCAGCCTTCTCAACTCAAGGTGTACACCCACCCAGCCTGGCAGGGTACTTGGAGGTCAGAGCAAGGCTGGAGCAAGAGAGAAGACTGAGGAATTGGGGGCTGCACACCTGGGTCCATCTGGTGTCCCTGGGGGTCTGAGGAAGAAGAAGCCCCGAATGTGCAGGTAGCCATGTCTGTGTGCATTTCTGCCTGGCTTGTCCATCTATCCCTGGGTGTCTCTGTCCATCTGTCCCTGCATATCTGTAGCCCTTCTATCCCTTAACCCTGGGACTGTGGCCCTGGGTGTGTAGGCACAGCAGGTCTGAGCTCAGGCTGGTCTCTCCCCTCCCCAAAACCTGCTCCATTCTTTTCCTCCCCAATCTTGGGCTCCACTGACCCCTCAAGGAGATTTGAGCTGCTGCTGCTATTTTTAGCTACTCTGCACCCCTCCCTTCCCCCACTCAGGCTTTGCTGGGGAAGTGGGGAGGACAGGCTGAGCCTGGGGCACCTCCGGTAAGGCCCTTTCCCCTCGGTCCCACAAGGCCAAAGAAACAAGGGGAGTCTGGGATTATCCACAGGTACGGGGCCCATGCCACCTGCCTGAGGCTAGGAGAATCCCAGGCTATCCAGCCTCCGCCCTCTCCAAGTCTCTAAGGGCAGGTCCTAGGCCTCCAGTGACTCTTCCACAGGCCATTTGGAAAGTAACCCAGGACCGCCCCTCCCAAGTCTACCCCATAGAAGCTGGAGAGACAGAATAGGGTTCAGGATGTCAGGAAGCAGGGGAGGGAGGTACACCTGGATGAGGTAGCTCCCCTCAGGGACTTCTGGTACCAGAGATGAGATGGGTCCAATGTGATTCAGAGGGAAAGTGGCAAGACAACAGAGCACAGTCCCCTGATCTGCCAGGTCTCCTCCATCTTTAACATGAGGCTCCATCAGCCCCTGCTGTTGGGCACTTATAATAGAGGGGCTGAGACTCTCCACCCCACCCACCCAAAGAATCTAAATAGCCAGGAACCAAGTACTATATGAAAAAACCAAACAGGCCCAGAGAAGGCAAAAGAAGCCTAAGGTCACACAGCCTGTCAGTGGCAAAGCTACTCCATGTTGGGCTCTGACAAGGCCCCACCAGACTCATGGATACTAGTCAGGTTCATTACCCTTGAGCCACGGCAGGAACTCCCGTTCCTCCCTTTCCTTCCAGCCTGCTCCAGGGGTGGGCGTCAGTCCTACTGACCCCACCTCCAAGGCCAGCCTCTTTCTCTCTCCCAACCCTGACTCCAGGCTCCCAGCTCCTATGCCACCTGCCCCAGCCCCAGGAACTATGGGCAAGCAGGGCTAGAGCCCCTGGATCTCCAGGGCCAGCAGGCCACAGGAGGGGGGAATACAGGGCCGCAGGGGAAGGTGTAGAGCACAGCAGGTGACGCTGTAGCAGAAGCCTCATTAATCACCTCTCCAGCCCCCAGCTCTGCAGTGGTGAGACCATATTAGATTTTAAATTGGAAAGCGGAGAATGTGGCAGTTAGCTGGGAGCTCCCTCTACCCTGGGCCCCTGGTCACAGCCTTGTGGGCTGGAAGAGGCAGTGGGGAGGAGAAGATAGCAGCCCAGAGCCCTGTCCCCTCTCCCCCGACACACCCAGAGCCTGAGGGACTGTCCAGGCCACTAGCTCTGGGAAGGGTCAAGTCAGGGTCCAAAAAGGGGACAGAGTGAAAAGGAGGGAGCATGGTAGCCACCTTAGGGAGAAGCGCATCCCTTCTAGAAGGTAGGGCCTTTCCAGGCTTGAGGACTATGGAATCAGGCTCCAAGGTGTGGTGTCTGTGGGCAAAGACACATGGTAATGACTTACGGTTCTTATATGTGCATGTGTGTGTTTGTGTAGCTGCATACAGCCATGTGCAGACACATGCACACACAGATCCACATACTGACCTGCCCACACATGTTCATATGAAGCTACTCTGTGGCAGAAACTTGAGCTCAGGCTGTGGAATAGGCAGACCCCGTTCAGACCCATTATTTATCATTTTCCTCCTGTATGAACTAGGATGATTCACTTTGCCTCTCAGCCTCAGTTCCTTCATATATAAAGTGTAAAATATTGATTCCATGCATAAAAGGCAGTGTTCTTGAGTGAAAGATAGCTCCCTAGGGAATCCATACATGACTCATGGACAGTTCTAGGTAAATGTGGGGCCCTCCCCTAGCCCCAAGGCCAGGCAGCTATTCTAGGGCTGCCCCAGGAACCTTTGGGTGGTGGTCAGGCCGGGCTCCCTGAGCACAGCAGGCATGAAGCATTCACAGATCCTGGTCCCATACTGGGTCAGATCACTGGGGGCCAAGCATACCTGGCTACCCTCCATCCATAAAGTCCTTCTATACTGGCTCTGCCCGAGCTCCCAAAATTGCCCATTGAACACCCCACCCTCAGAACACAAATGCTCAGCCATCACTGGGAGACAAACATCATGGGTGGACAGCTCCAATCCTCCCTAAGGATTGAGTGGCTGACAGGCTCAACTCTCCCGAGGCCCTTATGAAAAAGCCTAAAGAAGTCCAGGGCTCCTTGTCATCTCTCCTGACTCAATCAGGCTCCAGTTTTCCCAGGCCCAAAGGAGGGAAGGAGACACTGACACCCCATGTTAATCTTTTGTGGGATCCCCCACTCTGGGATCTTCTCTTCTGAGCAGTGAATACTGCTGGGGTTGAGAGGTCAAGTTAAGGAGCTGCACTTTCCATCATGGTAGCCACTAACCACATGCGGCTAAATGTAAATTCATGAACTTGAAATCAAATTCAAAATTCATTGTCTCAGGCTCACTGGCCGCACTTCAAGTGCTCACTAGCCATGTGTGGCTATAGACTACCGTGTTGGACATGCAGATATAAAACATTTCCATCATCACAGAAAGCTCTATTAGATGGCAATGTTCTAGGGCTGCATGGTCTTTGTGTTTGGATCTGACACATCCAGACTGGTAACTTGGGAACTGCCCTCCCCTGGGTCCCCGCTTCTTTATCAATAAAATTTCATATCTCAGAATTATTGTGAGGGGTTTAGTGAGTGAATTCTAGTAAAGCACTTAGAATGGTGCTAGGCGTGTAGTAAATTCTCAGTAAACAGTAGTGTTCAGTGTTTTTATCCTCAGGGCCCTTTGTGGTTTACCAGATCCTGGACTGTGAGAGCTGGCAGAGCCCTTAGATACTTCTTCCATGTTACTGATAGGAAAATGGGGGCTCAGGTTGGGAAAGCGATTTGTGCAAAGGGATCTAGTCTGTTAGGGGCAGGACCAGGACTGGTGGGCTGACTTCTGGCTATTGTCAGCTACACCACCCATATGTCCTCCATCTGGCAAGAAAACTGGACCCCTGGAGATGCTGAAGCCCAGGGTTACCCATCCACCCCCAGCTTAGCATAGTGGAGGAGGGAGCCACTGCTGGCAGCTCAGGAATCCATACGCTTTCTGTCCTTGGAGGTATGCCCACAGATGGCAGACAGCCTCAGAAGTACTGGAGGGTTCAATCTTCAGAGCAGTTGGGCCAGATGCTCTTCAAACCCCAACATCTTGAGTACCAGCCCTGCCCCAGGTTTGCGATGTGACCTGGGAAAACCCTTTGGATTCCATTTCTTCCTGTGTAAATGAGGGAGGGAGGTGACGCACACAGTTTACAAGGGCTCAGATACTGGGGTCTAGCCACTTCCTTGCCTGGGGCCCAGCCAAGAGAAGGCACTACCACCCCCCAGCTGTATCTGCATGCCAGATTTGACTGAACTGCCAGGGATTGGCCAAGTGAGGGCAATAAGAGGGTGTGGTGGGGGTGGTCATTGGCAGGGGAAGAGAGGGGAGTCTGGGGTTGGGGGATCATCAGCTTTTTCCAGCAGACAGTCTTCATCAGTTGTCAGCTGGGGCCATTCTGGGGGCACTGCCAAGGGCTGGCTGCCCATCTTCTCGCTGCAGGACACACCCCTGCCCACCCCTGCTGGACAAGGGCCAAGCACTTTGGGGAGCAGGGAGCTTCCCAAGTGTGCAGACGGGCAGAATCCTGGTTTGGAAACTCTGTTCCCTGAGCCCACTCTTCACTGTGTCTAGCACACCAGGGGTCAGAATTTGAGGGCAGAGATGTGGGAAGAAAGATGCCTTGGATTCCTGTACATGTGCTGAGGGCCCATCAACAAGTGACCCTAGGAGGGGACAGCTATTGTCACATATTGGGCCAGGCAGGGATGGCTCCTCGGAGCGGGGATTGGAGGGGAAATTTTGAAGAGACAAAGAAGTAAGCAAATGAGGTTCTGGCAGAACAGTTCCCGTTTGAGTGTATCTCTATGCCCACCACAACCACTGCCCCTCCAGGACACTACCAGAACTTCCTTCCCCATCACGCCGAGCTTCAGGGTTCCTAGCATGAGGGCCCTAGGGTAGTGGTGGCCAAGCTTGAGGGGAGATAGGAGGTATAGCTGAAGGCCAGTGGGAACAGTAGACAAAGCTGAGCTGTGGAGCTGCTGAGCTCTCAGTTCTAGTCCCAGGCTTGCCACATACTGGCTGTGGGACCTTGGGCAACTTACTTAACCATTCTGGGCATCAGTATCTTTATCTCTGGGGAGGAAAAGGGATTACATGTAAAGGTGCTGAGTGCATGGTCAGCATATGAGCACTGAGTAATGGCAGCTGCCTGGCTCCAAACCATAGGAGGCAGAACACATCCATAATTTTAGAGAAGCCACACCCCAGCTCTGGGCCTCACTTTCCCCATCGGTTGTTTAGGGCTTATGCCTTTCTGTTAATACAAGCAGTCAAACCTATTCAGTTAGAGGGACACTGTGGGGTAATTATTTCAGTAGTACATGGAATCAGGCCTCAGAGACCCTATGAGGCCCTGCCAGCCTCTAGCTGGGGACCCTCAGTTCAGGTAACAGGCCTGGGCCCAGTGGAACTGTCATCGTGGAGACCAAACTCTGGCTCTGGGTGGTCCAGGTGCTCTTACTCCAGGGACCTCACTTCCTTCCCTCAGGCTCTGGGATAATGGGGGTCTGCAGGGGCCAGTCCCTCACTAATCCACTATTAAAACTTGAAAGAGGCCAGAGAACCTCCAGAATAAACTCATTAGTTTTTATGGGATTATAAATGGATCCCATTAAATTCTCATTCTCTCTATGCTGGGCCAGCTGAACCTAGAGAACCCCAAGGAGTAGGCTCCCTGCCCACTGTATCCCCCAGGCTCCTCCATACCCACCTGAAGTCATGCTCCCCTCAGCTGAAAGCCTGACCTGTCTAAAAACTCTGGGTCCCCTGCCTGTGCCTGCTTCTGCCCTTGCAGAAGATGGGGTGGGGCTGGCAGATGGAGTATAGGCCTGTCTCTAGATGGCCCTCACCAAAACCAGGATATTTCTGCTCCACAGATGAAGAAACAAAGGCTCGAGTGGGGGAGTTCCCGTCGTGGCGCAGCAGTTAACGAATCTGACTGGGAACCATGAGGTTGTGGGTTCGATCCCTGGCCTCGCTCAGCGGTTAAGGATCCAGTGTTGTGGTGTGGGGATCCCTGCGTTGCTGTGCCTATAGTGTAGGCTGGCTTTGATTGGATCCCTAGCCAGGGAACCTCCATATGCCGCGGGTGCGGCCCTTAAAAAAAAAAAAGAATCCTCAAGGTCTTGGAGTTCCTGTCGTGGCTCAGTGGTTAACGAATCCGACTAGGAACTATGAAGTTGTGGGTTCAATCCCTGGCCTTGCTCAGTGGGTTAACGATCGGCGTTGCCGTGAGCTGTGGTGTACGTTGCAGACACGGTGCGGATCCCGCGTTGCTGTGGCTGTGGCAAAGGCCGGCAGCTACAGCTCCTGTTAGAACCCTAGCCTGGGAACCTCCATATGCCGCGGGTGCGGCCCTAGATAAGACAAGAAGACAAAAAAAAAAAGATTCGAGTGGGCAGCCCCCTGCCCAAGTCAAATAGCTAGTGAGACATAGATGGGGCATTGGAACCTGAGGTTTTTCTTTTTGGGGCAGAAAGATCTGCAGAAACAACAGCACTAAGTGGGCAGCCCAGCTGGCCCTGAGGTCGCATCTTGAATCCATTGTCTGATACACCAGTTCCCCCAAGCAGGGACACCGGGTAAAGACCACCACCCTCCGCCACGGCCTCCACACAGGGCAATTCCAGCTCCACAGCCCACAGCACTGTGACCTTGGCAACCTCCTTGGCTTCACAGAGCCTCAGTTTCCCCACCTGTGGGACAGGGGTCATAATACCTACCTAGCTGGATGCTAGAAAGAAGAGTCCCCAGTCCTTCGGCTTTCCCTAAACAGAGGCTGGACACCCACCCCCCAGTCCAGATCCAAATCTGCCGGGTGGAGCGCGTGAGGCCAGGTCTCTACCCTAGCCCAGCTGGGCCCTGGGGAGGAGCGGGGCGGGGCAAGCGTCTATCCCGGAGAGGCCCCGGCGGAGGCTGAGGAAAGGGGGCCTCCTATCCCAAGAGGGTCCACGGGGGGGCGGCGCGGGCCGGGAGGCGGGAGCGAGAGAGAATCCACCGGGGAGGCATCCTGAATGGCTCATTAGTGCCGATGAAAGCCTTTTTTCATTTCGTCTAAATACTTTAAACAGGGCTCCCTCCGATGTCTATTTGCATAGCTTAAGAGCTAATGCGGGGGGAGGGCCCAGGCGGCGGCAGGCCACACCAGGGCTGGGGGCTGCCGGGAAGCTCCGGGCCTCCCCCGCAGTGGGAACGGGGGGCGGGAGAGGGAGCTGAGGGGTGTTTCCCAGCCCCAGCCCCAGCCCCAGCCCCAGCCCCGCCGGAGGGGAGGAGGGAGAGGCCGTCCAAGGAGTGCATTCCTGGGTTCGGGCACCAGGTGTACTGGGCAGGTAGGGATCATGGGAGACTGTCTTGCTATGGGCCACTGTCCCCTACATGCACGCTGGCCTTGGAGGCAACTGCCCTTTGAGCGGTGTAGTACCGTATTATCCTCGTTTTACAGTTGGGGTCGCTTACACACACACACACACACACACACACACACACACACACACACACACACACACTGCTACACAACAGGGAACATTTTTCCCCAGAAGGAAAAGGTCTCACCCGGACCAGCCTCCCCCAACCCTAGCGACCTTCTCAGTTTTTGACCCAGCAGGGGGCCGCCCTGCTCAGAGTGTGGTCTCTCCTTCTGTATTCCCACCCCCTTCACAAAATCCCCACTATCTGGAACATTAAGATTCTCATAAAACCCCTCCGAAATGCCTGTTTTACAGCTTGACGACACAAAAGACACAGAAGAGATTTGCCTAGGCTCTCTTGACGTTTCAGTGGCAGAGCTGACATTTGAACCTTAGTGTGTGTGTTACTCGGTGTTCCTACCCTGCTGAGCAGTGTCACTGGCCTTGGTTTGAGCCCCAGACTCAGATGCACTTTGGGCATGGAATGGGGGCTCCCTGGGTCCCAGCCAGAAGGCTGCCTGAAGGCCCAGCTTGACTCAGATTCGGCTCAGGTCCCAGATGCCAGAAACTCTGGTCCCAGCTCCACTTCTAACCTGTGAGAGACCTTGGACAAGTCCTTTCCTCTTTCTGAGCCTTAGAGAGTGCTCTCTGCTGGGTAGCACCAGCGTCCTCTTCCTGTGAGGCAGGCTAGTGTCCTGGAAAGACCAAGGCTTTGTAAACCAGATCTATGTATTCAAATCCCAGCTCCACCACTGAGCGACTGGGCAAGTTGTCACCTTACCTCTCCAGGTTTCAGGTTTTCTATAATGTGGGAGTAAGATTTCCCACCTCACAGATATTTGGAGTGTCGATTAAATACTCTAGGATCTGGGAATGGCCTGATTCAGTGTCTGGCACACATTAAGATGCCTGATGAGACTGGGCATCTGGGTCCTTGACACTGCCTGCTGCTGTCCCCTGCATCACACTCCCCCTTTGTCAGTCTCTACACCTTTGCACTCCATCAGGCCAAGCAGAGAGAACCTCAAGAACCTGGGTGAGGGAGTCACAGGGCTTCAGGCTTCCATCAGAATCAACCAAGGTGTCTGAAAATGCCCTCGCCCTAGAAATGGCTTGTCTCCCAGAGATTATCTTACCCTCTCTGACAGTGGGTATCACCCTCCGGGACCAAGTGGCAGCTCATTGTGGAATCTATTTGCTCGTTTGATATGCTATCTTGATCCCATTTAACCGAGTGCTCAGTCCCCCCAGATAACACAATCAGTGCAATCGACAGTGACGGGAGGTGCCCATTAGCTCTGCTCCATTACCCAGCACCTACCTGGCAGCCAGTGGGAGGAGCTGTGCCTGCTATGGTCACTTCCTGAGACAGGCACTTCTCTCCCAATGAATTCTCTCACAGGAGCCAGAGCTACGTCTCTTCTTGGGGAATCCTGAAAAGGGGACACTGGAACCCTAAGGCTCCAGCTTATGTGATGAGAAAGTCTCTTCTTCCTTGCGACATGCTAGGATCAGTCTCAGGTACCTAGCAAAGACCATATGACATCTGGGGCTGGACAAAGAGAGTAGCCCTGTCCTGATTTGTCACAGGCACTCCCTGGACCCTCCATCACTGACTCAGATGAAAGACACAGGATACTGGCAGACCATCTGCTCCAGCGGGTATGGGCCTGGCTGGGCGTCTAGTTTGGGCACTGTGTTGTCAGTGTCTGGTACAGAATGCCAAGGCACAGATGGGCTGCTTTAGTGAGCATCTCAGGAGATAGGGGTTGGTCCTAGTTTCTCAGGGCTTTGGGGCACCAAAGCCCCTCTGACCTGCATCTGCCTCCCCCACCCCAGTTGCCTCCCTCTTCCCAATTGTCTGACACATCAGAGCTGCCATGGTCTCCTGAACAGAATGTAGGCCATCTGCTGCTTCCTCGTGCCTGCCAATCCATGGGGTGGGTGTGAGCCTGTAGAATGACAGCCCCACCATGAGACGTGCAGAGGAACCGACGTTTTCCTTGCAAACTCTGTTATTTCACCCTGGCTGTGTTTCGCTTCAAGTCCTCATGCAGCCATTTTGAGAGCTGTTAGTCTCAGAATATCCTCCCAGCCTTCTCAAAACTGGCAAAATTCTATGTGAAGTAAATCTGGAGCCAGCATCCATTGACCTTTTTCTGGCAGTTAAGGATCTGGGGAGCCTGTGGGCCACAGGCAGAATATGTATCATCTCTCCAGCTATGTGGTTAAATAAGTCAATGCAATCAATAGCAGAACAACCTCAGACCAGTTACAGCAAATACGTTTCTTCTTCCATAGCCTATCTAATCAGTTGGTAGTGGCTGCCTAGATTACTGTGTTGAGAAGGATTCTGAAGTCTCATGTGGCCTCAGCAAGAAATAACCAAAATCAGTTAACAGTATCTACCATGGATTGCAGGGGTGGGTGGGCAGCATGCCAGATGACCATTCTACCACTGCTTTGGACTCTGCCCTAGATGGACCCCAGCTTGTGAGGAAAGAAAGATAAGGAGATTTCAGAGAGACAAGCAAATGGGAAAGGGAAGTAATATTATATCAGTTAATCCTGTGAGAGAAACTCCATTTTAGTTCCCACTATGGCTCAGTGGAATCCCCAGCATCCTAGAGCGGTGGGACACAGGTTTGCTCCCCAGCCCGGCACAGTGGGTTAAAGGATCTGGTGTTGCTGCAGCTGCACTGTAGGTTGCAGTGTGGTTCGGATCTGATCCCTGGCCCAGGAACTCCATATGCTGCGTGGTGTCCAAAAAAAAGAAAAAAGAAATTCCATTTTATATATGAGAAAAGTAAGGTTCAAGGAGTTTAAGTTATTTGCCCAAAATCACACAGACCCACAGTGATGGATATGAAGCTATATCTGCCTTACTCCAGAGTTTAGCTTTTCCTACCTTATTCGTATTACTGTTCTGGAAAGACAGGGAGAGAGAGAAAAGAAATGATTTTCTGAGAAGTGAGAGAATTAGGGAATCAGGAGACCCTAACAAAAATGTCACCATGTATCCATGAGACAATCGAAAATAAAATCCCAAATATATGAAGCATTTCCTGACTAACAACCAGCAGACTGACTGAGAACAGAGAGTGAATTGAATGCCTTATAATCTCAGACAGAAAAGTTACCGTGGCGGGGGATGTGCTCTTGCTAAGGATGTCATCTCCGGTCTTCAATTTACTGGTCATTGACTTTGAGCAATCATCTCCTTTCTTTGGCCTTGTTTCCTCATTTAGCAAAATAAGGCCTTTCAGCTGCTTTAGGGATGGCAAATATTTATTTGTCTTGTAGGTCTGAGGTATCAGGCATGGCTGCCTAGAGTGCTGTGTTAAGAAGGACTCTGAGGCCAAATCTGAGAACAGCCAGGAAATAGGGCAATGATAGATTAGTAATGTCCACCTCTGGTGTCGGAGGGGAGAGGATCTCATGTGCCATCCTTGCAGTATGTGATATCATCTCACTTCCAGCTCTAAAATTCTACAGCTCCATGATTCTCAACAGTGAGGACACTCCCCAAGGTTCTCTGTCAAAGGAGAGATGGATCTCCTACTGCCTCAACTGAATGTGATGCTCCTCAGTGTGGGGCAGGCTGAGAACCTCTGATCATCTGTTATTGTTTCAGGACTCTCCTCAGAGGCCCCAACAGTGGGGGAAGGGAAGGCCCCCGACATGGAGGAGATGGATGGGGAGCTGACAGTGGCCCCCACACCTGAGCAGCCAGAACGAGGCGTCCACTTCGTCACAACGGCCCCTACCCTGAAGCTGCTTAACCACCACCCCCTGCTCGAGGAATTCCTACAAGAGGGACTGGAGAAGGGCGAGGTGGAGCTGAGACCAGCACAGCCGTTCCAGCCTGACCCACCTACGTCATACACCCCAAGTCCCCTTCTGCGCCTGGCCAACCATGACAGCCGCCCCGTCTTCACCAGCCCCACTCCGGCCATGGATGCGGTACCTACTCAGCCCCAGTCCAGGGAAGGACCCTGGAGTCTGGAGTCAGAACCTCCTGCACTTCGTATTGTAGCTCCCCTACCTCCAGGGCCCAGCATGGCTGTGCCCACCCCAGGCCCAGGGGAGAAGCCCAGTGCTACACTCCCTAGCAGAGCATGGACCCCAACCCAAGAGGGTCCTGGAGACATAGGCAGGCCATGGGCTCCAGAGGTCATGTCCCAGACGACAGGGCTCGGGACTGAGGGGACCGTCGCCACCTCTACGGCTTCTGGGGACGATGAGGAGACTACCACCACCGTCATCACCACCACCATCACCACAGTGCAGCCGCCAGGTCAGCTACTTGCTGGCTTACAGATCTAGAAATGGGGAGGGTGGCGCACCATGGGGCCCCTGTATTCTTCTCTCTCTGTCACTGTGCTGGCCTGTCTTGCCCTCTGGCACCAAGGGCCAGCCTGCAGGAAGCAAGCGGATTGGAACCAGATAGACCCAGGTTCAAATCCTGATTGGGAACAACTACACCAGACATTAGGAATTTTATCTAAACTCCCTGAGCCTCATCTGTAAATGGCAATAAGAAGACCTACCTCACTGAGACACTGCAAGAACTGAGATAAGATCGCACCCAGTGGGTGCTCAAGAGAAGGTGGTCCCCTACTTTCTACAGGGTACTTTCTCCCAAGGGGCAAGCTTCACCACACACATGCGTGCACACACACACACAGACACACATAGACACAAGCAGAGAGGGGTTCGCCATAATTGGACCTGAGCTGGATTTAGCCTTATGTTTCCTCCTGCCTCCCAGGCCCTTGTAGCTGGAATTTCTCAGGCCCAGAGGGCTCTCTGGACTCCCCCTCGGCCCCCGGCTTCCTCTCTGACATTGGCCTGGACTGTCTCTACTACATCTCCGTCTACCCTGGCTATGGTGTGGAAATCAAGGTGAGTGACCTGGATCTGGCAGGGGCAAAGCTGGGGCTAGTGTATCTTTCCAGAAAGGTGCCAACTGTGGGGGGAGGTAGGGATGTGCAAAGTCACCAGTTGACGGAGGGTTGTCTAGGGCCAGGGCTGGGTAGTGGACATAAAACATGGTCAGATTCTGCCCCATGCACCAGGGAATGAAGAGACTACTGCTCCTACTCGGCAGTGCCTAGGCTGAGAAGGACTGCAGGAGCAGCAGGTGTGCCCATCCTGTTCCCCCAGAGGCTTAATCAGGAGCTTACGAGAGCCTGAGGAGGGGGCTATAGCCTCTGATGGGCAGGGGATTGGATAAGTGTCTGAATCCATGTGTCTGGGTGGAGAAAACTCAGGGCTGCCTGGTCGGGCGTGTGAGAGCCATGGAACCTCACTGGCTCATTCCCTTCAGCAAATAGTCCTCTGGGCCAGGCCCTGTGCTGGCTTCTGAGCTGGAGAGGTGGGGCAAACATGCATGGCCACATCACACCCTGGAGCCCAGCCTCCTGCCTCCTGCCTGCCTGGGCCACCTCTCCTCTCCCTTGATATTAAGGCTCTCTCTTAACCCCCAAACCTGAGCCTACAGATCCTCATGAATGTCCCACGGGGTCCTCCACCTCCGCATGCCTCAAACCAACTCTTCCTTCTTGTTCCCCCAAACATGCTTGCCACCCCACTCCTGTCCTCAGAGATTGACTCCAATCAGTCAGCAAGTTGGAGCAGGGCCACCACAATGCATTGCTGTCCCTGGAGCTATGAGGCTAAGGGCATCTTGGCCCTTCCCTCTCCCTCTTCTCCAAGCCCACCAACTCATGTCCAAGTTCTACCACCGTGACACTCCCCCAAACTCAGATCTGCCTGCTGCTCCTCCTCTATCCCAACCACCACATGGTCCAGCCACTGTCATCCCTCCCCTGATGATGCAGTGGCTGCCTCACTGGTCACCCCACTCATGCTTGCACCCTACTACCATCCTCCATCAACACCACAGTCATATTTCTAGAATGAAATCAATCTTACCTCCCACACCTCCCCCAAGGCCCTCTAAATCAATGGCGGTCCCTCTGGGGTCATCTCTAGCCACTTCCTCTCTTGTTCTCTACTCCTGCATTGTGCTGAACAGCTTGCGGCTAAGGGAATGGACCAAGTACACTTTCCCCACCAGCCCCAACTGCACCTGCTTGTCCCTTTACCAGGAAGGGTCATTCTCCTATCCCCTCCCATAGGAGTGAACCCTGGCATGGCTTTTTCTAGGAATTCTCTCCTGATCCCCAAAGCATGGGGCATTCGCCATCCTAGCTCTTCACTGTCTCCCACGGTTCTATTTATAGCTGTCCACCTTCCCAGTGAGCCCCTTGAGGGGTGCCTTGGAGGATAGGACCCAGACTGGGTTCTCCATGGGCTAACTGAACGAATGGACAACTGAAAGCAGGAAAGGAATGAAATGACATTTAATGTGAATCTGGAGACTGAATGGAGGTTGGAGACCAGACGCATTCAGTCCAGGCGAGGGAATCAGGCAGGTGACTGCGGAGCACAGGGAAGGGGGCAGAGGAAGAGTCCAAGGAGCAGAACAGCTCTGCCTATTCCCCCTTTCCGGCCTGCTCCCCACCCACCCCAGAGCCCCTGGATCTGGGCCTGGAGCCAGCTCATCTGTCTTGGAGCACAGCCCTCTCCTTTGGGAGTGTCAGGCCCAGGTCTCCAAGTCAGGGACTGAGGAGGGAGGACGCTCTCCCACCACTGGTGGTCGCCTCCCCTTATTGCTGTAACTGTTTGCTCCCGTTCTGCAAGCCCTGTGCCCCTCGCTCTGGGCTGACTGGGAGGGTAATTAGGAGCAGCCATCACCCCCCCCCAAGCCATTAGTACTCAGTGCCACTTAATTAAGGTAATTAATGTAAAATCATCACCTAATGAGTGGTGGCACCGGCTGTGGCTCACCGGGTAGAAGGCGCCAGCTGCAGGTGTGGGGAAGGGGGTGGGAGGGGGCAGATGCCAGGCTGGCTGCCCCGCTGCAGGCCTGGGCTGGCTCCGCCTGCCCCCACTGACACCCACTGGGCCAGGCAGTGCCCAGTCCTGCTGCTCTCCACAATGAGGCAAGATGCTGGTTCTGTCTGCCCTGGCCCTGGCCCAGGCACAAGCCACACCCTGGGTGCCCACCCTGTCGTGTAAGCCCCCATAAGCCCCAGTGTCTATCGTCTGGTTCTGCCACATTTTTTTCATCAAACGTAAAAGCCGTTACCAGGCAACCTTAAGATGAAGACCTGCCACAGCCCTGGATTGCTCTTAGGAAATGCAGTAGGCAGATGCTGGCCCCACACTCTACCTCCCCACCGTGGGGCAGAGTCCTTGGAGACCCTGTCAGCCCTGATGGCCTGAGGTAGAGTCTAAGGCCATGGCAGGGAGGGCCCCAGGGGGAAGGGACTGAGTTAGGGCTGAAGCAGGATTCAGGTTCTTCTTTCATGGCCAGTTCTGGCAACCTCTGCTCCTATGTGGGCCTCCTGGTCTCATCTCACAGGCCGCCTGGGGACTTAAAGAATTAGTGGGGGAGTTCCCCTTGTGGTTCAGCAGTAAAGAACCCAACTAGTATTCATGAGGATGCATGTTTGATTCCTGGCTTTGCTCAGTGAGCTGTGGTGTAGGTCTCAGAGGCAGCTCGGATCCCAAGTTTCACTGGCTGTGGTGTAGGCCAGCAGCTGTAGCTCTGTTTCAACCCCTAGCCTGGGAACTTCCATGTGCCATAGGTGCAGCCCTAAAAAGCAAAAAAAAAAAAAAAAATTGCTGGGAGTTTCCATTGTGGGGAAGACCTGACATTGTCTCTGTGAGGATGCAGGTTTGATCCCTGCCTGGCTGAGTGAGTTAAGGATCTGGTGTTGCTATAAGTTATAGCATGGTCAAAGGTGGAGCTTGGATCCGGTGTTGCTGTGGCTATGGCTCAGGCCCCAGCTATAGTTCCTATTCAACCCCTGGCCCAGGAACTTCCATATGCCACCACAGGAACGGCCATAAAAAGGAAAAAAAAAGAATTACTTACACTGTAGACTAATACCCACCCAATGGATAGTTGAAAAAAGCTGAAGCCATCATGGAAAGGGAATTGCCCAAGATCACTCCATTAATCATTCATTAACTAATGTTTTTTGATGAATGAATTTGTTCTGCAAATATAGATGGAGCAGTTACCACATGCCAGGCTCTGTGCTGGGCACTGGGGACACAGACCTTCAGAGTTAGGGAGACAGAAATTATGAACGATGACCACAGAAAGTGCAGTTCTGTTGGGGCTGGGGATAGAAGCACAGAGGACCATAGAATTCCAGGATGGCGCACTCTCCAACAGCCAGGGGGTTCAGGGCATAAGAAAGGCTCCCTGGAGGTGATGATACCTGCTTTGAAGCCTGAAGGATGAGAGGCCAGCAGCCAAGCCTGGACTGGGAAGCAGCAGGTAAGGTAGACTGACCCTTGAAGGCTGCCCAGGTAGTTTTGGACTGATGACCTTATTGCATAGGAGCAGGAGGTAGACTTATGGGCTTCTGGACTGAACCCCTGCCAGAAGCTGGGCCTGAGTACAGTGCCCTCTTGCTCAGGGCTGGCAGTTGGGTCAGGCCCTGCTGGGCACTGAGGGTGGCGCAGCTGGAAGGCCTAGGAGGCTGCCCATTGCTCCTTCAGGCTTGCAGAAGGCTTGTGCCTTCTCCCCACCATGGGTAATCCCCTGCCGGCCCCTCCATGAATTCACAGAGATGGCTCAGGGTAGGTGGAAGGGCTGGAATTCAGGCAGGGAGGATGGGAGGAACCATGGGAGGGGAGGAGCATCTTAAGGACTCACAAATTACACCCCTGTTCAGGTCAGCCTGACACCATGCTGAGCCCCTGCCATGTGACCACAGCCCTGGCTAAAGTCTGGGGCCTGGGCAAGACCCTCTCAATTCTCTCTTCATGAAGAATAGCCTCAGGGGTTCCAGAATCCCTAACAGGCCAGATCTCCATGGCTTGGACCACAGCCCTTTATAACCTGCTTCATCCCCTGCCCCCTGCCTCCCTTCAGGATGCTGCAGTTCTCTGTGCCCTCCGAGGCTGAGGGTCTGAGTGCCAGTGGAAAGGAAGTCAGGTCAAGCCCTCTATCATTGGAAGAGATAGGACCCTGGAATCTTTCTGGAGGGATCCAGAAAGGTACCTTCAGGAAGGGTGGGCATGAGCCCCGTGGCCCATGAGAGTCCCATTTTCTCTCCAGACAGCCAGTCTCTCCTGAGGGCTCCAGGCTTTTCTGGGCCTGGCTCATGTCTCACTGTGTGGCACTCCAAGAGCCTTCCCTCTGCCAGCCCCCATCTTGGCTTGGCTGTTCTCTGTACCATCTGGAGCCTGGGCACAGCTGTCCACAGTTCCTGTCCTAGTTCCCCAGGTGGCCCCAGTGGAACACTGTTCTTCCATGAGAGGCCAGCTGTCAGTTTAATAAGAAGAACACCCCACTCTTCTAGGCCAGGTCAGCACTAGGCCCAATGTGGACACCAGGAGTAGGGTGATAGGTCAGTGGGGTGAGATTTCTGGAAATCTTTTTCCTGACTCCTAAATGGCCTGTCTGAAACAGGGCGGGGGCAGGGTGTGTTTCACAGGGAGGCAGAAAGGAGTGGCACCATGGATTTAGGCTCATTTTTCCATGACCCTACCCCATAAGGCTTTGTTATCAGTTAAGCATCCATTAAGATGAGAACATAGAAACTGTCGCATAGGGCTGGGGTTCCAGTCCTGGCACTGAAGCCCATCTCTCTGTCACTGGCCTTCTCTGGGCCTGTTTCCCTTTCTAGCTCTTTTTTTTTTTTTTTTCTGGCCATGCCCATGGCATGTGGAAGTTCCCAGGCCAAGGACTGAACCCACACCACAGCAGCAACCAGAGCCGCTGCATGACAACACCAGATCCTTAACCCTCTGTGCACAAGGGAACTCTGTTTCTCTTTCTGTTAAAGCAGATTGAGCCTGATGTTGCAAAAGTTCTGTCTCAGCCCATTCCTCTGAGTATGGCTCCTTTTCTGGGTTCAGGAAGTTCTCTCACAGGTCAGACTGGGCTATGGCACCTCAGGTGCTCGATTTTGTTTCCTGCGTCCTAACAGCTGCGGAACCTGAGGCCAAGGAGAGGGTGGCTCCCAGGTACGGTACCTCCCAGGCAGAGCCCTGGCAGACCTGAAGTGAGGTTGCTGTCACTGTGGGTACGGCCCAGGTCTCTCCAAAAAAGGGAAAGAGGACTACTGATGCTGAGCCCACTCTGTGCTGAGCCCCTTATGGGCAGGGTCTAACTTAATCCTTATAACCCCCCAAGGTAGGTATGATTATCCTGTTTTACAGATGAAATTGTTGTTCAGAGAGGTCATGCGACTTGTTCAAGGACCTTTCTACTAGTCAGTGATGGAGCTGGGATTTGATCCCAGGGCTTCAGAGGCCCCCCCATTCTTTCCCTGGCCCAGACTCACCTGGGTGTGGCAAATCCAAAGAACGAGTTCAGTTGGGGAACTCCACCCCCACCCCAACCCCTATTCTCAGCCCAAGGCTACCTGCTCCTATAGGATCCCCACCTCAAAGTCTCCCATTCTTTGGGGAGAGGCCTGAGTTGCTGTGCATGAAGACAGAGCCCTGGACCAGGAATCAAGAGTCCTGGCCTGGGAGTGCCCATCGTGGCTCAGTGGTTAATGAATCCGACTAAGAACCATGAGGTTGCAGGTTCAATCCCTGGCCTTGCTCAGTGGGTTAAGGATCCGGCATTGCTGTGAGCTGTGGTGTAGGTTGCAGACGCGGCTCGGATCCCGCGTTGCTGTAGCTGTGGTGAAGGCCGGCTCCTACAGCTCCTGTTAGACCCCTAGCCTGGGAACCTCCATATGCCGTGGGTGCGGCCATAGATTAAAAAAAAAAGCAAAAAGAGTCCTGGCCTGGAGTCCTGGCTTTGCTTGGATTTACTGTGTGACCCAAAGAGGAGTTCTCAACCTGATTACAAGGTTCCCTTCTCTGTAGAGTGGAGTAAACACAGCCTGTCCTGCCTCCCTTATTGAGGTTTTATGAGATAGGAGAGGATAATGGGTGTGCAAGAGCTTTGAAAACTGTAAAGGATCTCATGGGAAGAATCGTGTTGGAACGAGGAAGCACATGCATGTGTGGGCAGTGTGCCAGGTCATGTGTTTGAGGGAGCTGTGTGCATGCAGTGGGCTTATATCAGTACATGCATGTGTGTCGGTGATTTGGAGAGTGCAGTGGAGCAGGGGCTGTGGTCAGCTTCTCGGGGCTCAGGTACTGGAGGTGGAGCTCACACACAAGAGTCATCCTTGAGCTCATTGCCTGTGTAAGGTTGTACTCAGGCGACTGTGTACAAAGACTTGTGGCACCATCCTACCTATGAGTCACACCATTAGAGCATGTTTCTGGAGACCGACTGGCAGCTTCCGTGGGGACAGTCAAGGCTGATGGTCTGGAGGTTGGCAGAGGGCAACCTGAATCCTCTTCCCATCCAGGAAGGAGTCAGCCCTGTCAAAGCGGTCATATTTCCTTCTTGAACTGACCCCTGGTCTGCTGGAAGCCAGGCAGTGTTAGCCCAGGGTCCTGTGCTGAGGAACTGTCCTCAGCTCCCTCTGCTTCTGTCTTTCCTGGCCTGGCCCCCAGCTCCCCTCTTGTCACTGGCTAGGGGTGTGAGAAGACAGCCCTTGTGAGCAGAGCTGACATTTCAATCTGTCTTTCGAGCTCTTCAGATGCCTGCAAATTACATCAAGGCTTCATCACCCCCCTTGTCCAACACCCCGCCCTGTCTGGCCCCTGTCAGAGCTGGCCCTCAAACGAGTGACAAATTACATACAGCCACTGCGGCAGGCCTGCAAGTGGATGCTTCAAACCCCAGGGACCTGCACTGCACAGATAGCCTCTAGCTGAGAATAGGGTGCCTTCTGGATACAAGCCCTGAGCAATCAGGACCGCTCCATTCCATTCCCTCATGGAACCCCTTCCACCAGGCCAGCTTGAGGGGGCCATGCCTTCCCCAGGTCAGGAGGCCAGAGGTCTCAGCTCCCAGTTTTCCCAACTTTACAGGCTTCTGGGGGAAATGATGGCTTAAAGTCTTGAAAAAAAGCCCAGTCTGGCCAAAAATCACCTCCCTGCTAAAACCTGGCAGACCTGGGGCCTGGGAATAAAGATGTCTAGAAATCTGTCTGCAGGTGACACCCCCATGAGGTTGGGAGCGAGGGAGAGAGCTGCCTTTGCCTCTGATAAGGCAAGACTCTGCTGCTTAACACCTTTGTGACCTTTTGCAAGCTCCTTAGCCTCTCCCAGCCTCTGTTTACCTAAGGGGGTTTTACCGCCTATCTTATAGAATTGTGGTGAGGATGAAATAATATCTGTAAATAGTTCCAGGCTTGACACATGGTAGGTGCTGTGTGAATGGTAATTGTTATTGCTGCCGCTGCTGCTGGCAAAACAGCACGGTCAGGAGCTAGAAGTTAGAGGTCAAGAGAGTTTATGCGAACTAGGAAAAATGCTAAATTCATTTCTACTTCTCTGCCTTCACTTCCTTGGTAATTTCCCTGCAGTGATGTCTTCCCTTCCTCCTCCTCCTCCAGTCCCGCCCCGCCCCCTAAGGCGCTCTCAGACCCACCCACTCCGAGCTCTCCCTGAGCCTGCAACCCCTCCACTCCCCCCTAGAGCATTCAATTCCTGCTGCAAGCATTCAGTCCCACTTAAGGCAGAATTATATGCTGCCTGGCATCTCTCGATAATTACGGATTCCACGTGTGTGAGTCTTGTTTGCCCAACTCTGGAATCACAGAATCTCCAAGTTTGAGGGGACCTCATCCAGCCTCCGGCTGCCGGAGGAATTCCCTGAGGCATGTCTCCAGCAGATGGTCCAGCAGCCTCCACCCAAACGTGCCCTGGCAAGGAGCTCCTCACAGAGAGGTGGCACTTCTGTCCCAGCATCCTGACTAGGCCCCCCAAACTCCCAAGTCTTTCCTCCCAGGCACGGGAGTCTACAGATGAGTCCATTTTCATCACCCACAGTCTGATGGGCCCAGAGCCTAGCACAGCTCTGTCCTTGAACCTGGCTGGGCTCAGCATCCTCTGTGCGTCTCAGCTCATGGGAATCTGGCAAGGAATGTCTCTCCAGTGACCCCCACGTTCAGTCTTTCCACACATATCTTTATTGCAACAGCAGAGGATGTTGTGACCCAAAATGCTACCTTAGGCTTTAACAGAAAGAAGCTAGAGGACAGGTGGAGAGGGCCTGAAGTAAAGGAACTGACTGGCCTGGCTTGGGAGGATGGTAGCCCTGAGATCTGAAAGAATGAGCAGCTTCAGCAGGAGAGAAAGAAAGAAAGGCACTCCCTGGCCAGGGTTCTGCATATGCAGATGCCCAGAGGAGGGGAGTGAGGCATGCCCTGTGGCTGCGGTGAATGTGAGAGAGGCTGACACAGCTGCCAAGGCCACCTGTGAGCTGGGAAGTTTGGACCTTATCCTGTGGACAATCTGAAGTCACCAACAGGGTTGGGTAGGAGAGAGAGAAATGATCTGATCTGAGATAGTTAGGGCACGGGAGATGAGTTGGGGTGGGAGGGATGAAGGCCAGGTGAGAAACAATGGGCAGGGGCCTAAACAGAATCAAGATAGAGACAAAGGGATGGAGAGGAGGAATCAACTGGAATATTTAGGAGGTAAGACTGGGAGGGCTTTGGTGACTCACTCGATACCACTTAACTAGCCCTGGTGGGTAATTCCTGAAGGTCCTGCCTCACAGCAACACAGCAGGGACCTTGGAAACCAAGCAGATCAGTGCTTTGGAATGATCCACAGATCTTGTTAAAATGCAAAGAATGCTTTAGTAGATCTTAGGTGGGACCTGAAATTCTACATTTCTTACAAGCTCCCAGGTGGTGCTGATGCTCCCGGCCCAGGGACCACATTTTGAGGAACAGAGATTCACACTAGGCCATTAATATGATGAGGAAGCTCATCTAAAGCTCAAATAGGGGAGTTCCCATTGTGGCGCAGCGGTTAATGAATCTGACTAGGAACCATGAGGTTGGGGGTTCAGTCCCTGGCCTTGCTCAGTGGGTTGACAATCCAGCGTTGCCGTG
Source organism: Catagonus wagneri (assembly GCA_004024745.2). Lineage (NCBI taxonomy): Eukaryota > Metazoa > Chordata > Mammalia > Artiodactyla > Tayassuidae > Catagonus > Catagonus wagneri. The sequence goes on from PVHT020000004.1 coordinate 3,769,004, forward strand.
AGCTATGGTGTAGGTCGCAGATGTGGCTCAGATCTGGCGTTGCTGTGACTGTGGTGAAGGCCGGCAGCAACAGCTCTGATTCGATCCCTAGCCTGGGAACCTCCATATGCTGCGGGTGCGGCCCTAAAAAGCAAATAAATAAATAAATAAATGAATAGCTCAAATAGAATACTTTTCCAAGCTCACATGGTTAGGATTAGGTCCCAAACCTCGGGGCTCCCAATCCAATGCTCCTTGTACCAAGCAGCACTGCCACTTCTGGGCAGAGTCCGCTGCTGTCGAGTCCTTCTTTGACTGGAGGCATGGAGTCCAGAAAGATGTTCAAGGGATTGAAGGCCTAAGGATTGGGTTGGTAACAGAGGAGCCTGTGACACCCAGAAGAGTTGGAAAAAGAAGTCCAGAGAAGAGAGGATGGAAGGGTGACTGGCATGTGGAGTGACATGGTGTAAGGCTGGGCTGAGCATTCAGCAGGAGCCAAGTTGGGCGGGGCCTCCAGGGCCACAGCAAGGAGTCTGGACTAGATACTATGGTCTGCGTGGGCTCGCTGGAGAATTTAAATAAGGAAGCACCATGAGCAGCAACAGACTGGGGCTATCCCAGGCTGCAGTTCAGAAAATATTGATATGGAGGGAGGAGTGGGTTCAGCTGCAGGGAGGCTGCAGCGATTATCTAGGTGAGCAGTGATGATGAGGAGCTGAGGAGGTGGCGGTGGGGAACAGATCTGGAGACCAACTGACAGGACTGCATGACTGATTGGATGTGGGGTATGAGGGAGGAGGCAAGATGCCAGTTTCTAACTTGGGCATGCAGATGGATGGTGAGGTCATTCCCTGAGATGGGGAACCAAGGGAGCTGCTGGTTGGGAGAAGGGGTTGGCTCAGTTTGGGGCAGGCTGGGCGTGAGATGCCCGTGAGGCATCCACAGGGGATGGTGAGGGGCAGCTAGCCACATGGGTCTGATGCTTAAGACCCCACCTTGCTGGCTGGACCCTCGAACACCATCTAGTTCACCCATTACATCCCCACTTTACAGGTAAGAAAATTGAGCCTGGAGCAGCGAAGGGACAGGAAGCATTTGGTGCTGAAAACTTTGGAAACAGACATGTTTACAAATCCCATTCCTGCTCATCTCTATGTGACCTTGGATAGTTAGAGTCTCTGAACTTCAGGTCCCATTTCACAGGGTTACTAAGAAGGTAAATGAGTTCCTCCTGCACTGAGGTGCCTGGCTCAGGGCCTGGGGGCTCCAATGCCCAAGAAGCACTGAGGATTGGCCAAGCCCCAGGAGCCTGAGGGCAGCAGGGCTCAATCAGCAAGAAGCCTGATTTCTGCCTTGCTCTGTTTCTACCGGCAGGTCCAGAACATCAGCCTCCGAGAAGGGGAGACAGTGACTGTGGAGGGCCTCGGGGGACCTGACCCGCTGCCCCTGGCCAACCAGTCTTTCTTGCTGAGGGGCCAAGTCATCCGCAGCCCCACCCACCAAGCAGCTCTGAGGTTCCAGAGCCTCCCACCACCTGCTGGGCCTGGCACCTTCCATTTCCACTACCAAGGTAGGCAGCTGAGGGAAGAACCAGCCCAGACTGGCTGTCCTCCTGGGGAACTCTGGTGCTGTTACAGCCTGGGGGGAACAGGGAGAGGCTAGTAACACACAGTTCAGGTGCCTGGTGAAGCTCTGTACAGCTGGAGGTGAGTATTGCCTGTCTGATACCCCCAGGACCTTCCCTCCTCCACCTGCCACCCTGTAGAGGTTTTTGTTTTGTTTTGTTTTCTTTTCTTTTCTTTTTACAGTTGCATCTGCGGCATATGGAAGTTCCCAGTGTAGGAGCTGAATCAGAGCTGCAGCTGCCGGCCTACCCCACAGCCACAGCAATGCGGGATCTAAGCCACATCTGCGAACAACACTGCAGCTTGTGGCAACGCCAGATCCTTAACCCACTGAGTGAGGCCAGGGATTGAACCCACATCCTCATGGACACTGTGTCAGGTTCTTAACCCACCGAGCCACAACAGGAACTCCCAGAGAACTGGTCTTGAAAGTGGACCAACACAGAATAAGGTAGCCTTGGGTGTGTACATTGCACTCATCCATCCAATAAGCTTTTCCTAGGCAACTGCTCCTTGCCAGGCCTGTGCTGGAGCCTGGCAGTATTAAGATCAAGATAAGTCCTTGCCCTCAAGGAGTTCGGATCTCTGTGGGAGGAGGATGCTTAACAGACAGTAACAATAGATGCCCTCTCCCCAGATGCAGGGGGATCAAGGTCAAAAGAAATTGACCATCTAGACGTCCTGAGCTACCAACCTCACCTTCCTGAACTGCCTCACTCACCCTGGACCTGGCCCATGTGCCAATCAGCTCAGAAAACCTCTTGAAGTAGAGGGTAGCGTGATGTAATGGGAAAATCGGGAGATAGGGCAGCTCTGTGTCTGAATCTGTTTCCTGTTGGCTATTGACTTGGACTAGTCACTTGACCTCTAACCCTCCTTTTCCTCTGCTATAAAATGAGACCAAAACACCTACTCCGCAATGATGGTGAGGATTAAACAAAATGATGCAGGTCAAGAGCTCAGCATGTGCTCCATGAAGAAACTGGAAACCAATATTAATGAACTGGCAAGAAGGGCAAGGGAGGAGAAGGGGCTTGGGACTCTCCCTCTCCCATCAGCATCTCTCCTGGATCCACCTTCCCCAGGAAAAGTCTTCTTGATTCCTTGTGTATCTGCTACAGGGTAAGGAGTTCAGATTGGGGAGTGCTAATGGGGAAATACTTGGTGCGAACAATTACAGGACTGCCTTGCATTGTCAGAGACTACTTCCACAGCCCCTCAGGGGGCTACAACCACTCCTCTGAAGATGGGGATGCTTGTAACCCCCTAATGAGTACTTGCCCCTTCCTGGCCTCTCCACCCAAACTGGGGAAGCAGGCTGGCATAGCAGCAGAGAGCCTAATGGTCAGCAGTGGCTGCCAGGGGCTTGTCAGAGGCCAAAGGCCAGCTGAGGCAAGGGTGAGCATCCAGGCAGACCAGCCAGCCTCCCTAGTGGCTCATCAGTCCTCCCTAGCAGTGGGCATAATTTCACACCACAGTAACTTTCTTTCTTGCTTCAAATCCCTTTGCACATACCCCGAGACCTTCTCTGTTAGGTCCAAGAAAGGTAGCTGAAAGACAGTGAGTTGGAGGCCTGGTGAGGGGTGCAGACTGCAAGGAGGGGCTGGGAGAGCCGGCCCACTCCTGCATCCTTCTCAGTTCCCAGAAGCCCTCCCTTCTCAGCCCAGTTTTTGTCAATGATCAGCTCTTTCCTTAATGAGTGTAATTCCCCTAATTATAGGCTGTAATTAGTCCTGATCCCAGAGATGGGAACAGGAAGAGCGTGTGCTCATCCACGCATCTCCCTGGGCTGCAGAAAGAGGGTGCCAGAGGAGGGCGTGAGGGGCCCTGTACCCACTCTCCTGCCAGAGCTGTCCAAGGTAATGCTGGCGATCACAATGATAGGCCCCCACAAGGGCCTCATCTGCAGAACCAAATTCCAACTCCCCTCCCACAGCCTCAGGCAGGGTGAGGAAGCAGAGGGCCGTGCCAGCCGTCCCCCTCCTCCCTCCTGAATATTCCTGGCACTGGACTTGGCCCCAGAAACAGATGCCAGGGAGAAAATAGCTCAACAGATTGCAGTGATGCAGGCTCCCCGGGAACAGTCGTCATGGCAACAGGAGGAAGCTCATCTGGGAAGTCGCACTTTACCCACCATGGAGTCTGGGGGCTTAGTCTGCCCTTAGCCTCCTGCTCTCACCTAATCTCAGCCCAATTTCCTAAGCTGTGAAATGGGGAACCTACCTTCCCAGAAATGTGATAAGAACTCGTGGGGAGGATGGAAGTACCTGTGCTGGGCATGACGTCTGACTCATGGCTTAGACCTCCCTGGGTATCATCCCCTCCATTCTGGATAGAGTGCCCCATACCCTTTTCCCCATCCCATCCCAGCCTGGGGTTCCTCCCCAGATCACTGTGAGCGGCTGCCCTAAACAACCACCCAGGACAGCCTTGACTATTACTCTCAGTTTCTCTGACTCCCAAGCCCAGGTTTCTGCTTCACCTGGGGAAGCAAGTGGGAAAGGGGAGATGGAAAGCAAGTGGGCTTTAGAGCCAGGAGCAAGTGCCCACTCTACCACTTACCGGCTGTGTGATCAGGGCAAGTCCCTCAGCCTCTCTGAACCTTATTTCCTCATCTGGAAATGAGTTAATAACCCCTACCTTGCCTTCCTTCCTCCTAAGCATGTTGTTGACATCAAGTAAGAAGAGTGTGAAGGCATATTAGAAGCTGGAAGGTGCATGCAGATGTGAGATGCTTGTCTTAATCAAGATGACAGACAGAGGAGTTCCCGTCGTGGCGCAGTGGTTAACGAATCCAACTAGGAACCATGAGGTTGCGGGTTCGATCCCTGGCCTTGCTCAGTGGGTTAAGGATCCGGCGTTGCCGTGAGCTGTGGTGTAGGTTGCAGACGTGGCTTGGATCCTGCGTTGCTGTGGCTGTGGCGTAGGCCAGTGGCTACAGCTCCAATTAGACCCCTAGCCTGGGAACCTCCACATGCTGTGGGTGTGGCCCTAAAATGACAAAAGGCAAAAAAAAAAAAAGATAACAGACAGTAACAGCAGGCTGGTGTGTTCAGTGTTTGTTCTGTGCCAGACATTGCCCATATATCCTCTTACTTAACCCCTCATGTAACAACATTGGATGCAGTACTCCAAAAGGGTGGGTAAATAAGGAAACTGAGGCACAGAGAAGTTAGGTAACTTGCCCAAGGTGGCACAGCAAGTAGGGAAGCCTGTATTCAAACCCAGGCAGTCTGACCTCAAAGCCCACCCCCTATGCACTGCCCCATACTGCCTGTCAATTACAATCAACCACTCATTGGCCATTCTTTTAAGAACTCTGTGAGAGAGGGATGAATAGGAATCATCTCCTCCTTTCACAGACAGTGACTAAGGCCAGGACAGATGAAAATCACAAAACTTGTGTCCAGACCCTGGTCTGCCCAAAGGCAGCCCTTTTCTCTTCATACAAAGGCACACAGAGGCTACCAGAGTCTCTGTTTGGACCTCTCTTACCAGCCACCTAGTGCCACCCGTAAAGGTGCCCCCCCACCACTCCAAGACCCAGGAGTGGTTCCTCAGTCTAGACAGTCCTCATCTCTCTCACCACCTCAAGAGTTTTCAGACTCTGCAGCCCAGGTTCTTCACTCAACCTCTCTTCTTGACTCCTGCAAGGCCTTCTTCACCTCTCAGACCCAAGCCCTGACCCCCATTTTGAGCTAAGGCCTTAGCCTGGCCTTGGATTGGGGTTTGCCAGGTTGTTTTATAAGATTTGCTGCCACCATTTGGTCATGCTTGGTATGACAACTCCACAAGTTTCCTAATTTCCCAGGGCAATGTGACCCACCTTTCCAAGGTGTGCACTGTCTCCCCACCCTCACCCAATGCCATTTTAAAGAGAAATACACAGCACTTACCACCAAGCTTTTTAGCATTCCTCAGTGAACACTTGGAAAGCTTTTACTGTCTGACTTCAGTCTTTCCTGCAGTAATTCATATTTGTCCCTCATAGGAAAAATAATATCAGTACTTTAATCAGTATGGGCTTTTAACTGTTTCAAGTGCTTTCATATCTATAGGTCATTCAAGAAATATTTCTTGAAGATGTACTGTCAGCTGGGTTTCAGGGATTCCAAGCTGAATAAAATACTATCTATCTCATTTATTTTCACAATAGCTCTGTAGGCAGTCTGGCATTTTGAAATTCATTTAACAAATGAAACCATGATACAGAAAGGCAAAGTAGCTTGCCTAAAGTATCAGAAAGCTTGGAGCAGAACCCGAACCTCCAACTTCCATTTCTCTAACCAGCCCAGGCTGCTGGAAATATCACTGGCACCTTCTAGGGAGAGGGATCAGAGTCTTCTTCTGGAATTCTGATGCTTCCTCTGGCATCAAGAGACACCTCGAGGCAGGCAGTGGCAAGCCCCTTTTGCCCTAGCTATGACTCAGTCCCCTACACTCACATACACACATCACCCATTCTCTCTGCAGCCTATCTCCTGAGCTGTCACTTTCCCCGACATCCAGCTTATGGAGCTGTGACTGTCACTAGCCTCCACCCAGGAGGTAGTGCCCGCTTCCACTGTGCCACTGGCTACCAACTGAAAGGTGCCAGGCTCCTTACCTGTCTCAATGCCACGCGGCCTTTCTGGGATTCTCAGGAGCCTGTCTGCATCGGTGAGTGGCCCTGGAGCACTCAGTGCTAAACAAGGCGGGGGGGTGGGGGGAAGGAGGGCTCACACCTGCTCTCTGTCGCTGTCTGGCACCTTCATTTGCTCTCCATGAGGACGCCAGAAAATAACCACACACCTCAGTAATATTCACCCAGCCTGCACCTATTGAGCCCTTACTGTATGAAGGTACCGCAGGTCTATAGAGCTGAATTTTTAAACAGGGACTGTCCCCTCAAGAGCCCATAGTTCCAGGAAATGGGGGAGGAAGAAAACACATGGGTCACCAACTTCCAGAGCAGGAAGTAAAAGGTTATCAGTGTTGAAACAGACTGACCTGGGGGTGGGCGTGGGGGAGGAATCATTCTTAGTTGGGTACTTAGGAGGCTTCCTGGGGGAAGTGGCAATGAAGGTCTGACATTTCAATGGAGAGAACAACATGGGCAGTGACACAGAGCCAGAGGTGAGAAAGTGAGGGAGTTTTTGGGGACATAGAAAATAGCCAGGCTTGGCTGAGGCCTGAGACATGTGGAGGGGGCAGTGGGAAGACCTTGAAAGTCAGGCCAAGATACTGGGTGGGGAGTTTTGTGAGAGGGAGAGGGAGGGGCTCAGAACTATTCCTCAGGAGAGACAGCCAGGCCGTGTCTGGAGGCCAGGCAGCCAGCCAGCGAGGCAGGCAAGAGGGTTTGAACTTAGTGACTTTAGTGATAAAGAAGAGGGATGAGGTCCTGAGGACACTGATGAGGGAAAGGGGAAAAGTAGAAGACTCCCAGGTTCTAGTCCCGGGTGATCGGGGGGTCTGAGATTGCTGCCAGTGGAGAGGGGCTGTTGGCAGAAGGGAGATGGGAGTGTTTGGTTTGCAGTGTGAAAGGCAGCTTGGGTTTTTACTACTTATTTCATTCTGTAAACTCTTTTTGGGTGCCAGCCATAAGCAGAGGTGAATAAGCTAGACATGGGCTCTGCCCTCAAGGAGCTCTGTCTAGTGGGAGGACTGGAAAGCGGCGCGGGAAGTTCAGTGCAGATGGTGCTGTGATGGGGAGAACTCAGGGCACAGTGGGGATCCAAGGACTGCTCCAAAATGAGGAAAGAGGAAAGGAAAGCTTCCCATTACATGCATGTTTAGAGCTTAGGGAAGTGGAGTGGATTCCTGGAAGAGCGCCTGCAAAGATGTGGAGGCACGAAGCCATATGCCATAGTGAGGCTGTGGTGAGGTCTGCCTGAAGAAGAGGGTATATGGGGAAGGGCTGAAGCCAAGTCAAGAGAGAACAGGGTTTACAAAGGGCTTGAGCATCATCTTGAGCTTGGACTTTATCCTGAGGGTAATAGGGAGCCACTGAGGAATTTAAGTGAAGTGTGGGGCAAAATCAGATTTGGAGAGCAGTTTCATTATGAGACCTAGCAGAAAGATAAGCCTGCCCTCTCTGCAGAGAAGCAGAAAAGAAACCACAACCCCCTCCCTGGGAGGTTTATTAAGTTAAAATATTCTGCGGTCTTGAACACTTGGAGCCAAAGACACTGGGCTTTGGCCATGGCAGCCTGGACTCTGAAAGCTGGCAGGGTCCAGAGTTGTGTATCCAGGAGGCACTGCCTAGAACCAGCCACAGTCCTATTGCACGAGACCCCTTCTCTGGCCCCATTTAACTGTCAGGAGTTTGTGGCCAAGTAACTCAGCAGCTGTCAGTGATGGGGATGGGCAAACTGCTCAGCCTCTGCTTGGAAAGAGAAGACCCTCCCAGGCCACAGGCATTGGTGCTGGAAAGGCCCTAAGGGATCTGCCCAGTAATGACAGTGGTAGTGAAACTGTTTCAGAAAGCATTCAAGACCATCTCCTGGCTGGCAGTGTCTGCTAAGGGCACAGGATTTGGAGGTGGGTGGCATGCACACCCTGTGTTTGTCATCCCTGATCTAGTCTTATCCTCTTTTTTACATTCATTTACTCATTTTATTCAACACCAACTGTGTGCCTGGCCTGAAAAGACCTGGCCTCTGCCCCAGAGGGTCCTAGGTAAGGGACATATCCAGTAATAACTGGTTTAGGAAAAGTGGCATGAGGTGGAGGAAACAGATACACCCAAGGAGGTTGGAGCCCTGGGTAAGGGGTGTTAATCAGCTTCCACCTTGGAGGGAGTCAGGGACGGCTTCCCGGAGGAGTCAGCAGAGAGGAAATTGACTTACCCAGGGCCACCCAGCCAGGCAGTGGCAGATCTACCATAGTCAAGGGAGTTGTACACCAACAGTGTGAAGGGTTAGGAGTCAGGCTGCCTGGAGCTGCAGGGTCACAGGGGCAAAGGACTGACCTTTGGGTCATGAAGGCAAGATCCCTGCTACCCTGTGCAGAAGGCACAGAGGTGGGATGGGCAGGGAGGCTTATCAGGTTGTCTAGGCTGAGGCCGGGCCCAGCCCACAGTCCTGCCCCTGTCTTGCAGCTGCCTGCGGTGGAGTGATCCGCAATGCCACCACTGGCCGCATCGTCTCTCCCGGCTTCCCAGGCAACTACAGCAACAACCTCACCTGCCACTGGCTGCTTGAGGCTCCTGAAAGCCAGCGGCTACACTTGCACTTTGAGAAGGTTTCCCTGGCAGAGGATGATGACAGGTGAGGGGATGTCCTGGTGGGACAGGAGAGCCTGACCTGGTTATATTCTGCTGGAGGGATGATACCCAAACCTGGGCCCACACCCCACCCAACGTGGTGAACAGCCACGCAGCTGCCCCTCTCCCGGCCCAGGCTCATCATCCGGAATGGGGACAACGTGGAGGCCCCGCCTGTGTATGATTCCTACGAGGTGGAGTACCTGCCCATTGAGGGCCTTCTCAGCTCGAGTCGACACTTCTTTGTGGAGCTCAGTACTGACAGCAGTGGGGCAGCTGCAGGCATGGCCCTGCGCTATGAGGGTGAGCCTGCTGGGGCCTAGGTTGGTGGTGGTGGTGGGGTCTTGAGACTAGGGTCTGTTCTCACGCCCTGCTCCCTGCCTCCATTCCATCCTCACTCCTTCCAATAGCCCTTGCTCGCCTGGCACCCAGGTCTCCTCTGCCTATCCCTCCCCTCAAGTGCATGATTCCTACCCCATCTTCACAGAGATCCCTGCCTGGACCCAGGGCTTCCAGTCCAAGAGAATGAATTCTCTAGACTTTGAAGAACAAAAATGGGCCCAACCCTTACGGAAGGAGGACTGCTGCAAGGGACAGTCTAGCATCTCATGCATGCATGCATTAATTTATTCGAAAAACATTTATCAAGAACCCCCTGTGTACTAAGCACAAAGAGGCACTGGGTATATAATGGTGATCAAGATGGCCTTCTGAGCATAATCAAGGATGGATGCTCTGGGCTGTCCCTGACTCCTGCATCAAGCCTTGGACATACATCTGCAGGCAGGTAGAGAAAGGCCTGGGCAGGAAGTAGGAGGACAACTGCCCCCTGTATTTGCCCCAGTGGAGGCTGAGCTGGGCTGGGCCCTGTGGTTTACAGCCTTTCAGCAAGGTCATTGCTATGAGCCCTTTGTCAAATACGGCAACTTCAGCAGCAGCGCACCCTCTTACCCTGTGGGTACCACCGTGGAGTTCAGCTGCGACCCTGGCTACACCCTGGAGCAGGGCTCCATCATCATTGAGTGCGTTGACCCCCATGACCCCCAGTGGAATGAGACAGAGCCCGCCTGCCGAGGTCAGTAGGCACCAGTGGGTGGGCCTGCCAGGGGCAGGGAGCAGGGTGGGCTTCAGGGAACCAGCCACAGCATCTGGGATCACAGGGGCCCTGTGACGTGCGGTTCAAGCTTCCCCCACCCCCCAGGAAGAGGCAGGGGCTCTCAGCGGTGGGTAGGCACTCCTGTGGGAAGGTGGCAGCTCCAGGACATGGCACTGGCGGCGGGGGGGGGGGGGAGCGGACGCGGAGGGGACGTGCCTCCCGGGCCTCCCCTGCCTTCCAGCTGTGTGCAGTGGGGAGATCACAGACTCGGCCGGCGTGGTGCTCTCCCCCAATTGGCCGGAGCCCTATGGCCGTGGGCAGGACTGCATCTGGGGCGTGCACGTGGAGGAGGACAAGCGCATCATGCTGGATATCCGAGTGTGAGTGCCCTCTGTGCTCAGCCAAGCCAGCTCCTGAGCTCTGGGGACATCTCTTGCCCAGCCCGTCCTGGGGTCCCCAGGCCTGCCTTCGCTGAAACTCCTCCTCCACAGGCTGCACATAGGTCCTGGTGACGTGCTTACCTTCTATGATGGAGATGACCTGACAGCCCGGGTCCTGGGCCAGTACTCTGGGCCCCGAGACCACTTCAAGCTCTTTACCTCCATGGCCGACGTCACCATACAGTTCCAGTCAGACCCCGGGGCCTCGGTGTTGGGCTACCAGCAGGGCTTCGTCATCCACTTCTTTGGTGAGCTTGCCCCTGATGCCAGATGCAGACCCTGAACCATGGAAGTCAGAGAGGCCAGGGCAGTGAGGAGCCTGAGTGCTCTTATCCGATGAGGGAAAGCTGGGGAACTCCAGGTGTCACCTGCAGGATGCTAATCTTGTTCTCCATCTTCCCTGAGGGCTCAGTGAGAAGAATGGAGCCTCTGTTGCAGCAAGAGAGATTGGGGTAGGAAGAACAGAAATAGGGAACTGAGAAGTTCCCATCGTGGTGCAGCGGAAACGAATCTGACTAGGAGGCATGAGGTTGCCGGTTCGATCCCTGGCCTCGCTGAATGCGTTAAGGATCTGGCATCGCCATGAACTGTGGTGTAGGTCGCAGACGCAGCTCAGATCTGGCATTGCTGTGGCTGTGGCGTAGGCTGGCAGCTGCAGCTCCGCTTAGACCCCTAGCCTGGGAACCTCCATATGCTGTGAGTGTGGCCCTAAAAAAGGGGAAAAAAAGAAAGAAATAGGGAACTGAGAAAAGGTGTTTGTTTCTACCTTTCTGGTAGCCTTTAATAGGACAATTTTCCCCACCCTCCTGGGCCCCTCTCTCAGGACTGAGGAAATGGCCAACATGGTTTTGGAAGTAAGGCCAAAGCTTAGGTGACAACCGTGGAATCTAGGAGACAGACAATGTCAAGGACAGGCAAGGAAGGGCCCTTGAGTGGGAAGGCGCGTGAGACTGACCAGGCCAGGTTAGGCCTCGGACAAACTGGCAGGAGCCAGAGTGCACTCAGGGTGAGGGGAGCTATCACAGTCACTTTGGTGCTGGCCGAGGGCCTGCATCTTACCGCTGTTGTGCCCCCAGAGGTGCCCCGTAATGACACGTGTCCAGAGCTGCCTGAGATCCCCAATGGCTGGAAGAGCCCGTCGCAGCCTGAGCTGGTACACGGCACTGTCGTCACTTACCAGTGCTACCCCGGCTACCAGGTAGTAGGATCCAGTGTCCTCATGTGCCAGTGGGACCTAACCTGGAGTGAGGACCTGCCCTCCTGCCAGAGGGGTGAGTGTACCTGTTCCCCATGTTCTCCTCCCAACTCAGCCTACAAGCCTCTCTCCTGGATTCTGACCAAGACTCAAGTCGTTATTAGCTGGTATCCATAGCTTCGGTTTCCTCACCTGTGAAATGGGATAATATTTTCTCAGAGGGTTTATCCAAGTATTTTGTTCCTGGTATACGGCCAATCAGTTTGCTGACTCTGATGGATGGGAAGGGGACTGATGAGGGGATACACTAGCAGAGCGGGAGGACAGATAAACAGGAGGTGAAGCCATATGCCACAAAAGTGTTGGCCAGCCTGGAACAAAGCCAGCGTTGACTGGCTTTTGTTGAGTTGTACTTGGGCTCCTTTGCCCCCATCACTCCCTACCAATAGTGACTTCCTGCCGTGACCCTGGTGACGTAGAGCATAGCCGACGTCTCATATCTAGCCCCAAGTTTCCGGTGGGGGCCACCGTGCAGTACATCTGCGACCAGGGTTTTGTGCTGACGGGTAGTGCCATCCTCACCTGCCATGACCGCCAAGCCAGCAGCCCCAAGTGGAGCGACCGGGCCCCCAAATGTCTCTGTAAGTGTCAAATGGGTAAGAGGGGAAGATGCCGCCTCTGGGAGCTAGGGGCCTGCCCCTTCATTCAACTCTGCCTGCTTTGCAGTGGAACAGCTCAAGCCGTGCCATGGCCTCAGCGCCCCTGAGAATGGTGCCCGCAGTCCTGAGAAGCGGTTGCACCCAGCAGGGGCTACTGTCCACTTCTCATGTGCCCCTGGCTACATACTGAAAGGCCAGGCCAGCATCAAGTGTGTGCCCGGACACCCCTCACACTGGAGTGACCCCCCACCCATCTGCAGGGCTGGTGAGTGCTCTGCCAGCCCTGGATCCCTGCCTGGCCCACAGGGCTGCTCTGGCATAGATGTCAAATATTAAAAACCAGAACACCCTTCACATTACCCTTGGTCTCCCCAGTCTCTGCCAGACCCTTCTGACCTGGTGACGCTAAGATAAATTCTGGGGTGGGCTTTCCTTGGACAAATCCTTCCCATGATCAGCCCATTCCCTGCCTTAGTGGTTTGGCTCTCTGGGCTCACCCACTGCCCTTGGCCCTCCCCTCTTGTTCCAGCCTCTCTGGATGGGTTCTACAGCGGCCGCAGCCTGGATGGTGAGCCCCCAACCTTGAGGGCCAGGGAAATAATCTCCCTGCCCCTCATTCTCACAGCTCCCAGGCCATGGGTTCCCTAAGGAGGGAGGGCAGAGAAGGAGAGAGGTCTGGGGCTAGCAAGGCAAAAGCTCCTTCCCTGCCCCCAGCCAGCTAGAGGGAGCTGGTGGCTGGATGCCCCTAGGCAGAGATGGTAAGTGGTGTCCAGGCGACAGGGACCTCTGCCCCAATTCCATCCTCTATTTTCAGTTGCCAAGGCGCCTGCTGCCTCCAGCACCCTAGATGCTGCTCACATTGCAGCTGCCATCTTCTTGCCGCTGGTGGCAATGGCGCTCTTGGCCGGAGGTGTGTACCTCTACTTCTCCAGGTAAGTCTGGCTTCCCTTCTTGCCCTGCATACCTGACTCACTGCTGCCCAGCGCTCCTGACTCACAGGTTTCTCTGCCACACAGGCTCCAGGGGAAAAGCCCCTTGCAGCTACCCCGAACACGACCCCGCCCTTATGACCGCATCACCGTGGAGTCAGCATTTGACAATCCAACTTATGAGACTGGAGTAAGTACCTGTGCTAGGCTTAATACCCTTATCAGGACCCAGTTCTATGCTCCCTTGGGCAGGTCCCCCTAAGGGTCATGCCAAGACCTCTCTTTCCTTTCCCTTGGGAAGGTGGATTATGGGCTGGCAAACCTTATACAAGTTTCCAACTCCCAGCAGTCTCTTTCCTTTGCAGGAGACGAAAGAATATGAAGTCTCCATCTAGGTGGGGCAGCCTGGAGAAGTTGGCTCAGCCCTGCATCACAGCCCAGCAGCAGAGCACCCAGCTTCCTGCTGTCCCTCCACCTCCTGTACATACCACCTGGAAAGAGATGCCACCAGTTTCTCCAGAAGTTGTGCCCTTCCCACCTGCAGTGCCCACCAGGGCCTATTTTCTTGGCACCACTGCCCACTTAGGGCCCTTCCTTGGATCCAAGTCAGGGGCATCTGCCTCGAGGCAGAACACAGCGGGAGCACATGCATCAAGAACCAGCATTCTCCTGACCCCTTTTCATGCCCTGGATCTCTGGCCTGGAATTCACAGGCAGAGCCAGAGCACCTCTCTCCATCTGACCACCATCCAGTCCTGGCATGTAGCACCTTGCAGCAGGGTTAACTTGACAGTGCTGGAAATTGTGCCAGGGTGCTCCTCACAGGGCCATCACCAGTGACCAAAACTGCTCTTGACAGTGACCTATGTGTAATCCTGGTGTGCTGACATCAGCCCTTTGAGGAGGGCTCTAGTCTTTCTCTAAGGTCCCAGGAATGGACAGTTCTGCCTCCTGTCCCTTCCTGGTGGAAACAATAATTCTGAGTGATCCTAAGGGGTTTAGGGACTTTACCGAAGCTCAGGTTGGGCTTCCATAGGCCTCACCACTCATGCTCCACACCAAAGCAGGATACCCCACTGCTCCCCTGGCAGCCCTACATCCTCAAGAGAGGGAGACCTTTTCCTGATATCAGTGTGGCTGTTGGAAACATCTTTCCCACCGCCCCCTCCTCCAACCCCAGCCACTTGTCAGGCTTTCCTCCTGGCCTCTGTGTTTTGGGATAAGGGGAGGGGGTGGGCATATTCTGGAGAGGAGCAGAGGTTCAAGGGCCCAGGAATTTGACATTAAACTGGGGATCAGAGAATCCCAGGGAGAGGCCCAGGAGCTGACTGCAGGCCACTTTGTACATGGAATGTATTATATAGGGTCTGGGCTCCAGCCAGAGAACAATCTTCTATTTCTGTTGTTTCCTTATTAAAACGGTGTTTTGGAAAAAAAGGCAAGCAGTGGCCTGGTAGATGATGCTTTCTTGGAGGGAAAGGTAGTGGAAGATAAATGGGATTCAGACTTTAGAACCAGAAGGCATGCTGGACTTACCAACTGATTATCCCTAGATTTTATCAAAAAAAAAAGTTACGTGCCAGGAGTTCCCATCGTGGCTCAGTGGTTAACGAATCCGACTAGGAACAATGAGGTTACAGGTTCAATCCCTGGCCTCGCTCAGTGGGTTAAGGATCCAGCGCTGCCGCGAGCTGTGGTGTAGGTTGCAGACATGGCTCAGATCCTGCGTTGCTGTGGCTGCGGCGTAGGCCAGCAGCTACAGCTCCGATTGGACCCCTACCCTGGAAAACTCCATATGCCAAGGACACGGCCCTAAAATGACAAAAGACAGGAGTTCCCGTCATGGCCCAGTGGTTAACGAATCCGACTAGGAACCACGAGGTTGTGGGTTCGATCCCTGGCCTTGCTCAGTGGGTTAATGAGCCGGTGTTGCCGTGAGCTGTGGTGTAGGTCACAGGTGTGGCTTGGATCCTGCATTGCTGTGGCTCTGGTGTAGGCCAGCAGCTACAGCTCCGATTAGACCCCTAGCCTGGGAACCTCCACATGCCACGGGTGTGGCCCTAAAAAACGACAAACGGCAAAAATAAATAAAATGACAAAAGACCAAAAAAAAAAGTTATATGCCAATGCTTCAGCAACTACTCTCCCAACAAGGTCAGTGTAATAGATGGCACATGAAATGAGAGGCCCCCACGGCTGGTGCCTAGGGGTGTGGGAGCCTAAGAACACAGTGCTCAGCCATCGGAATACTTCATTTCCTCTTTTCTGGGTCTAGAACTACAGACTGGCACACATTCCCCAGCCCCTCCTCAAAGCCACTGTATTGCTGAAAAAGCCCAGGAAGCTGATGTCTCTCTCCTTTTGCTTCTTTCCCAGCTAACAAGGCTTAGGAAACTGGAACCGAAATCAGAGACTGAACCCCTGAACACTAGGCCCTAGTCTGTCTTGGCCTCAGAGAACATCCAGGATGTCAGGCACAGAGGCAATGCACTGCAGGGGCTTGGCTCCTATTTTAGCAAACAGAGTATCCATGGGCTCTGAAAGAGGTGGCTGAAGAGGATCTGCCTAATTTTGCCATGTTTGGTCCTTCTCAGCCTCTATGCCTCTTCCCTATGGCCCCCAGAACCTTCTGAGATGTGTTTACCCAGCCTTGGTCCCCAGCACACCATTGCTTAGAGGTGTGCTCTGCATGGTTGCTCTCCAGAATAAGAGCAAGAGGCAGGCAACAAGGAGTTATGGACACTTAGAAGCCAGAAGACAAAAACCCTGAAGGAAATAGTATCAGCCACCAGGACTTCTACAGTCCTCCAACAGGGAATTGACCACTCATGGCTTGACCGCTCAGCTGCCCACCTCCTGGTTCTACCATAAGTTACCTTGAAGAAGTGAGGCTCCAGTCCCTCAGAATGCAGTGCTTAAATCAGCCACAAGAGGTCACTTCCTAAGGCATCTGTAACCCATCTGCTTGCTCTCTCTCTCTATCCCCCTTAAATAGCCAGGGCTGGAACTCTCCAAGGTGGCACAACAGCTGGCCCCAATGGGACCTTACCCTCCAAGTTCTAAGAGGAAGGTGTGTGATGTGATTAGTTTCCCTGGCACTTGTCAACAGATCATGTATTACTTTCCTCATTAGACCACTAGTGCCTATTTCTGTTCTCAACTGCAATGATGGTTGTTGAGCAAAGCAAGGCCTTGCTCATTGGGCATGTGCCACTGGCTTACTTATCTGCCCCATAATACCTTCAGGCTGGCACAGCAGCACAGCTGGGCCCTGAGCAATAGGAAGGAAGCCAGTAGGGTGAGGACTCATGATGTATCCATTTGTGAGGGCATGAAATACAGCCTCAGAAGAGATGAGGTTCAGCCACTTCCATATTTCTAGCACAGCCCTCTTCTCTCTGAGAGCCACATCTCTGGCCCACAGTCATTAAAATTCTTGTTTGTGAGTTCTTGTTGCGGCTCAGCGGTAATGAACCCGACTAGTATCCATGAGGACGCAGGTTTGATCCCTGGCCCTCACTGTGGGTTAAGGATCCAGACTTGCTGTGAGTTGCTGTGTAGGTTGCAGATGTGGTTAGGATCCTGAATTGCTGTGGCTGTGATGTAAGCCAGTGGCTATAACTCTGATTTTACCGCTAGCCTGGGAACTTCCATATGCTGGGGGTGCAGCCCTAAAAGACAAAAAAAAAAAAAAAAAAAATCTTGTTCACTGAGGCTGGTAGAGGACAGAAAGAGCCGATCTACATATCCTTCCCTGCTTGATCAATAAGGCCCAGAACCTTATCTTTCTTTCCAGGCACCAACAGGATCATTAGGAAAGTTGGAGAAACAGAAACCTAAGACCACATAGGGACATCCCTACCCTATCCAACTCATCCACCTTAATATCCCAAAAGAAGCAGCATCGGGAGTTCCCATCACGGTTCAGTGGTTAACGAATCCGACTAGGAACCATGAGGTTGCGGGTTTAATCCCTGGCCTCACTCAGTGTGTTAAGGATCCGGCGTTGCCATGAGCTGTGGTGTGGGTTTCAGTTGCGGCTCGGATCCGGCGTGGCTGTGGCTGTGGTGTAGGCTGGCAGCTACAGCTCTGATTAGACCCCTAGCCTGGGAACCTCCATATGCCCCAAGTGCAGCCCTAGAAAAGGCAAAAAGGCACACACACACGTGCACACACACAAAGAAGCAGCATCTCCTCACAGGCAGCTAGACAGTGTCCTAATCTGGGAATCCAGAAATCTTTTCCATTCCTAGGAGTGCCATAAATGCATTATATGAAACACGCAAATCAATGCTCTTCTCTGTGCATCTGGAAATGAGGGAATTAACAGGGATGCTCCTTAAGCCCTTTCCAGTTTTAGCTTCTGAGAATGCTAATTATACCTTAACATCAAAAGTGAGCCAGGATATCTGGTAAAAACGCCAACTAAATGCCTAGTGTCAGGCACAGTGATGCCACTCCCTTCTTCGCTTTCATCTACAGTCAGGCAGAGACAAGGGGACATCTCCGAAGATGAGACCAAGGGGAGGGGCGATCGCCGAGGAGGGAGCTTGCCCAGAAATCAAGTGAGGCCTTAAGACTACAAATCCCAGCATACCGCACTGAAGCTAAGAAAAGTATCTCCTCCTGGCAGGCAAATGACTCTTCCCCAAGTTCATCCTACCGTACACTGCATCGCACGCACATGTAACTACGACTCCCACAATCCACCAGACCCATCGCGATCCTTACTCCCAGGGTGCAACGCGCTCCCGTTCGCCCTTTGGCCCCTTTGCGCGTTGCGAGCTGGTAGTTGAAGTCCACGGTAGGCAGGTAGCTGGGCGTTGTCAGCATTACAAACTCTTTGCTTTTGGCTTCCTTTTGGAGAGTGGTTCTCAGGGACAGTGGTCAGGTAGTAACGGGCAGGCGGAGCTCTCCATGGTGCCATCACTACGAAAAGCAAGAATGCTCAGGCTAAAAGTTACTGTCGGGAGCAGGAGGGAATTGGGAACAGTAGCCATCCGACCCGACACCAAATCGTTTTCCGTTGCAATGGCTTTTCTTTTCTCTTTACCAATATGGCGCCTGGTCCAGCCACACCTGACGCTGGAACCAAACAGTCCAGAATAACATCCCTAGGAGTACAGGTGTCAGCGACAGCCTATCTGTCCAGCCAGCACTACGCTTTGCTCCTTTCTGTTCATGCCTAAGGACTCCAAGGACATGATAATCTATATCCCATTACCAAAATGGCGAAAGTAGAAGCACTCTTGTGAGGGCCTGCAGGTAACAACACGCCTGCGCGGGAGCCGGCTGCGTTGTTGTGAACCGCGAGAGGAACAACCGTAACACGCCTGCGCGGGAACCGGGTACTCTTGGTCTATATACAAACACCAATGGAAGAAGCGTACCCGTGTTCCTGCGCCTGCGCTATGACCCTTACCAGCTCGCCCAGGCGCCTGCGCGACACCTCAGGTCCCGCCCTTTTCCCTCAGTACGCTGGCGCAGGGCAGAAAGGCGGGGCTTAGGCGCTCCAGACGAATGCCAGCGCGGCTGCGCGCTGGGGGGTATCCCCTCACTGCGGCTGCGCGGGAGCCTGGCCGCCGGCTGTCACTGCGGTTGCGCGCGGCGAGCGGCGATCCCGGGGCGCCTGCGCGGGTGGCTTTGCGGGCGCTCGCGGTAAGTTTGCGCCAAGTGCGCGGCAGCCGGGACGCAGACGGCGGCAGCGGCGAGAGGCGGAGCCCGGGGACCACCCCCCATCACCCTCCCCGCAGTCACCTCACGTACCACAACCTCACCTAACCTCTCACCCCCCTTCCGATCCCCCCAGCCCCGGGATGGCAGCGTCCGCCAGCCTTCCCGGCCGGACCAGCGGTCGCCAGCGCCGGCTTTAGCCTGTGGGACTAGGCCCCGCCGAGGCCTGACCCCCGGAGCCGGGACCCACCGTGCAGCCAGCCGCCGGGCCGGGGCTGAGGGGCCGCTCCCCCCTCACGGCCCGTGGGGAGGACGCTGCCGTCCCGGGGACTGGGGGCCGGGGGGTGGGGGGGAGCCAGGGCGAAGAAGTCGGGACCCGTGTTGGGAAAAAAGAAGGGGGGCCGGGGTCAGGAGCGCCCCCTCCCCCCGCTACCCCCCTCCCCCCGGGGTTGGGGGGGCCGGAGCAGAGAGCGCCCAGCCCGGGAGGTGGATGAATGTGGGAGAAAATGGAGACCAAGACGATCGTGTACGACTTGGACACGTCGGGGGGGCTGATGGAGGTAAGAGTGGCCCTCCTCATCTCTCTTCCCTACCACCAGTAGAGAACCTCCGCCCTCCACCCCACAAAGCCGGTCCTGAGCTCGCAGCGCAAGAGGGCCGGGGGAGGGGGGGGCTCTTCTCACCCAGACTCTCCCTCCCATCTTTGCAACTCGGGGGGCTGAGCTCAGCCGCCGAGGACGTTTGCAGCAGTTTCACCTACCCGCCGCCCTCGATTCGCTCTCCTGAAGCGCCAACCCACTCCATCTCGTTGCACCGGCGGGCCTCCCCACCCCCTTCTTGTCGGCCCCTTTGTGCTTCGCCCAGCACGTCCGGGTACCGAGCTTCAGGCCTCTCCCGAGCCTGGCTTTGGAGTCCCCCACTGTCCATACAAGGAAGTGGCGAGAAGGGAACCGCGCACCCTCTCCCCATCCCCCCTACCCTGATCCTCCCCATTTGGAAGAAGCCGTTCTCGTTGTTGTGCTGCAGGAACGCGGTTAGGGTGGGCTCCCCCTGGTTCCGGGGGCTGAGAGGTTCTGGGAGCAGCCTGGATGGGAGGAAGAAGGACAAAAGGGGGGAGAAGGGTGGGTGACAGAGAAGCTGCGCCGGGGGGGCGACGGACCGCCCGGGAGCTCCGAGTGTGCACACACGCCATTTGTATGTGTGTGCAGCAAATCCAGGCTCTGCTGGCTCCCCCCAAGGCGGACGAGGCAGAAAAGCGGAGTCGGAAGCCAGAGAAGGAGCCCCGGAGAAGCGGCAGGGCCACCAACCACGACAGCTGCGATAGCTGCAAAGAAGGTGGGGATCTCTTGTGCTGTGACCACTGCCCGGCCGCCTTCCACCTCCAGTGCTGGTAAGGTCTGGGGACCCCTCTGTAGCCCTTTAGAGGGCCCTTCTCGGCACATTCCTTCACCCGGCCTACCCCAGCCTGCCGAAATAACGGGCGCTTGCAGCCGCTAGCTGACTTTCTGCAGCCGCTGGGGCGAGCGCCTCCCCGCCCCCAGGTGCTGCCCGGATCCGGCCGTTTGAGGGGGAGGAGCAGCAGTGGGTCCGGACCCCGAGGTGGGGGTTGGGAGGAGTGAGGAGAGCCCCATCTGGGACTGGAAGTCGCTGGGGAGCCGGGACCGAGCCGGCAGGGCTCGGCCGGCGGTGGCGGGGGAGGAAGGGGAGGAGCTCCGGGCCCTGCGCCGCTCTCCTGCCCGCGCGCCCGCCGCCCTCGGGCTGCTGCCGGGCCGGGCTGTCCTCGGGGTGGGTGCGCAGAAGCCCTCGGCCGCCCTGGTCCAGGCCCGCCGGACTCGGCGCCCGGGCGCTCCAGGCTGTGGAAGAAATCATGGAGGGTGTCGAGTCCGCCTCTTCTGTGCCTCTCTGTTTACAATATGGCGACCTGCCTTTAAATTATATTTTTATTCTCAGCGCCATTTTGGCTGCATATATGATTTGCAAACGTCTCCCGGGGAACGGTGGTGGTAGCCTCGGAGTCCTTTCTGTAGAAGCTCCTCCGGGGCCGGGGCTGAGATCTTGCCGCTTTGGTCCCCTTTCTCTGCCGCCGCTTGCCCCCTGTTGCCTCTCGGAGCTGCCTCCCTCTTCCCTCCCCTCCCCGCGCTGCCGCCTCTTAGGAAATCGGGCGGGTTAGACAATTAAAATTGCCCTTGGGCGCCGATTTCACTTCTCCGCTCCGGATCGGCGAACCCTTCGCTGCAAAATTCTTTGCTGCCGGGGCAGGATTATGTGCGGTGGCTCCGTGAGAACGTTTTAAGGAGCGGGGAGCTGGAAAGCTGTGCGCTTTTTTTTTTCCCCCTTACTGAACGCGAAGGGAGGGGAGAGATCGAAGAGGGAGGGAAGCACTAGGGTTGGTCGCCCGCTGCTTGATCCTCCTCTGCAGCTCAGCCCAGAACAATCCGGCCTAGAAGAGTTTACACTTCAGCTTCTGCCTGGAGAAATCTCCACCGCCCTCCACAAAAATCCCACCTCTGCGCCGGTACCCCGATCGCATTTTGTTCTGATGAGTCTGGTTCTGTTGTTCAGCAACAGTTGACTAAAGCAGACGTTGGTGAGAGGAGACGGCTGGAGAGAGAACAAGGAGAGGGGCTGTTGTATTTGTTCCCACCGGTTTTTGTGTTGCCTTTTTTAGTCCTCTGTTTAAAGAAAAAAATAAATAAATAAAGAGGTTTTCTGTAAGCACTCTACACAGTTCCATTCACATTCTCTCGGTTGGTGGAATAGTGCCTACTTTATATTTGTACTAATTGCAGGTCTTGGAACACTATTTATTAGACAGATGACTGATACTGGGCAAATTAAGTCTGTGGTCAGAAGTTATGTAGAAAACTCCCATTACCATTCCCAAGGTTCTTTTGCCCAGGAGGGCACCCCATCTTGGCTTACCACGTTACAGGGACAAAAATGATTATCCTGGAGGAAGCTTTGGCTTAAAATTTTTATTACTAAGTGACTAATACCAGCAGGAAGGGTCTGTGGTTTTTAGCCTTTGCGGCTTAAAAGGTGTAATCCACCTGAAAAAAAAAGTCTCCTGTCAAGTTTCCTGTGTTGTCCTTGAGCACAGAAGAGATTTGTAGTTGGATGTGTTGTATTGCTTACCAGTTATTCCATGTTGTTTATATTTTTTTATTGTGCTCATTTGATACATATTAAGACTGAATAGTAGAATTCTTGATTTAAAATGTGGGTTAAGGAGTTCCATGGTGGCGCAGTGGGTTAAGGATCCAGTGCTGTCACTGCTGTGGTTGAGGTCACTGCTGTGGCGTAGGTTCAGTCCCTGGTCCAGGAACTTCTGAATGCCGTAGGCGTGGCCAAAAAAGGAAGAAAAATAAATAAAATGTGGATTAATGTTTTACCTCTAGAGTGAAGTCAGTGTTAACTAAGAAAGGTGGTTCCTATATTGAGTGAGAATTTTGTAAGCTTTTTACTATCATTTGTTTAATAAAGCCAAAATTGTTTACCAGAAACTTCAAGCATGGGAAAAATGTGCTGCTTTGCCTGAGATTGGGCTTTTTAAACTCTGAAATTTAGTCCCGGAATCTTTGAATTAGGTGAGTCCAAGTCTTGTCAAGTTGTAACAATTTACTGTTTCTACTTCAGCTGGTAGGGAGAAGGAGGGGCTTTTAGTTGGTGAGATTCAGGCTTGCCCAGACTGCATTTCATTGACTACCTTTTTTTTTTTTTTCTTTTAAAGAGCATGAATGGGAACTGGTAAAGAGAGATTTGAGAATGCTAGTAAATGAGGTAGGACTTAATTCACATCTCCAGTGCCCTCTTTGAAGATGCCAGTACTGAATGTACCATTGACTTATCTGAATAGTTATATAAATCACAAAATGTTCTAGATATTGGTACAAAGGCAGGAACGCTTTTCTTAAATAAGACTGATTCCACTTTTCTTCCTCCTACCCCACACTTTCCAGCCCAAGTAAAGTACTTCATTAACCATCTCATCTGCAGTATTAGGTAAAGCTGTTGATGGTGTCAGAAAAAATTGATTCTTGAGTGTGCTCACATTAATTTGTCCCATTATTGCTTACTTATGTCACACGGGAGTGAGGTTAAGAACTGTGACAATATTTTCTCTTGCGCGCCTTTTTAACTGGCTAAAACTGTATTATTTAGATAAGCATAGTAATAATTTTCCTTGTGAACAGAATGTACAAAAGTGAAGGTGGAGTTTTAAAAGCCAAGTAGGTCATAATTGTAGTGTTGCTGTGGGTCTCCATTCAAAACTCTGTGAGACAAGGCCTTTTTCAGTCTTCGATGTGCCTTGCCAGCTTGCCTCACAGTGAGCAGGATCTAGTAAAAATGCTCCAGAAGTGCTCCTAGGCAAACTCTACCTCCTGCGCTTGTGACATACCATAACCACAGGGGATTTTTCTAAGATAAGCTACTGGAGGAAACAACTGGTCAAATGAGCTGTTTTTAATTGTCTTCTCTTTTCTCAGGGGCTAGTGCTCTATATGAGGAAAAGTCTTTTCTTCCCAATTAGAGTGGAAGCCCTATTTCTGGATTTTCTGTGATCTTCTGGGTTAGGAAATGAATTGTCCTGTGCTCAGTACGATGAACTCTGAAGAATTAAATTTGAGGAGGCTGATTGATGCCTTTGTATTTGTTTGAGTGATAGTGTAATCATTTTATCCAAGTTTAACTGATTTATTGACATTCCCATCATGGCTCCGGGTTAACAAACCCAGCTAGGATCCGTGAGGACACAGGTTTGATCCCTGGCCTCTATCAGTGGGTTAATGATCCAGTGTTGCCGTGAGCTGTGGTGTAGGTCACAGACGTGGCTCAGATCCTGCGTGGCTGTGGCTGTGGCGTAGGCCGGGGGCTACAGCTCCAACTGGACCCCTGTCCTGGGAACCTCCATATACCGCAGGTGCGGCCCTTAAAAAAAGACACACACACACACACACACAATAACTTAGATACATTTAAAAAAAAAGTTTAATTGATGTATCAGTCATTTAGAGTTGTGGTAGGGGGTTGCTACCTGCCCCTGCAGAATTAGAAAGAGCTGTGTTTTTTAAGTGTTCCTTGGTGAACTTGACCTTTATTATAGTTGTCGTGCCATAAGTTGAACTTCCTGAAAATAGTGGTTTCCATGGACTGGTCCCTAATTATCAGCTTTTTTTTTCTTTTTTTGCCTTTCGTCATTTTAGGGCCGCACCCGCGGCATGTGGAGGTTCCCAGGCTAAGGGTCTAATCGGAGCTGTAGCCACTGGCCTACACCGCAGCCACAGCAACGCAGGATCCAGGCCGCGTCTGCGACCTACACCACAGCTCACCAACGCAGAGTATTTCCCTGGCCTAGTGGTTAAGGACTCGGTGTTGTCACTGCTGTGGCTCTGGTTCCTGCCGGGACACAAGTTCGATCCCTGGTGCGGGAACTTCAGCATACCACCAAAATAAAGCTAAAAAATAGAATAAATATATTTTAAAAGTTAGAGTCACTGGTGGAGCTCTAGTTGCTGCTGACCCATCTTTCTGTTTGAGATGGATAGTATTGTTCTTCGAGATAAAGTGAATACCGTAGGGCATTGGTAATGAGACTGACTGAAACCTGAGTGGTTTCCTCTGATTGCATGTTGCTCAAACAGTCTGAGGGACCAGGACAGTCTGATTGAGAAGTGCATCTAACTCAGCAGACCTCAGCATGGTCGCTTCCCGTCAGACAGATTTCTGTAGCATTTGCCTCCGCATGTTATATTTGGAATTGTTGGCCAGCTTTCCTCTTTCTGGTGTTGGCAGCAAGATCCAAAATGAGGTTTTCGAAGAATGAGAGTAAAAAGGTCTCTGTGCACAGGCAAAACTAAGCTCGGCTTGAAGTTTTGCATATTTAATTTTCAGTGAGTCAGAACAAGAGAAAGGTTTCACGCACGGTAGAAAACTGCCTTGCAGAAAATCTTTGCTGTTTGAGCTTTTAAGGAGGTGATTTTTCTGATTTTGTTGTGTTTAGTTCCTCATTAAAATAGTGTCAGACAAGTGGTGAAGTTAAATTACACTTATTTTAACATTATCTTACAAATCTGTTGTTTCTGATAATCTAAGTGCTTAGAAGCCTGGCACTGAAGAACTGGAGGTGACAGCATCTGGGCGTGTAGTGTTGTTTTTAAATAGTCCACTCAAACAGGGAAGGTCCAATAATATTCAACATGCATGCTTTATAAACTTAACATCTGCCAGTTCTTATGTAATGTGTGCTGTAGTTCAAAGTAAAGGGTAATCACTGTTTAAAGATATTAGAATAATATTCGGGGTGAGTTGTTTACTCACAAAATGTTTGTGACTCATGGCTTTGGTTGAGAAAGGAAGCATCAGAAATATTAAACCTGGAAAGAGAGGTAATACTCCTCAAAGGTAACAGTTTTGTGTAATTTAAGGCAAGTACTTGGTGGTCCTTTCGTAGGAAATTTTTCATTTCAGGGCCGTTCCAAAATTACCATACTCAGTGAAAGGTAGGATGCAGTTATAATCTCATCAGTCTCCTGCTATTCCTTAAGGCTCTCCAAATACTTCACAGATGGACTCCACTAATATATTAGGACTATTTGAGGTCTTTGTAAATGACTTGTATGTTTTTTACAAGCATAAATGTGGAAAAGTCATGTTTAGATACTGCCTTGGTTTTAATCTGGAGATGGGATTCCTGTTGGTCTTTTTAAAATTGTTAATCAAGTACGTTTTCAAGAGGTTTTTTTTTTTATTAAGCCAAATCGTAAAGACAAATCAATTATCTAATTTGAACTGAAAAGGAACTCAAAATAGTTACTACTCTGTGTGGAATGAAACAGATTTGTTGTTTTTTTTTTTTTTTTTCTTTTTTCTTAAGCTCTGAAAGTACAAGTGATACTCAGGATCAGTTGAGTTTTCAAGGTTCATCCTTGTAGGATTTGTTGATATTTCAGTCCTTTTTATGGCTGAATAGTATTCTTTGTATGGATGTAGCACTTTTTTTTTTTCTTTTGGCTGCATGTGGAAGTTCCTAAACCACAGCAGTGACAATGCAGGATGCTTAAACAGCTAGGCTACTAGCGGGACTCCTGGATATAACACGTTGTATTTATTTATTTATTTATTTATTTATTTATTTATTTATTTGCTTTTGTTTTTATTTATATATTTATTGTCTTTTTAGACCTGCAGTATATGAAAGTTCCTGGGCTAGGGGTTGAATCAGAGCTGTAGCCAGCGACCTACACTGCAGATTGCACTGCTGAGCAATCCTCATGTGTACTAGTTGGGTTCTTAACCCACTGAGCCACAGTGGGAACTTCCCATGATGTACCACGTTTTTAAAATGCATTCAGGGAGTTCCCATTGTGGCACAGTGGAAATAAATCTAACTAGGAACCATGAGGTTTAGGGTTCCATTCCTGGCCTCGTTCCGTGGATTAAGGATCCCAAGTTGCCATGAGCTGTGGTGTAGGTTGCAGAGTCGGCTAGGATCTGATGTTGCTGTAGCTGTGATGTAGGCTGGCAGCTGTAGCTCCAATTAGACCCCTAGCCTGGGAACCTCCGTATGCTGCAGGTATGACCCTAAAAAGAAAATATAATAAAAAGAAAAAATCCATTCAGGGAGTTTCCCCTGTGGCACAACAGGATTAGTGGTGTCTTAGGAGCACTGAGACGCAGGCTCTATCCCCAGCCCTGCACGGTGGGTTAAGGATCCTGCATTGCCGCAACTGTGGCTTTGGTGGCAACTGCAGCTGGGATCTGATTGTGGGCCCAGGAACTCTATATGCCTTGGGCCACCAAAAAAGAAACAGAAAATAAAAATCCATTCAGGGGAGTTCCTGTCGTGGCTCAGTGGGTTAAAGATCTGGCATTGCCATGAGCTGTGGTGTAGGTAGCAGAGGCGGCTTGAATCCTGCGTTGCTGTGGCTGTGGCGTAGGCCAGCGGCTACAGCTCCAATTAGACCCCTAGACTGGGAATCCGCATATGCTGCATGCGGCCCTAAAAAGCCAAAAAATAATATAAAATGCTGCTGGGTGGCCAAAGGGAGGGGGGCCCATTTAGGAGTTCCCTTTGTGGTGCAGTGGGTTAATATCCCATGTTGCCACAGCTGCTGTGTAGGTCACAGCTCTGGCTTAGATTCAGTCCCTGTCTGGGGAACTTGCATATGCCTCAGGTGCAGCCATAAAAAAATAAATAAAAATCCATTCAGCAGTTATTTGGGTTGTTTCTCCTTTTTGCTGTTGTAATAATGCTGTGAACACTTGTGTGCCAAGTTTTTTGTGTATGGATATCATTTCTTAGGCATATACCCAGGAGTGGGTCAAGTGATATGTTTAACCTATGAAGAACTGCCAAACTGTTTTCCAAAGTGACTGCAATATCTTATATTCCCACAGCAGTGTATGAGCATCCCAATTTCTCTGCATTATTTCCAATACTTGTTGTTACCTGTTCATCTTTATTAAAGCCGTCCTAGGGATATGAAGTGCCACCTCGTTGTGGTTTTGATTTACGTTTGTCAGATGGCAGTGATGTTGAACATCTTTTCATGTGCTTCTTGGACGTTGGTATATTTTCTTGGAGAACTGTCTATCCAGATCCTTTGTCCAATTTTAATTGTATTATTTGGTTTTTTTATTGAGCTGTAAGAGTTCTTTATAATATTCTGTCTTTGGTCAAATATGTGATTTGCAAGTATTTTATCCCATTCTGTGAGTTGTTTTTTTACTTTCCCTATCTTTATTTTTTAATTTTCAGTCTTACTTAGAAAAAGATGGTTGATTTAAGCATACTTTAATGTCTATGTAATGACAGTAAAGGGTTTCTTCTGTGAACTCAGTCAGGATGATGTGTCTCAGTAGAGGGAACCTTGCAGTGTGATTTCGTCTGTTGCTGTTTCAGCTTTTCTGGGTGACCTCTTAGCTAAGAAGTATAAGACTGGTAACTACCATAGAGAAAGTGTAAAAAAAATTCACTATTTACCTTAAGACAGGATGCCTACCCAGGACCCAGTTAGAACATTTCTGTGTTTAGACACTTCTTATACTTGGAGGTCCCTAGTTTAAAAAGGAAGACTTTAATCATCTCAGTTTGATTGTTAACAGTTTGTACGTGGCAGTGAACTATGTATATGTAAGCTCAGATAGCAGTAAATACGGAGGTAGCGTGCAGAGAATATTTGCTTGAAGGTTTTATATAGTTTATAAAAAGAAACAGTTTGCTTTGGTGCTTCCAGGAGGGTTTTTGCTCCCTAGAAATGCAGAAATCCTGCTTAACAGAAATGGATGTGTTTTTTTCTCCTACAAGTTATAGAGCAATAGAAAATAGATGAAGTCGAATGTTGTTTGCTTTTGGTTATGGGTAAGAGTATTGAAATCGGAATTCCCTTAGTGGCTCAGTGGTTAACGAATCCGACTAGGAACCGTGAGGTTGCGGGTTCGATCCCTGGCCTTGCTCAGTGGGTTAAGGATCCGACGTTGCCGTGAGCTGTGGTGTAGGTTGCAGACGCGGCTCGGATCCCGCGTTGCTGTGGTTGTGGTGAAGGCCGGCAGCTACAGCTCCTGTTAGACCCCTAGCCTGGGAACCTCCACTTGCCCCGGGTGCGGCTCTAGATAAAGGCAAAAAGACAAAAAAAAAAAAGAGTATTGAAATCCATCTCTTAACTTTCTTGTCCCACCTCCAGCACATACAACAGTTCCTTGGGTGTGTAGTTAAGCAGGCCACCCTGATAGAAAATTCGGGTTGAAGTTATGACGGCACTTACTATGATAATGCAGCACAGGCTCCTGGAAATACATTCTTGTTCTTTTTCTTTTTTTGGTCACATCCACGGCATTTGGAAGTTCCCAGGCCAAGGGCCAGGGATCAAACCCGAGCCACAGAAGTGACACCACCGGAGTTCCCATTGTGGCTCAGTGGTTAACAGATCCGACTAGGAACCATGAGGTTGGGGGTTCGATCCCTGGCCTTGCTCAGTGGGTTAACGATCCGGCGTTGCCGTGAGCTGTGGTATAGGTTGCAGACACGGCTTGGATCTGGTGTTGCTGTGGCTGTGGCGTAGGCCGGCAGCAACAGCTCCGATTAGAGCCCCTAGCCTGGGAACCTCCATATGCCGTGGGTGCGGCCCTAAAAAGCAAAAAAAAAAAAAAAAAAAAAAAAGGCATTCTTGTTTTAAGCCACTTAGAGCAGGGGGGGAAAAAAAGGAAAAGTTTGTTTTCTTATCTCTACTGTGGAAAAATTTGTTTTCCCGTCTCTCCTTTAACTTAAAGTATGCAGAGAGTTCAGCGTGGCCAGCTGCATTGCCACTCAATGAATGAGACTTAGAAGAGCACCTCTGCATAATGCTCACCTCTCCCAAGAGATGGGACAGGAGTATAGCTGTCTCCCTGCCAGTTTCCTGAAAGAGGAGGACATTGTATTCAATGCAAGTCCTAGACCAAATTTCAGAAAGGCACTTTGGTTGCAGATCTGTGTTGCAGATTTGTCACCATGCCCAGGACGCATGTACAGGTCACTAGCCTGACTGCTTTTTTTTTTTTTTTTTTTTCAGTTTAGTTTAATGGATTTTATTTCAATTATAGCTGTACATAAATCATCACAAGTCAATTTTACAGATTTTGTATCCCAAACCCACAGTGCATCCCCCCACCCCCCAGATTGTTTTATTTGAAAAACCAAAGTTTTCCAAAGTCTGTGAGTCATTGTCTGTTCTGTAAGAAGGTTCATTGTGTCTTTTTAGTTTCCACATGTAAGCAGTAGCATTGGGTGTTGCTGTCTAATTGTCTGACTGGTTTCACTTCCCATGGTATATTCTAGGTCCATCCATGTTGCTATAAATGTTAGTAATTCGTTTCTTTTAATGGCTGAGTAATATTCCATTGTGTGTATGTACCATATCTTCCCTATCCACGCCTCTGTCAATAGCATTTAGGTTGTTTCCATGACCTGGCTATTGCATAGAGTGCTGCAATGAACACTGGAGTACATGTGTCTTTTCGAGTCATGGTTTCTGCTGGATAGATGCCCAGGAGTGGGATTGCTGGATCAAATGGTAATTCTATTTTGAGTTTTCTGAGGAATCTCCATACTGTTTTCCACAGTGGTTGCACCAATTTGCATTCC